>CM046447.1:38531203-38726203 GCA_025506515.1 Flaveria trinervia
CTAAGCACTTTCTCAGATGAGATACATGGAATGTCGGGTGAATTCCACTTAACTCGTCTGGTAACTCCAATCTATAGGCCACCTCTCATACTCGAGCAATGATTCGGAAAGGGCCTATATATCTTGGGCTTAGCTTACCTCATTTTCTGAATTGGATAATACCCTTCCAAGGTGAGACCTTCAACATAACCCGGTCACCCATCTGGAACTCGATCGGTCTGCGTCGTTTATCAGCATACGACTTCTGTCTATCTTTGGTTTCTTGGCGTAGAACTTCTCCTTCCTCAACGTCTCTAAAACCTCTCGAATGTGACCGGCATGCTCAATCTCCCTCTTCGAATAGATCAGGATATCATCAATAAACACAATCACTGATTTATCCAACATCGGCCGACACACCCGATTCATCAGATCCATAAAAGCAGCTGGCGCATTGGTCAAACCAAAAGACATGACAAGAAACTCGTAGTGACCATATCGCGTGCAGAAAGCTATTTTAGGGATATCTTGCTCCGTCACCTTCAACTGATGGTAGCCCGATCGAAGATCTATTCTTGAAAACCAACTGACACCTTGAAGCTGATCAAACAAATCATCGATTCTTGGTAAGGGGTATCGGTTTTTTATCATCAACTTATTATGCTCACGGTAGTCAATACACATCCTCATACTACCGTCTTTTTTCTTCATAAACAGGACCGGAGCACCCCCAAGGAGAGATACTTGGTCTAGTGAACCCCTTATCAAGCAGTTCTTGCAACTGCTCCATCAACTCTTTCATCTCTGTTGGAGCCAGCCCATACGGTGCCTTGGCAACAGGTTGGGCACCCACGTAGATTCGGATCCCTTCCTGTGCTTCCACTGTACACGCATAAGAGGAACCACTTTATATCTCAGCCTCTTCTCTTTACGATCGATTATTGCCACTGGTTGCTCCCATAATTGAGCCTTTCATCAACTTCAATGTCCTCCAATGGAACAATCATGTCTTCATCAGCTAAGCACTTCCTCAAATGAGATACATGGAATGTCAGGTGAATTCCACTTAACTCATCTGGCAACTCCAATCTATAGGCCACCTCTCCTACTCGAGCAATGATTCAGAAAAGGCCTATATATCTTGGGCTCAACTTGCCCCGCTTCCTGAATCTGATAATATCCTTCCAAGGTGAGACTTTCAACATAACCCGCTCACCCACCTGAAACTCAATTGGTCTATGTCGTTTATCGGCATACGACTTCTGTCTATCTTTGGCTGCCTTCATGAAGGCTTTAATCTTTTCGAGCTTCTCAGTCGTAGCCTCGATTACCTCGACGCTTCCCAACTCTTTCTGACCAATGTCACCCTAACAAACGGGTGTTCTGCATCTCCTACCATATAGCATCTCATATGGTGGCATACCAATGCTGGCATGATAGTTGTTGTTGTATGAGAATTCGGCTAACGGTAAGTGGTCATCCCAACTTCCACCAAAATCGATTACACATGCCTGAAGCATGTCCTCCAACGTTTGAATGGTCCTTTCTGACTGACCATCAGTTTGGGGATGATAAGCCGTGCTAATATGTAACCTCGTCCCCATGGCGTCGTGGAATTTCTTCCAGAATATAGACGTAAACCGGGTGTCATGATCAGACACAATGGACACCGACACACCATGACGAGTTACAATCTCCTTGATGAACAAGTCAGCCAACCTCTCGGATGAATAAGTCTCACGGATCGGTAGGAAGTGAACACTCTTCGTCAAGCGGTCAACAATCACCCATATGGCATCATACCCCTTTGGAGTACGTGGTAGCTTGTAATGAAATCCATGGTAATGTGCTCCTACTTCCATTCCGGTATATCCAAAGGTTGGATCTTCCCATACGGCTTCTGATGTTCCGCCTTCACCTGTAGGCAAGTAAGTTACTTACTCACATACTCCACCACATCACGCTTCATACTCGGCCACCAATATATTTCTTCATATCTTGGTACATCTTTGTGGCACCAGGGTGAATGGAGTATCGAGTCTTGTGAGCTTCATCCATAATCCTCACACGTAGATCCCCGAAACGAGGAATCCACACCCGTCCAAATCGAGTTTTAACACAAAGTGTGTTTTCACTCAATTCCCCAACCAGACCTCTCATTCTTTCAGAGTTTAGATGATCTTCTTTTAATGCCTCATCCTGAAACTCCTTGACTTGCTTCATTACTTCAGAGGTCATGATTAGTTGGGATGCTTTCACCCGAATCGACTCGGGCCTCTCCTTCCAGCTAAGAGCATCAACCACCACGTTGGCTTTGCCCGGATGGTAATGGATCTCGCAATCATAATCCTTTATAAGCCCCAACCATCATCTCTGCCTCATGTGCAGATCTTTTTGCTCGAAGAAGTACTTCAAGCTCTTATGGTCTGTGAAAATGGTGCACTTCGTCTCGTACAGATAGTGCCTCCAAATCTTTAGTGCAAAGACCACGACTGCTAGCTCCAGGTCATGAGTAGGGTAGTTAACCTCATGAAATTTCAACTGTCGGGATGCATAGGCTATAACCTTCCCTCTTTGCATTAATACACACCCCAACCCCGAGTAAGAAGCATCAGAATATACCACCAAATCCTTGCTTCCTTCGGGTAATGACAAGACAGGAGCTTGAGTCAACCTCAGCTTTAACTCCCCGAACACCTGTTCTTGGGCTTGACCCCATATAAACTTTACATCCTTCCGGGTCAACTTGGTTAGGGGAGAAGCGATCTTGGAAAAGTCCTGAATGAATCTTCGATAATACCCTGCCAACCCCAAGAAACTACGAATCTCGGATGACGTCCTTGGAGACTTCCATTGCTTCACAGCCTCAACCTTAGCAGGGTCTACCATAATCCCCTCTGGATTTATCACATGACCTAAGAATTGAACTTCGCGTAACCAGAACGCGCATTTGGAGAATTTGGCATACAACTTCTCCCTTCTTAAGGCCTCTAACACCTCCCGAATGTGATCGGCGTGCTACTCCTTGCACTTTGAGTAAATCAGGATATCATCAATAAACACAATCACTGATTTATCCAATATTGGCCGACACACTAGATTCATCAAATCCATAAAAGCAGCTGGCGCATTGGTCAGGCCAAATGACATAGCAAGGAATTCATAGTGACCGTAGCGCGTGAGAAAAGCTGTTTTAGGGATATCCTGCTCCTTCACCTTCAGCTGATGGTAACTAGATCAAAGATCTATCCTTGAAAACCAGCGGGCACCTTGGAGCTGATCAAGCAGATCATCTATCCTTGGTAGGGGGTATCGATTCTTCACTGTCAACTTGTTAAGCTCACGGTAATCGATGCACATCCTCATACTACCGTCTTTCTTCTTCACAAACAGGACCGGAGCAACCCAGGGAGAGATACTCGGTCTAATGAACCCCTTGTCGAGCAGCTCTTGCAACTGTTCCATGAGTTCTTTCATTTCTGTGGCAGCTAATCGATACGGTGCTTGGCAACGGGTTGAGCACCGGGTATCAAGTCAATTTGGAACTCAATCTTGCGATTCGGTGGCACGCCAGGTAAGTCTTCCGGGAATACGTTCGGAAAGTCACACACAACTGGTACATCAGATAGTTACGGTGTTGGCGCGTCCACATCCTTTACATAGGCCAAGTAGGCACTACATCCATGCCTCATGCACTTTCCCGCCACCGCCATCGAAATCATTTTCGGGATCGTTGTGATGCGATCTCCATAAATCGTAACCAAACTCCCATCAGACGCAACTAATCGAATCATCTTCCTGCGACACACAATATTTGCTTCATAGGTTGCTAGCCAGTCCATACCTAGTACTACATCAAATCCACCTAGGGGTATCACGTGTAACCTAGCAGCAAACCTATGGCCTTCTAGTTCTATGGCACAATCCTCTATCACATCAGTATTTCTAGTGGACTTACCGATAGCAGTTTCTACATCAAATGGTGCACTGACCTTTCTACCGATAACAGGCAACTTAGCGTAGAAGGTAGTCGAAATAAAACTCCTACTAGCACCAGAATCAAACAATATAGAGGCACAAGTTTGGTTTACCAAAAACATACCTGACACAACATCGGGATCAGCTCTGGCTTCCTCCCGAGTCATAGTGTAAGCTCTAGAACTTGCCCTCTGCCCTCCTTCTTCCGGCTTCTTATTCCCCGCTTCCGAGCTCTCCGCCTTCGGCTTCTTACAGTCTCTGGCATTGTGGCCAGGCTGACCACACCTGAAGCATACGTTCATCCCCATCCTGCACTCTCCAGCATGCTCCCTTCCACATTTGCCACATTTCTTCCTCCTACACCAGCTGTGACCACATGTCGGTCAACTACCTTCGCCACCTTATTGTTTTGGGTGGCTCCACCGCGTCCAAACCGTTTCCCATTCAGTTCCTTCCATCCCCACTCGTTTTCTTCCCCTCAGCCGCCACCACCACCTCACGCTCATCATATAATCTACCAGCCAGATCAACCGCCGACCTAAAAGTGCTCGACCGGGCAACGATTATATGCCTACGGATATCCGTTGGCAGCCCTTGGATGTATCTCTTAATCTTTCGTGACAGTGGTGTCACTGGATCGGGCACCAGCCGCGCCATTTCATTAAATTTAGTGGTGTACTGCTGGTGTGTCATTGTTCCCGCCTCCTAGCTGCAGGAACTCCCTTTCCACCTTATCCATCTCTTTGTGAGGACAAAATTCCTCAATCACTAACTTCTTCAGTTCAGGCCATCTCATCCTCCTAATGGCCCTGCTACCTTAGGCTTGGACAATGTTGTCCCACCAGCACAAAGCCGTGTCCACGAAAGAGTGGGTAGCAAATTTCACCTTCTGATCTTCACGACACTCACTGATATCAAGGACAGCCTCCATTTCCCTTACCCACCGGTGAGCAGCTGTAGCAGTGCCATTCCCATGGAAAGTAGGGGGCTTGCATCTCATAAACGCCCCATAGTTGTAGCCTCGGGTCGCCTCCGGCACTGGCTCTTCTTCTTCCTCGTTCTCTTCATCAAAGAGAACCGTTTCCGGCTCTGGTTGTTCTCGTCCTCCCGAGGACCTGTTCCACTCCTTTCTTTCCCCATCCCTTACGGCCTTGATCACTTCGGTCATCACAGATGATAGAATTGTCTGCATGACCTGGTGAACCTCTTCCACCACAGCCTCCTTTACTGAGGCTCTCAGATTGGCGCTCTCGTCGCCACCCTCCGGATGAGGGGTCTCTGGTTCTTCATGAACCACTTTCTCGACTCTGGGTTCCCTCTCTTGGGTCGCGGAGTAGCACCGTGACCTCACCACGAGAGGCTTTTGAAGATCTACTGCCAGCCATCCTCTATAAGCACACTATAAGATTCAAACACCTAACACAGTCATTCAATGTAATACTCAGTTTATGTCAAGTATAGTAAGTCCCTAATTACAGTGGCAAGTTGTGATTAGCCACTTACTTTACTCTTCATACCCCAAGCATCTCCTATCCTGAATTAATCAGTATCTAAATCTACTAAGAGCACATAATCAAATAGCATGCGCACATAATACCGGTTAACATTAGGAAAAGACATACCTGATGACACGTAGCTACCCGGGCTGACATCCCTCCATTTGTCCCATTTTCAGTTTAAGTTTAGGGTTTAAATGTTTATTTAACCTAATTCTCTTAAAGTTTGGCTCTGATACCAACTTGTAAGGCCCCGTTCCCGAGAACCTCACAGTCGGTCATTTACAACAATTAAGACATTAAACATTATAATTATACAATCTTAAGCAGCGAAATTAATTTATCAAAAACCATCCATTGCATTTAAACCACTGTGGTTGAGCAATACAACACTATTTAACTGATTACAAAAGAATTGTTTTACTGCATTACAAAACAACAGCAACATATGTACGAATGGATGTCAGTCTTTTCTTGCCGAGTAGCTTCACCCTCGTGCCATCCTCAGCAATAATTACCTGCCAACTAAAAATGTATAAAAGTCAGCGTTGCTGAGTGAACTCTAGTTTTATAAGTAATAAAATACTTTCTGTAGGTATACATATAAAAATACTCTGTTCATGAAAACTTCATCTCTTTATACGTGAGCACGCATTAACTATACAATCAGGTAATACTTAATCACTTTACTGTATGCCTTGTTTACACTGTATTCTTTTATGTATATCTTTCATTGTCTATGTGGACCAATGAGCAATACCCCAACTATGTGCGCGATGGAAAACGGGTGATGGGCCATCTATATCCCCCGAAAGGGTTAACTGTATCCCCCGAAAGGGTTAACTGTATCCCCCGAAAGGGTTGTGTATACTATGTACAAGGCTGACCCAAACACCCAAGGTACGCTACAAGGGTCCTGCCAATCTCAATTGATTGGCCCTGTGTGCACAATAGGGTAGCTAACCCGCAACATAGTTGAGCTAACGACAACACGGTCGTGTCCCTCCTATGAGCTTGCAAGACTTGTTAACATTTTATTAGGGTTCCTCTTCTTTTCTTTATTGCTCTTTCGTTTTATTATTACTAGATACTTTACGTTACGATAATAACATGCCACGTAACGTCACATACTATAAGTAATAATAATAATAGCAATAACAATAATAAGAAACAATTATAAGTAATCATATCATGCATGAAACATCATCATTATTCGGCCCTAGTCAATTCTGGTCAAAACCCTAAAGCATAGACTCCTAGAAAACTCTGTAAAATTTTCTAAGTGTTAGGCGCATGGGAACTATTTAGGTGCATGAGCCTGTTTGGGCGTATTACCACTATGCGGGCGCATCAACCAACACTTAATCATTTTATCACTTAAGCGCATGAACTATTCAGGCGCATGGGTACTATTTGTGCGTATGAACACTTAGACGCATGGGTAATCCGACGCATGGGCACTTAGGCGCATGATTCACTTGGGCGCATGAGTCACTTGGGCGCATGGGCACTATTGGGGCGCATGGCCCTACACTTAGTCGTCCGACCAACATTTCTAAGCGCATGGGCTGTACTTAAACATTTCTAAGGTAATCTTAGGCGCATGGGCTACTGTTTAGGCGCATGGACTACACTTAAATCTTTCTAAGACATTTTCAGACGTATGAACCTTCTGTGTAACTCGTTCCTAGGAAGTTTTCATATCCTCTAAGCTTAACATGACTATTCTAAGCATGAACAACCTATAAACATTCAAGAATAACATTTAACAAGCACAATACATATGGGCATACATACTCAAACATTGGAAAATCATTTAAATACATTTGCAGCCCCAAAGATGTTTGAAAACAAGTAAAAACCGGGGTTTAGAACTCACCTGGTGCAACTTGGGTGTTTTCTTCCTTTCTAACCCGCTTGCAATGAGTTCAAACACCTATAACAACACCACACACACACACACGAGCACAATCACAACAGATAAGCACATAATCACATAACCGGGATAAAACCCGTCATAAACACATAAAAACCGCAAAGTCTTACCTTGAATTCGATTTCTTCTTTTTCTTCTTCTACAAGCCGAGAGTTTTCTCCTTCTCTCTCTCTCTAGAACCGAAGATATGTTGATATGAAGTGAGGGTGGGCGGCCATGCCCACCTTTACACCAAATTTTCAAAGATTTTTGTCCTTTTTACACTTTTAGTCCTCCACTTGGACTTAATTGCCTTTCTTTCTTTATTATTTATATCTTGCCCTTTTAAAAATAACCGGGTGTTACACACAACATCAATATCCGTCCTAGCTTCCTCCTGTGTCATAGTGAATGCCCTGGCACTCGCCCGTGGTCCTTCACTCCCTGTCTTCTTCGCCTCGGAACCCTCAACCCTTGGCTTCTTACAGTCTTTACCCATATGGCCACTTTCTCCATAGTAGAAACACCTCACACCCCTACAATATCTAGCCATATGACCAGGCTTCCCACATTTGAAACAAACATTCAACCCCCATTTACACTCGCCACCGTGCTCCTTCCCACACTTGCCGCACTTTTTCGATCCCATACCCGTTGTGGCTACACGGCGGTCATCCACCCGTGCCTTCTTGTTACTCGTCGAGGAACCACCCCGACCAAACCTCTTCACATTCCAGTTACGACTACCTTCAGCCACCACCACAGTCCTCTCATCATACAATCTCCCTGCTAAATCCACCGCTGACCTAAACGTGCTCGGTCGGGCGGCGATCATGTGCCTGCGAATGTCCGCTGACAAACCCTGGATGTACCTTTTAATCTTCCATGACAAAGGCGTCACTTGATCTGGCACAAGACGTGCCATTTCATTGAACTTTGTGGTGTACTCTTGGTGTGTCATCGTTCCCGCCTCTAATTGCAAAAACTCCCTCTCAACCTTGTCCATTTCCCGGTGAGGACAAAATTCCTCAATCACCAAATTTTTCAGTTCGGACCATCTCATTCTCCAATGGCCCTGCTGCCCTCAGCTTGGACAATATTATCCCACCAACATAGAGCTGTGTCCACAAAAGAGTGGGTAGCGAACTTCACCTTCTGGTTCTCTCGGCACTCGCTGATATCAAGTACAGCCTCCATTTCCCTCACCCACCGGTGAGCAGCAGCAACAGTGTCATTACTGTCAAAAGTAGGGGGCTTGCATCTCATAATGCCTCACAGTTACAGCCTTTGCCGCCTCCGGCGCAGGCTCTTCTTCCTCCTTTTCCTTATCATCAGAGGGAACCGTTTCCGGCTCCGGTTTTTCCCGTCCTCCCGAGGACCCGTTCTCTCCTTTCTTTCCCCTTCCCGTACTGCCTTTATCACTTCGGTCACCACAGATGGTTAGATTGTCTGCATGACCTGATAAACTTCTTCCACAACAACCTCCTTTACTGAGGCTCTCAGATTGGCGCTCTCGTCGCCACCCTCCGGATGAGGGGTCTCTAGTTCTTCAGGAACCACCTTTTCCATTCTGGGTCTTCCTCTCTTAGGTCGTGGCTCAGCACTAAGCCCGTCACGACCACCTCCACGAGAGGCTTTCGAAGATCTACCACCGGCCATCACACGCACACTAAAAGATTCAACACCAACACGGTCATTCAAGGGAACAACTCAGTTTATGTCAAGTATAGTAAGTCCTTAATTATAGTGGCCAATTGTGATTAGCCACTTACTTTACTCTTCACACCCCGAGCATTAGCTATCCTAACTACATGAGTATTTAAATCCACAAACAACACATAACCACATCACATGCACACATAAAACCGGTTAAGTATACGAAAATACCTGATGGCACACAGCTACTCAGATTGGCATCCCATTCCCTTTCCGTCACATTCTCAGTTTAAGTTAACGTTTTTTTTGAAAATTTACCCATTTCATTTAAACTTTGGCTCTCATACCAACTTGTAAGGCCCCGTTCCCGGGACGCCTACAGTTGGTCATCATCGCACATAAAATATACAATTTCATATAACTTCCATAAAACATCGTAGCGAAAATGACAAAATAGACATCTCATTTCATTATAAAATCTTTTGCAAAATAATACATCGTAATTCGATTACAAAACCTAAGTTGCATTACATCACAAAAGCATTATAAACATTCTGAGTAGCCGTCTCGTGCCATCCTTAACAACTATTACCTGCCAACTGGAAACATATTAAAGTCAGCGTTGCTAAGTGAGTTCTAGTTTTATAAATAAAACACGCTTTCCTCTTGTTAAAACCATACTTTACGTTCATGCGATCATACATCATACATATACAGATAACATCATTATTATCTTCATCATCTATACGTTAACGTTCATTCTTTCATACATTCTTACTTTCATTCGTTCATTCACTACTTCCAGTGACATGTACATTACCCCGAACATTGTGCACGAAGCGGGTAACTGGGCCAGAGGTCTTTCATAGACCTCGAACATTAGGCACGGAGCTGAATCCAATACCTAGGGCAAGTACATTCACCATTTATCTTTTCTTTCCATTCCGGATCAATGCCATATGCTATACCCCGAACATTGTGCACGAAGCGGGTACTGAGCCTAAGGTCTTTCATAGACCTCGAACATTGTGCACGAAGCTGACTCTAGCACCTAGGGCAAGCGGCAAGGATCCCATTCATATGGTGACTCACAAAGATTGGACCCCAGTGTGCATCCTTCGGGGTAGCTAACCCGCACACCGTTGAGCTAACACCTTCATTGGGTGTGCACCTCCATACATTTGCTTGCAAGCCTTCTTACGTTCATCTGTTCATTAATGCATGCATTAATTCATCATGTTCCTCTTTCGTTATCTTTCTTTTTACGTTACGTAATACTTCCGGTTCGTTCATTAATATAACACGTAAAGCCACGGAAAGATAAACATACATCATAACAAGGAACATAACATACAGTCATCACATCATACATGGCAACATCATACATACATAACATGCATAATCATGCAACATCATCATCATCTTGCCCAACATGCTCTCTAAGGCCTCAATCGTCATCTTACATGCTTTTCAGGGAACCTTTACGTCAAAACTTACATCTGCACTTTCCCCCGAAAGTCAGAAGTTAAACTACACTTCTCTTCGGGCGCAACAACCCTATTCAGGCGTATGGACACCCTTCAGTCGCATGGCCTCCATACGACTGAGCATCATGCGAATGAACCAATGCGGATGAACACTCATGCGAATGAACACCCAATCGTGTGAATGAACTATTGCGGATGGACCTCATACAAATGGAACTAATGTGGATGAGCACTTATGCGACTGGACCCTCAGTCGCATGACTCCCTATACGACTGGACCCAATCGTGCGAATGAACTACCATTCTTGAGAATGGACCCCAATCGCTCCTCATTCGGCCGTATGGCCTCCAGTCGGTCGCCTAGCCCTAGTTGATGCAGAATGCAGTTCATCCCGAACACAATATGCCATTTTCGACCTCCAAGCTCATCCAAACCCATTCTAAGCCCAAATCGACCATCCTAAACCTTAGGGATGCATACCACAACACCATTCAAGCACACACAAGCTCACAAAAAAGGCTCAAATGCATCACACACACATACACACATGCATACGGGTCAAACATGCACCCACACAAAAGCCCGATTTTTAGATGTTTTCCAGCCCCAAATCATTCAAAAAGGTTTAAAGGAGGGTTCCTAGAACTCACACAAACGACACCGAGAAGTAGAGCTTCGTTTTGACTCGTTACACGACGAATTTGCCCGCTCGAACCAACCCGAACCAACACTTCTTCCTCTTTTCTTCCTTTCTCTCTTCTCCTCTCTTTTCTTGGCTGAAATGTGAGTGTGTGGGGAGAGTATGGCTGCTCTCTCCCTACAAATATCACCACATTTCCAACTTTTCTTCATTGGCGAGTTTGGTCCCTCGACTTTGGACTTTTTTTCTTTTCTTCCTTTGTCGACCTCAAAATAGATAAATAACCAGTGTTACAACATATAAGGCACATATAATCCTATCTAAGCATATAAGATACATGAGAGGACTCATGTGTAGGGGTATTTAGCTATAGTCTAGGTCATTCCATATCCAATAACCTAATTCCCTATAACCATGACTCTCATACCCATCTGTCACAACCCGACCGACAACGGAATCATCGAGGCGGAAGAATGTGAAACGATTTTTCATAGCACATGTAACCAAATAAGTTGGAATAATATGAAATGCCATATTTCATTGAACAATACTAGACAATTAAGTCATTACAATACCACAAAGATATAAACAACAACATAAGATGTTTAATAAAACTAAGTCCAAGTCCTATATGAGCAAGAAGAGTTCCTCAAGAAGCAATCCTAAAACATGTTAAAAATAAAGGGTCAACTTTGAAAGTTGGTGAGTTTCCATGGGTTAAACCTACACACATATATATATATATATAAAAGATTTATAAGTACCAATTCATGTCAATAGTTATGAATTATGCAAGTTTATAGAACACATATAGCTACAATCAAACATTGACCAAGATTAAGATTACAAGTTTACATCGATTAGCTAAGTGTACTTGGTTTCCATGATGAACAAGTCATATGTCATTAGGAGCCGGCTATACATCGGCTTTTGCACCAAATAGGCTTATCAGGCCATAGATCTATGATGTCGCCAGCCTAGTAATAGTTAATGATTGTCAACATATGATGTATCTCATATAACACTCATAATAATATCAATAACCATGAAAGAAAAGGTTAAGATGAATTGTATGTGCATTTACAAGTATCAAGATGTTTACAAGTGTAAGTTTATAGGGTTAACATTTTTCACCCCAAAAGATGTAAAATAAAGTAAACGGGGCATGGAGAACTCATATGGAAAACTCATGTGCTATAATTGCACTTAAGATAACAATAAGAAGATAAGATGGTTCCAACGATTTTATCACGATTCAACCTCGTGGTTGATGTCTCAGAATTAGAATAAAGATAAGATCTAAGAGTAATATGAATTAGGGTTTCATTTGGAATTTGGAGGTTTTTAATAATTAATTCAAATAAAATAATATAATGCAATCGATTATGTTTTGGTTCAATAAAGATGAAATAAACTAATTAAGATTGATAATGATAATGAATGATTCAATAATTGATTTAATGAAGATTAAGTATAATGTGTGAAAAGAAATAATTAAAATAATTAATTATTTAAATTTTGATAAAAATAATTAATTGAATACTTAGTTAAAAGACTTTAAAATTATTTAAAATTATTTTATAAAGTTTTGAACTTTTAAATGATTTATTATAAATATCTTATAATACAAAAACTTTAAGATGCTTAGAAGAAGGATATCGACTAAGTTGCAGGTTCACGATGAAGGTGATGATTCGAATGTGTCGTTGTATGTTTCGTACATGAAATTGAGGTTACAAAAAGCTATAAGAGATTAATTAAAAGGTTTTCCCTTGTTTAAATGAGTTTATTCGATCGGTTTCGGTTCAAACGAGTTAAAATTTTAAACCAAGTTTTCGGTTTCAAGAATATCAACATAACCGTCGTATAGACTCCATTGAAATGGTCTTTGGGTTCGAAATAAGTTTGTGTTAGGGTTTATAAAGAAACTTACATCATATGAAAGTTTAATAAAGAAACTTACATTGTATGAAAGTTCAAAATAAGTTTGGGTTTGGGTTTATAATTTGAAAAATAGCTGATGTTACAATTTACTTGTCAAGGATTTCATATGTTATATAAGTTTTTTACTTACCGTATAAAGTTGCCTGTTATCGGACCGTTAGTTTATTTCCCAAAACGAGGTAATCATGGATAGTACTATTGGGTTTGACTACCCCCACTCAGGTTAATTACCCTAACCTTGTCTGGAGGTCTAAACGGGTGTATTTTTAGCCTGTTCACCCCATGCTTACAGTAGGCATGGGTAGGGGAAATTTATTACAGTTACAATCTAGCTTCGGTTACGGTGCTGATATAATATTATAGTATTGTATGATCGATAATCAAATCATGGAAAGACTTGTGGTCCATTACATGTTTACTATTTCCTTAAAACCTCTGAACTCACTAACTTTATGTTGACATATTTCATGCATGTTTTCTCAGGTGACATTGCATCAATTTAAACTAGTTTGGGCCACATCCCATTTAGGACCATTCATGCTGTTTGGGACTTTTATTGTTGTATTTATCATATTTTGAAAACAAATACATTTGTTCTACTACTTCTGCAATTCAACTCTGAAAACAACTTTGTATTTTTAAACTATTGGTAGTGTATGTTTATCAAATCATCTAGTGGTCGATCAATTATTATGGTTTCCATGATCACGCCCCGTGAGAAACCATTGTGGTTGGGGTGTGACAGATTGGTATCAGAACCATTGGTTATAGGGAATTAGGTTGCATTTAGTGGACCTAGACTATAACTGTAGTGCATTACATGTCTTTAACACTTTATACATTAACCTAACTTATATAAATTGTACTTATGTGTTGCCTTGTCATAGAGATGTCATCTGTATCGATGCCGGTATATGTTTTTAACTCAGATGACGAGTATGAGCCGACATCTCCGACCTCATCCGTAGGATCTACATAAGCCATCCTGACCCCTACGTCCGATGCCGTGCTCCAGCCTACTAGCCACACTGAGGCCGAGATCCCTGCACCTTCTCTCACTCCTTTCCTCGCTCCCACTCCGCACCCCATTTCTAATACCACTAGGGTCTTAACCACGACCCGACTCTTCTACTAGACCTTGACCCCCTCCAACTTGCTCTCGAGCCTGCTGACCACACCCCTATAGCTGCTAGTCTCGAGCCGGTGGCTGTGGACACCCGCCGTATCTTTGGTCCGGGTGTACCACCACCCTCTTACCGTCGCTATCGGGCTCGCCCTGGTAGTGTTCTTCTTGCACACACTCCTAGGAAGTGGGTTCATATTTCGATCTGTCCTGCCATAGCCATCCGAGATTGTACCGCTGAGCCCGAGCCTGCACCCAAAAGGAGCAAAATCAACGTTCATCGGTGGGAGTGGATTCCCAGCCGACTAGACGTGTGGAGAGATACCGAGGGTATTCCCTCCACCTTCAAGGTAGGTGAGTCGTCACGTGCCTCCCATCTGATTCCCCTCACACAGGAGCATGTGGAGCTCACCGTGCCTCTTCTCGTGGCATGACCTGCGAGGCACGATCAACAGCTTCATGAGATATGTACCAAACTAACAGGAGTTCAGGAGAAATTTGACATGGAGGATGTGGAGTGCCGATTACTAGTGATTGAGGAGAGCAGATACCTCGATAATAAGGCATTACACCGATGCATGACCGAATCACCAGGGTACAAGAGGACATATCATCCATGACGCAGAGAGTGGAGGCGGCAGAGCAGAGACCTACCTAAGCAAAGCAGCGCATGATCGTGCATGAAGAAAGAGTGATAGTGATGGAAGAGCGCCTGGAGTCATCTATTGCATTGGTAGCTATGTGTATGCTCATGGCCATGACGGCTATGCAGACAGGCACATTCACTTATTTACTCCATTGATTGCCTATTGTGAGTGGGCTGTGCTCACGTAATATTGAATATTAACTTGTTGTAGGAGTATTACTCTGGGAATACTTTGTAATTCATACAATTTATTATCAACTTCATCTTTTATATATTGCATGGTTGCTTGGTTGTTATGATTATTACTTTTGGTGCACATGTGTTTGACATTATTACATATTGTCTTATCTTTCTTATCATTATGATTTGAAGAAACATGCCACCTCAATAGAGAAACGTCAGAACCAATGTGGGAAGTGGATACATATCAACAAATGTCAGAAACGCCACCGCAAAGGTTGTTATGATTGTTTACTTTTGGTGCACATGTGTTTGACATTATAACAGATATTAAATTATACATATATATAAAATCTATTACATAAAATTTATTTAAACCTGTGTAACACATGTTTATCTAACCTAGTGGTATATAACGTGGATACATATTATACATTATTGTTCGAATATAGAACATTTTGAAAATCTGAAATTATAACCCAAAAATCTTGGATATATTGTTATTACTGGAATTTAAAAATCTTAAGTTTTTAAAATTTAAATCCTTACTAATTTAGTTAGTTACTGGGTTACCCCCTCCCCCTCCGGGCACGTATTGGTGGACGTTGACACCCGAGATTCATGCCGACCTCCTAGAGGAGCTCATTCCATGAGTCGTGCATATCATCAGCCCACAACTCCCAATGACCATTCCACTGACCATGTCTTATATCTTTGTTGAGCCATCCCTGGGGTCTGCCCTAGTGACTACTGATCCTTGGCCAGTTGACCCCACTCACAAGGCCACAGATCCCACCCCTCACCCAGCTGACACCGCGGTAGTTGACCTAGATTCGGAGTCCATTGACCCAGTTTCCCAGACAGCCGATACCAACCCGGTCGACTCCGACCCGGTCGAATCCGAGCCGGAGTCCTCTGAGGCCATTCCCCAGCCCACTGACCCCACCTCTCACCCTACTGATCCTGTTACTCGACCCATTGACCCGATTCCTCCGCCCTTCGACCTGACTCTGCTAGTAGACCTTGACCCTCTCCATGTTGCTCTCGAGCATGCTGACCCCACCCTTATAGTTGCTAGTCCTGAGCCGGTGGCTGTGGACACCCACCGTATCTTGGTCCGGGTGTTCCACTACCCTCTTACTATCGCTATCGGGCTCGCCCTGGTAGTGTGCTTCTTGTACACACTCCTAGTTAGCGGATTCATATTCGGATCCATCCGAGATTGTACCACTGAGCCCGAGCATGCGCCCAAAAGGTGCAGAATCGACATTCGTCGGTGGGAGTGGATGCCCAGCCATGTGGACGAGTGGAGAGACACCTAGGGTATCCCCTCCACCTTCGACGTAGGTGAGTCATCACGTGCCCCCCATCCGATTCCCCTCACACTGGAGCCTATGGAGCTCACCGTGCCTCTTCTCATGACACGATCTGGGAGGCATGATCAGCAGTTCATGAGATACGTACCGAACTCACAGGAGTTCAGGAGACTTTTGACATGGAGGATGTGGATTGCCGATTACTAGTGATCGAGGAGAGTAGATACCTCGATGATCAGGCATTATACACGATGCATGACCGACTCACTAGGGCATAAGAGGACATGTCATTTATGATGTAGAGAGTGGAGGCGGCAGAGCAAAGAGCTACCCAAGTAGAGCAGCGCACGACCGTGGCTGAAGAAAGAGTGATGGTGATTGAAGTGCGTCTGGAGTCCTCTACTGCATTGGCAACCGTGTGTATGCTCATGGCCATGGCGGCTTTGCAAACAGGCGCATTCACTCATTTACTCCATTGATTGCCTTTCGTAAGCGGGCTGTGCTCACGTAATAGTGGATATTAACTTGTTGTTGGAGTATTACTTTGTAATTTGTACATTTTATTATCAAGTTATGTTATCTTTTATGCATTGCGTGGTTGCTTGGTGTTATGATTGTTTACTTTTAGTGCACATGTGTTTGACATTATTACATATTGTCTTATCTTACTTATCATTATGATTGAAGAAACATGACACGCAAAGGAGAACTATTAGAACCAATGTGGGAAGTGGTACTCCTATGACAGTAGAGGCTATCGAACAACTTGTGGTATAATGAGTGGCGGATGCAATCGCACATCACGAGGCGGATCGCAGTGCAGGAGGATCTGAACTGAATGGAGGCAGTGCCAATAGTGTAGGAGGCATTATAACATCTGCCGTAGCTAAAGACCGGAGATACAAAGGTCGTTGTTAATGTTTAATTATTACTAATATGACTAAACTATAACACAGGATCTGATGCCAACAACAAAGGTTGCTCTTACAAGACGTTTCTGAACTCTAAACCGTTTAACTTTTGCGATAATGAAGGAGCTGTTGGTTTGGTCTGTTGGATAGAGAAGATAGAGTCCGTTCAGCAAAGCAGTAACTATGCCGAGGAGAAGAAGACGAAATTCGCCACCTATACCTTTGAAGGTGAAGCACTCACTTGGTGGAATGCTCAGGCCCAGACTTTGGGTATAGACGCTGCCTATCAAATCACTTGGGAGGAGTTTAAAGGAATGTTGACTGATGAATATTCCCCCTGAAATGAAATGAAAAAAACTTAAGGTTGAATTTTGGAACCACACCATGAAGGGTGCAGAAGTTACTAGCTACACCACCTGATTTCATGACCTTGCTCGTCTATGCCCTCACATGGTTAACCTAGAGTTTAAGCGTGTGGAAAGGTACATTTGGGGCCTTGCACCCCAAATTAAGAGCATGGTGACCTCATCCATGCCAGCCACCATCCAAGAGGCTATCAGGATTGCTCATGACCTGACTGATCAAGCTATACGTCAGGGAGCGTTTTGTGAAGAAGGCGGTAGTGGAAAAGAACTATGAGAACAAGATGAAGTGGGACAACAATCATGGTCGAAATGCTTCGCAGCAAAACCAAAACAAACAAGAGGCTATTAGGGCTTTCACTATTGGCCCATCTGAGAAGAAGGCAAAAGGTGGGTATGATGGAAACCTACCTAAGTGCAACAAGTGTAACTTTTATCACCTAGGTGCATGTGGAGATTCCATGTGCCAGAAGTGCAAAGGTTTTAGTCATGCGACTAAGGACTGCCGAAAGCCCAACCCTGCTCCTAAAACAGGAAACAATCATGCGTGCTCCGTTACCGGAAATTTTCATAAGGATTGTCCGAACTTGAAGCAAACTGGTGGAAACAACGCATGTGGTTGAGCTTTTGTGATTGGAGCTGGAGAAGCTCGACAGGACCCGCACATTTTTATGGGTACATTTCTTGTAAATAATCTCTATGCATCTATCCTATTTGATACGGGTGCTGATAGGAGTTTTGTGTCTAGTAAATTTAGTCCATTGCTAGAAATTGATCGAAACTGACAAGATCATACAAGGATGCACTCTCAGCTTGGCAGATCACACGTTCGATATAGATTTGCTACCTGTAACCCTAGGGAGTTTTGACATTGTTATTGGCATGGATTGGTTATCGGAAAACTGAGCGGAAATCGTTTGTCGTGAGAAGATCGTTCGCATTCCACTTCTGAGTGGAGAGACCATATCAATTCAAGGAGAAAAGTATGGTATAGTGTTCAGGATCATTTCATGTATGAAAGATCGGAGGTACTTACGAAAGGGCTATCATGCAATCTTGGCGCACATAGTGGAGAAGCAAACCGAAGAGAAAAGAATCGAGGATATACCCATCATGCGAGACTATCCGGAAGTCTTTCCTAAGGACTTTCCCGGACTTCCACCTCAAAGGCAAGTCGAATTTCAAATTGACCTGGTACCTGGAGCTAATCTAGTAGCATGATCCCTATACCGACTAGCACCTTCAGAGATGCAAGAGTTGTCTAATCAGTTACAAGAATTGTTAGATAAAGGACTCATAAGACCAAGTTTCTCACTTTGGGGAGCCCTGGTTTTTTTTGTTAAGAAGAAGGATGGATCTTTTCGAATGTGCATCGACTACCGAGTGTTAACAAATCACCATTAAGAACCGGTACCCTCTGTCTCGAATCAACATCTTATTCGACCAACTTCAGGGATCTAGTTATTACTCGAAGATTGACTTACGTTTGGGATATCACCAATTACGAATCCAAGAGGAAGATATCCCCAAGACCGCATTTCGAACTCGTTATGGCTATTATGAGTTCATGATCATGCCATTTGGGTTAACCAATACACTAGCTGTATTCATGGATCTCATGAATAGAGTGTGTTGGATCAAGAAGAAGGCTAATGCAATCAAAACTAAGTCACTTAGATAATTTTGGTGCTGCATGCAAAGGCTTCCGAAGCTTAACATGGAACTTCCGAAGGTTGTAGAGTTCTTCCGAAGACAAAGTGAAAGATCAACTTCCGAAGACAGAACTTACTTCCAAGTCAAGTGCATACTTCCGAAGTTCAAATAAGCTGAAGACCAATTCCGGAGTTTGATGAAAAGAAGAAGTGTCCAAGCCTTGGAAGAAGCAGTCTCTTCCGAAGTATAAGTGGCTTTGGAAGTACTTACTCTTCCGAAGCCATTTAATCTTCGGAATACACTGCTATGAACCAGTGGACACAAGTATGGTCTCTGACACTCCACTGCAGACCTCTGATACTGTATGGCTTCTTCCTAAAGAACCACAGTTGACCATACTTTATTCCACTGTTCACCTTTTCATGATAATACAAGTTACCAACTTTAGTTGGTGACAAAAGGTAAGTCAGGGACATGTCCTGACTACCAAATCTCAGATAAGACTTTATCTGAGATACCTTGAACTTTAGTCTTGTAGTATAGACTTTAGCTATAGGATTCCAGCTGGTATCAAAGTATATCCGGCTGTAGGTAGTATTATATATAGGTTCTCTTTGTAACTCATTCGACACCACTGCTTGTAAGAGTCTTGTATTATTGAGTTGAGAAGAAATATATAAAAGTACCTTGAAATTACTTCCTGTGTTCTTTTACTACTTCTATATTATGATCAACTCTTACTGATTCTATCTTAACCCGAGTGTTGTTCTAGGTGAGTTTGAGAGAAAAAAAGTGTTAAGTGACTAACATCGATCCTGCAATTGGTATCAGAGCATCACAGGCTCTTGATTGCATGATCTAACCATCCAAATCAACCTGTTTTTCACTCCTCCCTACAACCCACTCACTCAAATGGCCCTTAACAAGTTCGAGGTAGAGATGGGAACCATGACAAAGGCTCCCACCATTACTCTTGAAAATTTCAGGTCTTGGAGCAGGAGAATGGAAGGCTTCATTAGATATCAAGATAGCGAGATGTGGAACTCCATTGTTAATGGCCCGTATAAGCCAAAAGTGGCATCACCTGGTGGAAACGGTGCCATGATAGAAAAGGCTGTAAGGAATTACTCTGATGAAGACATAAAGAAGATGGACATCGAAAACAATGCCATGACCATTCTCATGACTGCAATACCGAACTCCATTATGGTAGGATTCGAGCATTGCACGACCGCCAAAGAGTTGTTTGATGCACTTGCTCAGATGTACTCAAGCTCCAAAGACTCAAAGAAGGACTCTCTGAAGCAGCAGTTTGAGAACTTCACTCATATTGCTGGAGAGACTCTCGGCCAACAACACTTCAGGTACATTGTTCTTATCTCTTCTCTTCAGTCTGTGAAGAACACTCCCGAACTTAGAGATCTTACTAGAAAATTCATGAGTGCTCGTCCAAATGAGTGGACATTCTACTGTATCTCTATCAAGAGGATAGAGAACTTGAATACTCTCATCATGACTGAACTCTACGACATCCTTGATGGATATCGCCTAGAGATGGAGAGTAAGAAGGGCCACCAAACAAGTGACCCATGAGTCTTCCTTCTAGCAACGCTTTAATGGTTGCTGAAGGCTCATTACCCTCACAACCTCAGCATTACCTGACTTATCAGCAGCCATCCTGCTCTTCTGGACCTTACATCACTTTTCCTGAGACTCCAAGGTCTCAACAGGCTCAGCACAACTCCTTTCTGGAAAGTGTTTGCCTTTGTCTCAGGAAGTGGACACTCTGGTGATTTTCAATACTGCTTTGATAATCTTGAGTGTTTCAGTCTAGATGATGTAGAGTATGTGGACATTGTCCAACAGATGGTCTTTTAACTTAAAGAGAGAAGAAGTTCTTTAAGAGAATTGGAAGGCATTTCCCTCAAAACCCAACTGCCAGCAAGTTCGGGTTTGACAAGACCAAGGCAAAGTGTTACAACTGTAACCAACTGGGTCACTTTGCAAGGGAATGCAAGGCTCCCAAGACCAATCCGGGAAACCCACAGGCCTCCACACATCCCTTAACCTCAAAGCCCGCTAAGAAGTCAACTGAAATAGCTGCAATGGCTCAAGAAGTTTACTGGAGCTTCATGGTACAGGATGTGACTCCTGCTCAAGCTCTCATGGCCGGAACAAACGATGCCCAGATATATGAACATCTATGCACTCCAGCCTGTATAGCGAAAGTTAAACTCTATCAGGATTATAATATGGAAATCAGATTTGATATTAAGTCTTTAAATATCTTAAAATATGATTTTAAAAGAGCTGAATCTGACTATCAAAAGAAAATTGAGAGTTAGAGAAAACAGTGTCTCTTTTAAAACATGAACACACCAACTACACGACTCAAATCAAAGATCTAATATCTAAATTGTTGAGGCTCAAGCCCAACTTGTCATTGCTGAGGCTTAGCCCAGGAAGCATGCCATTTCCTGAGCAAAACTTCCAAGCTATTCTTGCATCATCCTCCCACTCCAAACTCTGTTATCAGAACAAAGGAGGGTTGGGAACCAATCAAATTACTCCACCACACTCCTATGAGTCTATTAGACAGCCTAGATGTGGTACTGAGGAGCAAGAGGTTCCAACTGCTGATCCTTCCTCACCAGAGTTGAAGGATGAAGCAACAATAGTGGTCACCACAGGGAGGAACAGATAGATGTACCCATCTCTTCTTGTGAAGAAAAATCCTAACTACTAAGGCCAGAAGAAGCAGAGCTAAAGCTGCTAGGAGAACTGCCAAGAAGGTGGCTAGTCCAAGCTGAAGAATGACCCAAAGCAAAAGGGTGTCTTTATCTCAGCTAGATTCAAAGTGTTAGGTACTTCTGATTCAGGAAATGAGTGTAATACCAGCACTTCTGTCCTGCCAAAGGATCAGAATTTGAAGGGAAAAGTTGCTGATGAAGAAAAGAAGCCCAAGAAACAGCAACTCTCACATTCCTAAATAACTAACATTGCATGCATAATGTGTGGTCTGCAAAACCATATGGCAAAAGATTATTACTACAATCCTGCAAGCACACATTATGCAAATAATGTTAGAAAGGAAGGAGTCAAGGAAGGTTTCACATTTGGACCTTTTCAAATGGTTTAAGTGATGAAAAAGGGAAAGCTAGTTTCGGAAGCCAGGTTGCTTTCGGAAGAAACTCTTTCTTCCGAAGGAAAAATGGTTTCGGAAGCAAAAGCTAGTAAGGTTCAGAAGAACAAGAAAGCTCCCTTGAATCCTCCCCAGAAGAAGATTGCTTCGGAAGAAAAGGTGGTGAAGACTTCTTCCTAAAAGAAAGAAGCTTTGGAAGATAGCCATGCTGCAAAAGCTTCAACAAGCTCATGCTCCAAGATCAACCAAGGATGGACTGGAAGATCAAGGAAGATGCTGCAGCCCAAACCTCTTCTTCAAAGACCTCTATTGAACCCCCATGCATAACATTTGGTTTAATTATGTCATTATCTTTGGAAGAACCTAAGACAAGCACAAGGCTTGGGATTCCAAACAAAACTAACAATCTCATCTTACATGCAGGGACATCCATATGAGAAGAACAACAATGTCTAGATTGCAGACAGTGGATGCTCCAGGCACATAATAGGGAAGAGATCTCTTCTTCAACAGTTTCAGAACTATGATGAAGGTTCTGTCCAATTTGGAGGTGAGGCCGGAGGATATATTTCTGGCAGAGGGAGTATATCCAATGGTAAGTTAAAGGTTGACAAAGTTTACTTTGTTAAATAGCTTGAACACAATAGTTAAATGTTTCTCAATTCTATGATCAAAAGCACCAAATGCTTTTCACAGAACATGAGTGCATTATCCTCAAACCAGGGATGACAATTCCTCCGGAATTGGTGCTTCTTAGATCTCCCAAGAAAGGGGATATGTACAAGCTAGATATGAACAATGCTTCCCTAATGGGAGAAGTATCATGCTTTCTTTCCAATGTTAATAGTGATGAGTCAATATATGGCATAAACGTATGTGTCATGTAAATTTTAAGACAATGAATAAATTGGCTAAAAATAACTTGGTACATGGTTTGCCTAAAAAGGAGTTTTTCTGCAAAGATAACTGTGTTGCATGCCTAAAGGAAAACAACACAGGACATCTCATAAATCCAATGTGTTAACTCTATTACTACTCCATTACACTTATTGCACATGGATCTTTTTGGTCCCACAAGTATAATGAGCATTGGAAGGAAATCATATTGCCTTGTGATAGTTGATGATTTTACAAGATTCATATGGGTATTCTTTTTAAGAACTAAAGATGAAACTACTGAAACACTAAAATCTTTTAATCTTAAAATAGAAAATCAAATTGATCAAAAGATTAAAATCATTAGAAGTGATCAAGGGACTGAGTTTAAGAACTTTGTTCTTGACTCATTTTGTAACTCAAAAGGGATTGCCAGACAATATAGTGCTCCCAGAACTCCTCAACAAAACGGTGTTGCTGAGAGGAGGAACATGACACTTATTGAGGCTGCTCGAACTATGTTAGCTGATTCAAAACTACCTCTAACATTCTGGGCAGAGGCAGTCAGCACTGCATGCTACATGCAAAACAGAGTTCTTGTAGTTAAGCCCCATGGAAAAACCCCTTATGAGCTATGGAACAAGAGGCCACCGTTGATCGGCTTTCTAAGGTCCTTTGGTAGCAGGTGTTACTATACATTAAGGATCAACAGTTTGAGGAGTCATCCAACATAGTTGTTAATGAGCACACTCCTTGTGTTAGGGATAATGGTCCTGATCATATCTTTGATTTAGAATTGTTTCCAAACTATTCTAAACCTTCTTGTGAGAATGTTTCAGTTGGAACAGGAGCTCAAAATGATGCTGATGCTGCTGCTGATAATCAACTATTTGAGCTACCCAGACCTAGTCCAAATTCTCCAAGAATTGCAATAAATGAAGTTTCCACCATTCACAGATCTGATAGCTTGACCATATCAAGGAATAGTGAAGCTTCTACAAGTGAATCACTTACTGAGCCTCAAAACTCATCAGGTGATCCACAACAACACCAGGCTGAAAGAAGTAGTGTATTGAAGGGACATGAAACTGTTAACATCACTTTACAACCAACCATTGATGATGTTTCTCACTCATTCAATCAGTTGAATGATTTTGAAACAGCAGCTGGACAGAGTGTTCCAGTTCCTAAGAAGAATATGTCCAATCTGGATCTATCTCTGCGACTGGAAGTGATTCCTCGCCTTAGGATTCATAACACTCATCCTGCTGAGAACATCATAGGGGATGTCACTGAGGGTGTGAGAACAAGAGGTCAGACTCATCATGAGTATGTTTTCAATCGTAGATGTAACCCAAGAAGGTAAAAGATGCCTTAAAAGATAGTAGTTGGCTTGAATTGATGCAAGAGGAGCTGCTTCAATTTAAGAGACAGAAGGTGTGGAACCTATGTCCACTACCATCTGGTCAAGTACCAATAGGCACTAAATGGGTTTTTAGAAACAAGAGAGATGATAGAGGCTGATCATCAAGAACAAAGCAAGACTTGTAGTTCAAGGATACACACAAGAGGAAGGAATTAATTATACTGATGTCTTTGCACCAGTTGCAAGACTTGAGGCAGTTAGGATCTTTCTTGCTTATGCTGCATCCAAGGACTTCACTGTCTATCAACTTGATGTCAAATGTGCCTTTCTATATGGGGATATAGATAGGGAAGTCTATGTATGCCAACCTCTATGATTTAAAGACCCACAGCACCCCAACTATGTGTGTAAATTGGATAAAGCTCTATATGGGCTACACCAAGCACCTAGGCTGTGGTATGAGACTATGTCTCAGTTTCTTCTAAAGAATGGCTACACTAGAGGTACCATTGACAAGACTCTCTTCATCAAAAAGTCTGGAAAGGACATCTTGCTCGTTCAAGTCTATGTTGATGACATCATATTTGGTTCTTCAAATGACCAAATGTGTAAGGCCTTTGAGAGCATTATGAAGAAAAAGTTTGAGATGAGTTCCATGGGAAAAATGGACTTTTTCCTTGGAATTCAGGTGAATCAAATGAAGGAAGGGTTTTTCATTAATCAATCTAGTATGTCTCCGATATCTTAGAAAGATTGCAAGCCTACCAAGACACCCATACCCAGAAACCAAAATCTTTGTCCTGACCTTGAGGGGGGGATACTGATCAACATCAGTATAGGGAAATCATTGGTTCTCTGATGTATCTTACTGCTAGTAGACCTGATATCATGTTTGCTACTTGCATTGTGCAAGATATCAGGCTGCTCCAAAGGTGTCTCACTTAGCTGCTGTTAAGAGAATCCTTAGATACCTCGAAAGGAGCACCTAAATTAGGTCTCTGGTATCCAGAAACAAGGATTTTAATCTCTATGGATACTGACAGTGACTATGGTGGCTGCAATATTGAAAGAAATCAACTTCAGGAGGATGTCAATTTCTTGGTGGAAGGATCATCTCATGGAAATGCAAGAAACAATCCTGTGTATCTACATCAACTGCTGAAGCTGAATACATGCTGCTACTAGCTGCTGTGCTCAACTGCTATGGATTCAGAATCAGATGTTAGACTATGGATTCAACCTTATGAGTACTCCTATCCATATTGACAACAACAGTTCTATCTCCATTACTAAAAATCCGGTGAAGCACTCCAAGACAAAGAATATTGACATCAGGTATTATTTCATTAGAGATATGCATGAGAAAAATCTGATTAAACTAATCAAAGTTGACTCAAATGAACAATTGCTGATTTGTTCACCAAAGCTTTTGATGAGCAAAGATTTAAGTATCTCATAATGCTATTGGATGATAAACATTGATTAGATCACCTCTTTTGAAAACCTTTTAATATGTAATGTCTTCTGTCATACAATTTAAGCCCTATTACAAAAGATCTTTCTAGAAATTTTCTAAGTGTAAATTTCTTCCGAAGAAATTAACCCTCGAAGTCATTTTATATCTTCCGACGCATAATTTCTCAAAGGATATTTTTTCTTCTCGGAAGAGCTTTTGGTCTCGGAAGAAGTGATTGATTACATATCAGATCTGCTTCCGAGGTTTACAAACTCTCCATTTGGAAAGCAACTCTAACCTTCGGAAGCAATGTTTTAGCTTCGGAAGTAAGAATTGCCTTCGGAAGACAAATTACCTTCGGAAATGTTTTACATTCTAAAGAAAGATTCTACTGTGTAATGTAAATCTCTTGGACCCCACTGTAAAAAGCAAAGATTTTGTTAATGATGTCGGATTATATAACTGATTTAACCTTACCGCCACTGTCATTTCATCCACTAAACCATCACATCACCTTATCCTAACCCCTATTACCACCTTCCCACCTCTTTTAAATAATCTCAACTATTCACTTCATCTTCTTACTTGCAATTTTTACTGCCCTAGAAATTTCTCTCCTCTCTAACTTTACCTATGCTCAAAATCATCCACATTCACCTTTCTCCAAATGGCACTTAACCCTTAGCACAACCAAGTCGCACTTCTTGATTCTTCAAGAGATGCCGACTTCTCTGAAATCATCTCCTTTCTCACCCAAACCTTACTACACTGCTCTTACCCTTAACCCCACTGTTTACTCCAACCACATGGCCGAATTTTAGGGAAATGGTCAAGCCAAAACCGTAAACGGAATTTGAGTATTGAGGTCCAGCATTTGTGGACAAGAGTTGATCATTACTGAAGAACTCATCAGGGAGCATCTAGAGCTTCATGATGAAGGAGCTCTTACTAATTCCCTAAGGCAGATTTGGATAGCACCTACATCCTAATGGGATATGGTGGAGACATGCAGGTTGACGATCTACAAGTTTAACTTCTCCTACAACTGGAAGTTCCTCCTGCATGTTGTTCTCTACTGCTTGTCCAACAAGTCCGGCGGATGGGATCAAATCCCATATGAACTAGGATGCTTATTTCATGGACTGGTGAGAGGCCTGCGCTTCAATTACTCACGATTTGTGTTCACCAATCTGGTTGGGAATCTACAAAGGGAGACATTCTATATGTATCCTATTTTCATTCAACACATCATCAATTGTGAGTTGGACCAGAGCATGCTTGTTGTGCAGCTGCTCTGACTGTCCCCCATATACGGCCTACCATCTTCAAGACCTTGAAGAAGGTATCCACCAACTTCACTGGAAGGTACACCACTCTGCTTCCAGGTATGATTGAGCGCATAGCTCCTGGTGACATCTCTGTTCACCGCAAGGTGATGAATCCACACAAGCAACCTCCACCAAAATGCCAACAATGCCTTCTCCACCCATCACTATCACATATCAAAGACGCCCCAAACGAACCCTGCTCAATCTAATCTGATTGAAAAGCCCCTCATGTTTAATCCAAAAAGACTAGAGTGGAAACATGGGCTCCCACTCAGCCTGAGGTCTCTCCATCCTTCTCTTTTGTCCTCGATATGGGTTTTGAGTCTCCTCAGTCTCAAATCCAAGAGCCTAACACCCAAACAAGCAGCCCTCAGAATGAGTATCTACACTCTTCTTAGCAGCCAACTAGGGACAGCCCCACCAAAGGCTTAATGCCTATAGACATTGATCAAGGTCCCGGGTCAGTAGGCTTAACCTCCCTATCTTTTATTGATCTTCTCTTCAAAACTGATGAAGAAATAACATCTCTCCATGGCAATGAAGTTGATCTACACACACCTCTTCAAGATCAACAGAGCCCGGAGAAATCCCTTATCTCTAGCCCCCATCAGCAACCTATAACTGAGGTGAGTCCCACTGATGTGGATGGGACTCATGCAGATTCAGCTGCCACTACAGAAGGGCCTCAATGGACCTTGTGGACAGTGGTAACATATCTCAGACTAAATCTATGACAACCAAGCCCTTGATGACTCTGAAAGAGACATCATTGAGCACGGGAAACTAGGGTGCCAAGAAACCACATCTGGTGGTGAGGCTGAACATACCAGGTATGTTACCTCATCTCCCCGTATATTCTTCAAAAGCAGACGAGGGAAGCATGCAACTCCTCATTCACGACTTCTATCTAATGTCTCAAACCTTGAATCTTTGGTTAGGACTTTAGAAGCAAGGTCTGCCACTCAGCAACTTGAGATTGACATCTCAAGGCCAAACTAGCTGAGAAACAAACAGAGAGGTCTGTCAGGCATGTACCTGTTCAAGTCTCATTGACTTCTTCATCTAGCTCATCTAGCTCTTAAGATGATGCTATCAAAAAGGGGGAGAATGTTCAAAGACAAAGACTTGAGGACCCACAACAGAGCCACACTTCAACTTCAACTTCATCTACTCCTATCATTACTATGTCTGAGCCATCCCAAGTCATTCTTCAGATTGACTCAAAGATGCTCAGCAATCTCTGTAGACTCTTCTCCAAGTTTCTATTGAGATCCTCTTTGATAAGCCAAGCCCAGATGCTGCAATGCTCTACTTTGGACCTGAAGAGCTTCAGAGGCTGACTGCACCTTCTACCACTGTGGAAGAAGTTGGTTAACCTAAGGTCCACATGGAACCTAAGATTCATTTCGAAGGGGAAATAGGGACTGATGGCCCAACAACTGAAACAGTTGGGACGATATCTGCATCTCCTCTAACTTTCGAAGCTGAAGTTAAAGCCTCGGATGAACAAGCTGAATCTTCCAAAGCTGAAATGGAAGCTGCAGAAGGACTGTTTATAATATTCAAGGAATTGATCATCATAGATGCAATCCTTGAAATGGCATCTGAGGTGAACAGAGAGGACTTTCTGAATCTACCTACATCCCAGACACAATCTCTACCTCTCTCACAATCAGAATCCACTCTCCAAGAACCACCACAGTCAGGCTCTTCAAAGGATAAAGGGAAAAGAAAGATGACTGTGGAAGAGCTTCAGGAAGCTGAAAAGATCGAGAAACTTAAGAAGAAAGGAAGAATTCAACTGAGAAGTTGCTAGCTGCCAGCACAAAAGCAGCTACAGCCAATCAAGAGGCTATCAACAATAAGAAAAGGGAAGAGATCATTGACCAGCTTATCCAAATGGGAACTGCTAATAAAGAGACACTCCTGCTACCACTAGAGGAGTTGGTGAATTTGGAGAAGGCAACTCGGCTAAAACTTGAAGAAGAAGCCAGGTTTGCCTTGGAGAAAGAAGAATAAAAACAGAAGGAGGCTGAGCTGCAGCTGAGGAGAGACAGGATAAATTTCCTACTCTCCAGAGGGTTTAATATCAAGAACTTTCTCCACACAATGATGAGATGATCCTCTGGCTCTACAACAAAGAGCAAGATCAAATGGAGAAAGAAAAGAAATAAGGCTGCAAGAGAAAAGACAAAGGAGAGGAAGAATAAGAAGGAAAAGCTAGGGACACTGCAACCAGGAAGCTCAATGAAAAGGCCTGAATGAAAGACTATCTTCGGGCCCATGGCTTCTCTAGAAGCCAGGTGGGTCCCATGTCTGAGAAGACACTCCAACGGATTGTCAGTGAAATCAAGGCTGACATTCGGTTGGGAAAGAAGAAAGAGATGTATAGAAGGGTAATAGGGATGACCTTCACTGCAACCACTCAACCACAACCTAAATCCTCACCCTTATCCATCACCATTAAAACCGAGCGTTTCACCCCTGAACCCACACCATTACCCACACACTCTTTCACCTCAACCACCCAAACTTCCCATCTTTCAACCCAAAACTCTCCCTAGAACCTCTGAACCTTAACCCACCCAACAACCATCCAAACCATCCCCTCAGCCTTCTCAACATCTCTCTCTTTAGGAGTTCAAGGTAATCAAAACCAAGCTCATCAACTGCACAACTCTGAGCGAAGTCTCATGTGATGAAGATTCTGTTAACATTACCTATGTTGATGGATCCTCTTGTTCCCTCACAAGAGATCAATTTCTTGATTTACCTAGAGTAACACTAGACCAGGCAGCTAGACTTCTAGGCCTCAACTTAGATTCATTAAAAGATGAAGAGAAGAAACTTAGAATGAAACTAGTGTCTCTACTGGACACCAAGAAAGAGGACAATATTCCCAGTTAGTCTCTTGTGCCTAGAAAGAAAATAGTCCAGTGGAGGTTCGATGAAACTTCTCACAACTTTGTTGTGCAAAGGGAGAATGGCGAAGTCAATAGACTTAATGCAATCTCTCTGCTACACTCCAGCGGGTTTGATATTGCTGAGTTAGCAAAGAAGCCATTCTCCAATCCCTCCAACTCTAAAGCTACTGCATTCATCAGAAATCATCTCAGCAGCCTCACCTAGTTGAGCTAACTACAAAGCCCAAGATTGAAGAAGAGTTGAGACTAAGAAGACAGGAAGACAAGGAAAGACCTCCTACCAAAGGCACTACCTTTCTACAGATAGTGGAGGGTCCAGAATTGGAACCTATAGTTAGATGGGAATATGATTACAGTTCCTATCAACTAACTCTTTTCAGAGGGCAACAACAGAGTGTACATGTTATCCAAGGTGACAGACTGGATTTCTTATCTACCAAGGATCTGTACGAACTTCTCAGCACCACATCAGGGAAGAACAAGGAGGCAGACAAATATTTACTCTCCTTGGTGCTGAAAGTTTTGAGAAGCTGAAACAAGTAAAGTTTTGGTAGCATCAGCCTAGGGGGAGTTTGTTGGATCAAGAAGGCTAATGCAACCAAAACTAAGTCACTTAGATAATTTTGGTGCTGCATGCAAAGGCTTCCAAAGCTTAACATGGAACTTCCGAAGGTTGCAGAGTTCTTCCGAAGACAAAGTGAAAGATCAACTTCCAAAGACAGAACTCTACTTCTGAAGTCAAGTGCATACTTCCAAAGTTCAAATAAGCTGAAGACCACTTTCGAAGTTTGATGAAAAGAAGAAGTGTCCAAGCCTTGGAAGAAGCAGTCTCTTTCAAAGTATAAGTGGCTTCAGAAGTACTTACTCTTCCGAAGCCATTTAATCTTCGGAAGACATTGCTATGAACCAGTGGACACAAGTATGGTCTCTGACACTCCGCTGTAGACCACTGATACTGTATGGCTTCTTCCTAAAGACCATACAGTTGACCATACTTTATTCCACTGTTCACCTTTTCATGATAGTTCAAGTTACCAACTTTAGTTGGTAACAAAAGGTAAGTCAGGGACATGTCTTGACTACCAAATCTCAGATAAGACTTTATCCGAGATACCTTAAACTTTAGTCTTGTAGTATAGACTTTAGCTATAAGATCGCAGCTGGTATCAAAGTATATCTGGCTGTAGGTAGTATAATATATAGGTTATCTTTGTAACTCATTCAACACCACTGCTTGTAAGAGTCTTGTATTATTGAGTTGAGAAGCAATATATAAAAGTACCTTGAAATTACTTCATGTGTTCTTTTACTACTTTCTATATTATGATCAACTCTTACTGATTCTATCTTAACCCGAGTGTTGTTCAAGGTTAGTTTGAGAGAAATACAAAGTGTTATGTGACTAACATCGATCCTCCAGAGTGTGCAAATCCTATTTGGATAAATTCGTGATCGTCTTCATAGACGACATTCTAATATATTTACGAACCAAAGATGAGCATGAACAACTTTTAAGGTTAATATTGGAACTACTCAAGAACAAAAATTATACGTGAAATTCTCAAAATGTGACTTCTAGATCTGAGAAGTGCAATTTTCGGGCATGTGGTTAACAAGAAGGGAAAACATGTTGACCCATCCAAGATAGAAGCTATTAAAAACTGGGAAGCACCTAAGACCCCGACTGAGGTATGACAATTCCTAGGTTTGGCAGGTTATTACCAATGCTTTATCAAAAATTTCTTCAAAATAGCTCAACCATTGTCAACCTTGACTCAAAAAGACAAGAAATTTGATGGGGTGATAAGTAGGAAGCAGCGTTTCAATTATTAAAGCAGAAACTGTGTTGCGTGCCAATTCTGTCTTTACTAGAGGGAACGATGGTTTTTTGGTTACTGTGACGCTTCACGACAAGGACTTGGCTGTGTCCTGATGGAACACGACAAATTTATTGCTTACGCATCACGACAATTAAAAGTACATGAGAAAAACTACACCACTCATGACCTTGAATTGGGGCCTATTATTTTTGCACTAAAGATCTGGCAACACTACATGTATGGTACTAAGTGTACTATATTCACTGATCATAAAAGCCTTCAACACATCTTCGATCAGAAGAAACAAAACATAATACAACGCAGGTGGGTGTAACACCCGGTTATTTTTAGAAGTCTCAAACAAAAGAATAAAATGAAGAATAAGAAAGAAAAGAAATAAAGCCCAAGTAGAGGGACGTAATGTGTCAAAAAGGACTAAAATTTCAAAGTTGGTGAATAAAGGTGATGGCCCCCCATCACCCTCTCTTCACCCATATCAATCGGATTTTAGAGAGAGAAAGCGAAGAGAGTAGGAAGCATTTGGGTTTTGAAGAGCAGAAGGAAGAAGTTCGAATTCAAGGCGGGTGAACTCTGTTGCAAACGGGTTTTTGAAGAAGTCATAACCAAAGGCTGCAAATGTGAGTTCTAGAACCCCCTTTTTACTTGTTTTAAACTGCTTTGGGGCTGGAAATGCATGTATGAACATTTTTATAAAAATGGGTTTTTTCACCCGTATGCTTTATGTGTGTATGTTGTGGGTGGGGTTTGATTTTGGACTATGTTTATGTTTGATGATGTTATGTTTGTATTCCTAAGGCTTAGAATGTATGATTTGAGAATTGAACATGATAGGAGATGTTGGGAACCGAATTATGATGTTTAAGAGTGATATAGACTGCCCATGCACCTATATAGTAGCTCATGCGCCCAACTGAAATAACTGCCTAAGTGTCCTATGTGCTCAAAACCTCATGCGCCTGAATAGTACTCATGCGCCTAGAAATAAGCTGAAATTGACTAAGTGTTCATACACCCGGATAGCTCATGCGCCTAGGCACTCATGTGCCTGCATAGTTCCCATGCCCCTTCAATTGCCTAGAATAGACTAAGTGTTGCTCATGCGCCCCAATAGTGCCCATGCACGTGAAAGCTGCCTATGTGCCTAAGTGTTCCCCATGCGCCTGCATAATGTTCATGCACCTACATAGTGTTCATACGCTTGAAGACTTAGAAATATTTTCTGATTTTTGGGGAAAAAGTAAAATATAGGCTTTGACTTGGAATGTTCCCGAGAGTAAAGTAAGTTGACTTTTAAGGTCATAGATGATGTGATGGGCGATGTATGATTGATGTTTATGCATGATGATGTGTGATTGATGATGTATGACGGTTATGTATGATTGCATGTTATGTTCTATTATGTTCCTTATTACATATGATGATGTGACTTTACGTGGTGTGATTATGATGAACGTAAAGTATTATCTTAACTAAGTGAAACATTTAAGATAATAAAAGTGGAACTACAGGACCGGTGAAGGGTGGTCACTTGCAACACAATAACACAAAGAGGAGATTAACTAGATTGATAAAACAGTGATACCATGAACACAAGTAAGTGAGATAGAACAAGATAGCAAAATACATAAGGAGATGGTTTTCAAGATTACAGTATATTGCCTTCTCGAGTTCTTTTACAAGTGTTACTAAGCATAAAGGAAAGTTACAAGTACTTGAGATACATATACTACATCCTACAACCGGCCATACTTTGAAGGCCAGCTGGATACAATTGACTAGACACAACACAAAATCAATTATAGAGTCAAAAGGCAGATTACCTTTTGACTTGTGACTATGACATGCCATAGCTCACATCCTAATATATTACAAAAAGGATAAAGTACATGAAGTAGAAAGTTACAGACTCAAGACCTTAATGTACAGTTACTAAAAGCATGACCTTTTCATCAACTCATGTAAGTTGGTAACTTTATAGAGTTGCAACGGAAATGGGTCCAGCTTTATGTAAAGCACATCAGATAAAGCATGTATACGAAAAGTCTTTGTAAGAAATCTGTCTTCAAGTGTTGAAGCTTCGGAAGACTTTGTCTCTGAAGCTTCGAAAGACTACATCTTTGGCTTTGGAAGATATTGGTCTTGGCTTCAGAAGATTTCACACTTAGAATATTTCTGTTGCATGTGTGAAACTTCCGAAGCATTCTTCTTCAATGCACTTGTGCAACGTGCAGTAGACTTGAAATGTTTGGAGTTGTATCAGCCTTAACATGTATTCCTTACAAACTCCCCTTAGGCTGATGCTACCAAAAATCTTTGAAGACTTCAGATATCAACAGTCCTCATTATGATGATGACCATTCCTTTCTTCATGAGATGATCAGGATCACTCAGACTCTCAAAATGTCTTCTCATGTCAAAGAGATCATGCAGAGATAGATCAAACATGTCCTGCCATGTATAGACATCCTCAATGCCTTGATCTCTAATGACATGCCATCTTTCCGGATTTATGGTGTATGTCCAGGAAAGATGGGTCTTCCTGTTGCTAGATGAGTTGCTTGATTGGGATTTGATGTAGCATCCTCTGGCTGCACATTCTCAGGATGTTCTGACTCATCCTGAGGTACAGAAAAGGATGTATCTTTCTTATTCTTTGGCTTTGGCTTTGAAGCCACCCCTTTCTTTCTCTTTGTTTCTTTTGACTGAGAAGACTGGCCTGCAACACCTAATTGATCTTCTTTGTCTTTCTCAGTTGGGTCTTCTACTCTAACAGGTTCCATTTGAGATGGAATCTGACCCTGTTGTGGATCAAAAGATGAAGCTTGCTGAGATTCAGCAGGAGGTCCAAGTTGTGTTGTCCCTGGTTGTTTAACCTTAACCTTCACTTTAGGTGGAGCTTGACTTGGAGGGGAGTGTAAGTCAATCAGCTCTCTACTCTTGATCTTCTGATTGATTACCCTGATATGCTCATCCATTGTGGATAGAGACATAGGGCCAAGTCTCCTTCCAAAGAATCCATACAGCTTCAAGAAGCTCATCATCCTCTGCCTGTCTATAGACTTCTTCATGCTCTTCTGGATGATGGCTCTTGACTTAGCAGCTTTTCCCTTAGCTTCCTTTTTGTTGTATTTCTTTCCTTGACTATCTCAAGTTCAAGTTGTTTGAGATACTCAAACTTAACATAGTCGTAGGATAAGGGAAGAAGTGCATCTGCCTGATAGAGGCCTGTGGCACTCAGGTAGTTGATCATCTTGATCTGTCTTCTTCTCTGTCTACTAAGGTTCTTGTTTAACCACATCCTCATGTGTAGGACTTTCTTGAACTGGGGAGAGAGTGGGCACATGCTTATATAACCTCTTCTTTATTCTTTCATTTGTACTAGAAGTTTAGTATCTTCTGCCTCTTTCTTCTCCTTTGACCTTTCTCTATCAACTAGTTCATTTAGCTCCTCTAAGGGAAGAGAAATGACATTATCTATGTCATAGTTCCTGGTCTGCAAGTAGCTTATCCTGACTGCCCTCAACTTATCATCTTGAGTGTTTGGTCTAGGGGCAGCCCTGGTAGCAGTCTCCATGAGTCTTGTAGACTCAAAAGAGGAACTTTCTCCCCTTAGAATCCTTTTCCTCTCTCTCTCTCCTCCTCTTCAATCTCCTCAAATGTCATCTTTCTTTTCCCTTTGTCACTCACAGACCTTTATGACTCAGGGTGGAGAGAGCTTTGGCCTTTATTGCATGGTGTAGCATCCAAGCTCTGGCCAGAGAGAGGTTGAGAAGCACCTTCACTAGCAGGTGTCTCAATAAGGGTATGAATCTCTACAGCAGTTGATGATTATGAGACAGGGCTCTCAGGTTCTGCCACTGGGCCTTCAGTCAAGGTTTTCCCTATGAAACTAATCTTAGGGTCTGCCTCTACATCTAGTTGACCGATGGCATCGCCTGATTGCCTTAGTCTTCTTCTGAAGCTGAACTTTTGTAGTGATCCTGTCTTGGATTCTTTGAGCCAGCCTGTCAGCTTTTCTTGATTGGCTTGGGTTGACAAGTGGGATGTTAACTAGATCCAGACCTTCAAAGAAGTTCAAGGTCTGAAAATTGAAGACCTCCTGCTACCCTTGAACTCTATGAATGGTGAGGGCTTTTCTGTTGCTGTCATACTTCCACCCAATGATGTGATTTGAAGTTGGTGGAGATGACATCACCCTTGGTATTCCTTCCTCAAATAGACTCTGTATGTAGGATTCTATAGAGTCCACATCAATATGAACTTGAGGAAGTTGCTAAGTGTGCATAATTGCAAGTGAGGATGGTGAGTCCTCAATGTCCACACTCTCTAGAGAACTCCCAGGTTTTGTGATTGTAATGACTTTCTCCCCTTTTTGGTAGCATCTCCCTCTTGCATATATGAACTAGGAGTTAGGTCAATCACATCCACATGTTCTTGTTTTCTTGGTTGAGCTCCTCTTAAAGGTCTCCTAGCTAGTTTGTCTTAAGATAAGAAATCTCAAGTTGCTGATCGTTGACCCTATTTTGCAAGGTAGTCACTTGAGATTCAAGGTGACTGACCTTGGAGACTAGATAGGTGCAAGTTTGTGTGCCTTTAGTCATAAATTCCCCTCATCTTCATGAGAACAATCATTGGGGGATGAGATGATTGGACCAAAGTCCACTCTCTCACCACCAGCTTTAGGTTCTTGGCTGCTGGATTTCCTCTGCTCACTAGCAGTCTCAGTTGAGGTTTTCGTGGGCTGAGTTTCCATGGTTAAGGTCATAATGATGGAACCACTTTAAAAAATGAGAGCCTCTTCCTTATGGACATCCTGAACAGGTTCAGAAATGTCCACCTCAGTAGTAGGTGATTGATGTGGGCTAGAAGTAGGAGACTCAGGAGTACTCATCTCTCTTTGAGTAGGTGAAAAGAAGAGAGAATCATGGTACTCACTGAAACCTAGATCTTCATCAGTGTAGAAGTCAAGGTTGGGGATTGGTTGGTTAAGTCCAAAGGCTGGGGATGGTAACTGTCCCCTGAAGGTTGATCACTTGAGTGTTGAGACTCAGAGTGGGCTTAAGGCATTTGGGCTTATGAGCTCATCAGGCTGAGCATGAGGAACCTCAGCACTGATCATCGAAGGAATGGGAGTGTTTTGTTCCTCAGGAGAAGTGGGAGCTCCAGTATCCACTTCTTCTTATGTCGGTGAGTATATGGGGACCTGCACAGACTGAATAATCTGTGTTTGGGTTCGTTTGTGTTTTCTTTGGTAGGTGAGGGTGATTTGTGGCTGTTGAGGTGGTTGGCATGTAGAAGGTGTGAGTTCAACACTAGCTAGTGCTGCTAGGTTGTCACCTTGAGCAATGAGATCTAACATTTTTGGGACAAGGGCTGATTCTACCCTAGAGAAGCCAACAGTGGGCTTTCTTAATATTTTAAAGATGCCAGGCTTCATCTGTCTCAATTTAAGAGTATTACATGTTCCCCTTAACTGTGAGCCTAGTTCATAGTTAAGAATGTATTGAACATATCTAGGGAACATATAGTACTAGTTCATAGTTAAGAATGTATTGAACATATCTAGGGAACATTAGTATATATAAACTGAGAATACCTAAACTTGACTCCCTGAACCATCCCATGAACAATAAAGGAGAGATCCTTAGGAATCTGGTCCCATGCATCATACTTGTTTGATAAGATGTGGATAACCACATGGAGCAGGAATTTCCATTGGGATGAGACCTTCCTTTTCCTGAAGGTCTTGACAGAAAAATCTCCCTCATAACCCATCTGCTCAAAAGATTGGTTAACAGGTTCTTGGGAAAGAACACCTCACCTTCTTCATCATCCAGCTGAAGATGCATGTTGATGATGGTCGGAGTGATGAAGACTGTTCTCCCCTGCACTGTGGCAGACAGTGCCTTCTCCCTATCCATGATGACCTCTTGGCAGGTCTTCCAAAATTCTAGCAATTGATCCTCATAAAGAGTAGGATCAATGGTTATGGAGGTGAAGTAGTTGCTAGAGCTAAGAATCAACAAACCTCTGAGAAATGTGGATCTTTGTCATAGTTTAACAAGCAACTTGGTTAGGTTGCCTATGTAACTAAAAGTTTGAATCATTTATGTGGTTAGGTTGGACATTTTGAGGAAACTTAAGGATGAAGAAAGAAAAAAGAAATTTCAGAGAGAAATTTGGGGTTTTAGTTTGGAGGAAGAAGGAGGTGATAGAAAGAGAGGGAAACCGTTGGGTTTATATATGGAAAAGGATTTCAGATAAAGTTTAATGAAAGAGGATAAACTTTGAAATCGGATGTCGGTCCCACCTCTAAAAAAGTAGTTTACTTTTGCTCAAAAAGTAGTTTTCTAGGATGTCAAAAAGCTTCTGAAGGTAAATTATCCAGGCAAGTTTTAATGAAAAAGCTTCCGAAGCTAAAATGACTTCGGAGATTTTCCTAAGAGTTGTGAAAATTTTTGCTTCGGAAGAAAAACTAAAACTTGAATGCTTTGTTCAAAGGAACAGTGTTTTTGAGAGTTAATTTTGCTTCGGAAGAAAATGGTCCTTGAAAACATATAAGTGTCTAAGACAAGTTTTAAGCTTCAGAAGATACTTCAGAAATTTCTTAGACAGTTATTTGTTTTGAAGGCATGATTTTCTTCTGAAAATAAAAGCATATCTTCCGAAGGATCAAGATTTTCAGAAATCTAAGGAAAGTCTTAAAAAAGATTTTCATCGAAAGAAAACAAGAGCTTATGAAAGTGATAAACTAGACAACTTATAACACATAGATTTTAAGAAATAATAAGAATTAGTTTTAAGAAAAACCTACTCAAAGTTTATCATCCCAATAGCTGATACAAGATATTTAAATCTCTATTCATCATAAGCTTTTATAAACAGATCAACATATTGTTTATTTCTGTGGCCTTTGACTAGTTTAATTAATTCTTTTTCATAATTATATCTTATTAAATGATACCTGATGTTGATGTGTTTGGTCCTTGAGTGCTGCACAGGATTCTCTATGATTGAGATAGCACTATTGTTGTCTATGTGAATGGGAGACTCCTTGAAGTTTAATCCATAGTCAAGAATCTGATTCTGAATCCAAAGCACTTGAGCATAGCAGCTTGCAGCAGCAATGTATTCAACTTCAGTAGTTGATGCAGAGACACAGGATTGTTTCTTGCATTGCATGAGACAACCCTTCCACCAAGAAACTGACATCCCCCAGATGTAGACTTTGCAATCATGTTGCAACTACCATAATCACTATCTGTATAAGCATACAAATTGAAGTCAAAATTCTTTGGATACCATAGACCAAGTGTTGAAGCACCTTTGAGATATCTTAGAATCCTTTTGACAGTGATAAGATGAGAAATCTTAGGGTTGGCTTGATATCTTGCACAAATGCATATAGCAAACATGATATCAGGCCTGCTAGCAGTAAGATACATAAGAGACCCAATCATGGCCCTGTATAAGTGTTTATCCACACACTCCCCTCAATATCAGGTCCAAGGGACTGGTTTCTAGCTATGGGTGTCTTAGCAATCTTACAATCAGTCATGTTGAACCTCTTAAGTATGTCTTGAACATATTTTGACTGACTAATGAAGATTTCATCTTCAACTTGCTTCACTTGAATTCCATAAAGAAATTGAGTTCCCCCATGGCACTCATTTCAATATGTCCTTTATCAACTTCTCAAAGTCTTTGCAGAGCCTTGGATTAGTTGAACCAAAGATGATGTCATCTACATATACTTGAACTAGCAGTATGTCATTTCCCTGTCCTTTGATGAGGAGAGTTCCATCTATAGTACCTCTCATATATCCATGCTTACAAGGATACTGAGATAGAGTCTCATACCACTTCCTGGGTGCCTGATGCAGCCTATAAAGAGCTTTGTTAAGCTTGCAGACATAATCAGGATGATCAGGATCTACAAAACCAGGTTGTTGTTAGACATACACCTCTTCATCAATCACTCCATAAAGAAAAGCACACTTCACATCAAGTTGATAGACCTTGAAGTTCTTGGATGCAGCAAATCCAGGAATATCCTAACAGCTTCTAGTCTTGCTACAAGAGCAAAGACATCAGTGTAGTCAATCCCTTCTTCTTGTGTGTATCCTTGAACAACTATTCTAGCTTTATTCTTAATGATAATGCCTTATCATCCTTCTTATTCCTAAACACCCATTTGGTTCCAATGGTAGTCTTCCCATGAGGAAGAGGACAAAGGTTCCAAACTTTCTTTCTTTTGAATTGAAGCAGCTCCTGTTGCATGGCTTCAACCAACTTCCATCCTTCAAAGCCTCATCACCTTTCTTTGGCTCTATCTGGGATAAGAAACAAGAGTGAAGACAAACATTTGCTTCATTAGTTTGTCCTCTTGTTCTTACCCCTGTGTCAACATCTCCAATGATGTTTGTGGTGGGGTGAGACTTGTGGATCCTTAGTTGAGGGATCACAACAAGTTGCTGAGAGAGATCCAAATTAGAGAAATTTAGATCTGGCATAGATGTTTCTCTCACCACATTAGCACACTTATCAAGAGAGACTTGATCCATTGAGTGTGTGACATCATTGATGTTGTCATCAATGGAGTGGTTATCAGCATCAAGAAATTCCTGATCACTGTCACCACCTCCATTATCCTCTTCTACATTTGAAGCATCTTTATCTGATTGTGGAGCCTCTGAGCTGGAATTTGAAGGCATCCTAGATGTATTAGATGAGTTTGTCATTGTGGTGCTGATAGATACTTCATTTGCAGAAGTAGTTCCAACTTGAGCTGAAGATGTGTTACTTGAAGGTCTTCTCAGCTTAAATCTTGGATTAGGATCACCTGTTGATAAGATATCTGCACATCCTACAACAATCTCACAAGATTTGTTAAAACAGTTGGTAACTAAATCAAGATCAAATAGCCAATCAAGACTAGAACCAGCCACATAGGGTGTGTGTTCATTTAAAGTAATTGGCTGACTTCTCAACAATTCTAGTTCTGAGATATATACTCTATAAGCCTTAGCTTGGGAAGAGTATCCAATAAAGTGTCCATAATCTGATTTCTTAGCAAATTTGGCAATTTGATCTTTGGTATTCAAGATGGTGCAAGGACATCCAAATGACCTGAGAAAACCAATGAAAGGTTTCCTCTTGTGCCAAAGTTCATGAAGAGTATTTCCATGAGTCTTAACTACTAAAGCTCTATTCTATACATATCAGGTAGTGTTGACTGCCTCTGCCAAGAAGGTGATGGGCAGCTTAGAGTCAGACAACATGGTTCTTGTAGCTTCAATTAGTGTCTTGTTTCTCCTCTCAGCAACACCATTCTGCTGAGGAGTCCTGGGAGCATTGTATTGTCTTGTAATACCTTTTTCTTCATAAAATATATAAAGGATTTGGTTCTTAAATTCAGTTCCTTGATCACATCTTATGGTTTTGACCTTGTGATCAGATTGATTCTCAATCCTTAGGATGAATTCTTCAGAATCTCAGGAGTCTCATCCTTAGTTCTAAGGAAGAAAACCCAAGTGAATGTTGTAAAGTTATCTGTGATCACTAACAATAAGAGGTCCTTCCTAGACTCATTACACTGGTGGGGCCAAAGAGATCCATATGTAACAAGTGTAGGGGTGTAGTGATGGAGTTCTTTTCCTTAGGCTTGTGAGATACCTTATGTTGCTTCCCTTTCAGGCATGCAACACAATGGTCATCACTTGTAAACTCTTTCTTTGGCATTCCAGTTACCAAATCATTCTTAATAAGTTTATTCATGTTCTTAAAGTTTACATGGCATATTTTTTAGGCCATATGAAAGGCTCATCACTCTTGGCTTAAGATGGAAAGCATGAAACTTCTCCAGAGGGAGATGTTTCTTGCAAGTCCATCTTGTACATGTTCCCTTTCCTGGGGGCTCTAAGCAAAATATGCTCATGAGGAATGACCACCCCGGGCTTGAGAACAATGCACTGATGCTCAGTAAAGAGCATGTTATGACTCTGATCACAAAATTGGGATACACTCAGAAGATTGTACCCAAACTCCTTGACAAAGTTTACCTTTTCAATGCTGAGCTTACCATTCATGACCTTGCCCCTTCTAAAATGTAACCACATTCATCTCCCCCAAAAGCAACTGACCCTCCATCAATCCTTTCAGAGTTCTAGAGTAGTCACCTATTGCTGTCATGTGCCTGGAACAACCACTGTCAATGATCCACACATTCTTGTTTGTCTTGAGCTGTCCCCGAACAAAGAAAATGATTAGTTACATTTGAAACCCAAGCCTTACTTGTCTTGGGCTCACTAAGAGAAACAAAAGGTAATGAATAGTAATAGATCCTATAGTAGTGCTTGGATGATCTTGAGTTGTTGTTCATGTAGAACTTCCAGTCACCTGGTCTTTCTTGACTTCCATACCACGTTTGGAAGTTTAGACTTGACCTTTAACACTTTGGAAGCTTTTGAGACTTTGGAAGTTTTGATCTTGAGCTGTTGTTGATGTAGAACTCCAATCAGTTGGTCTTTCTTTGACTTCCACACCACCTTTGGAAGTTTAGACTTGACCTTCAACACTTTGGAAGCTTTTGAGACTTCAGAAGTTTTGATGACCGGACCTTCGGAAGATTTTGCAGACGCTGCAGCAGACTTCACTGCTTCAGAAGTATTCCTTCCTTCTGAGACCAACTTTTCTTTCGAAGGCAATTTTCCACTTGCCTCCCTCTTAGTTTGGAGGTTCCAAAGAAAATAGTTTTTCCTTCCGAAGCTTGAATCTTCTTGGAACTCTTGGAAGTCCTTGTTTTGATCATGTGAAGAGTACCTTTAGGATTGTATGGACAATCATTAGCCAGATGAGTAGTACTTTCACACATGACACACTCCATTTTCTTCTTTACAAGAGTCTTCTGCTAAGAACAAGACTGACTTTGATCACATCCCTTCTCCACCTTCATCCTTGCAGATGCTGAGACAGTCCTTTTAGGCTGAGGACTATCCTTGGAGTTGGATGGTCTAGGTTGTGTAGCAGTGGTACAGAACAAATCAACATTCTTCCTGGTATTGAGATGATTTGAACATGAACCATAACTCTTAGCAGAAGAGTTTAGTTTGATGTCTTCAGCCTTCACCACTTCAAAACCTGCAGAGATAAACACTTGCTTCTACTTAGAATCAAAAGTGGCCTTGATATCTTGAGCCTTCCTTGCTTTTCTTTTGCTCTTTTTGATCAAGTTCTTCCATATAGACTTGGTCATCAGTCTTCTTCTCCTCCTCCTTAGAAGGATAGTGGCCCTTCTTAGAATCCCCCTTTTCACTCTTCTCAGAGGAATTCTTCACTATTTTTTCTTCATCCTCTTCACTCAAAGGATCTATGAGAGGAAGCTCATCTTCACAAGTTCAACACCTGGGTTATCTTACAGACAAGATTGTGTGTGGAGGAGTTATCTTATTTGAACTCAGTCCCTGCTTGTTTTGATGGCACACCTTGTTGTGCAGGGAAGCGGATATCATGTTCTTGAAGGTCTCTTCTTCAAGAACACACTTTTCTGTCCTGGCTTTGCTGATCACAAGCTTAGCCTGGCACTCAGTCAGCTTAGTTATGAGATCCTTGATCTGAGTCCTAAAGTTTGTATGCTTATGTTTTAGAACTGAAATAGTTTTCTCTAAGTCCTCTATCTTCAGTTTATAATCATTTTCAGACTTTCTAAAATCAGCTTTTAGGATGTTTAAGGACTCAAGATCAGATCTCATTTCTATGTTGTAGGACCTGTATCTGTTTACTTTAGCAATGCATTCAGGGGTACAGAGATGGTCCAATATCTTGGCTTCATCATGCTCTGCCATCAGTGCTTGGTTTGGAGAAGCATCTTCCACCTTAAATCTCCGGTCAAAGCCTCCTTCTTCAACAGCAACTACAGCTTGCTGCTTTGGCTTCTCATTCTGGATAGCCTTGTTAGTGTAGTTTGGTCTGGATTGTGTTTGGCCACCATTTTTGTTTGGTGCCTTACACTCCCTAGCAAAGTGGCCCATCAAGTTATAGTTGTAAAACTTGACTTTTCTCTTGTCCAGTCCAAACTTTCCATTGGTTGCATTGATAGGGAACTTCCTTCCAGTCCGCTTGTAGAACTTCTTGGGCCTGTGAGTGAGAAGAGCCATCTATTGGACTATTTCTATATACATCAGATCATCTGGATGGAACAGTCTAGGTCTTCAAGGGTGAAAAGAGAGCTGCCACAGCTTTCATCAAAAGACACAAAGGCTTGAGAAGAACTTGTCTCTGGAATGGGTTTCCTTGAGTGTAGCTCTCCCTTGGTGTCTTAGGGAAGGTGATGAAAGGACCCTTTTTTGAGTTGTTAGGGTAGCATATGAGATGATGTTGGGGTTCTATGCTATCCCTTTCAACCACATGAAGGGTTGAACCCATTTGATTGTTGAAGTTTCCAAATGAACCTTGCATGTTCATCTCCATCTGGTAGCCACTGAGAATCCCATATAACTCTGTTAGAGTAAGAGTTTTCAGGTTCTCAATTCTTTTGATAACCACATAATAGTGTGTCCATTGCCTAGGAAGTGAGGACATGAACTTCCTTACATTGTCTATGTTCTCAAAAGCAACTCCTCCATCCACTAGGATATCCACAATCTCAACATACCTGAAATACTGCTTAGTCATGGTTTCACCTACGTTGAAGGTGAAATTTTCAAATTGCTGCTTCAGGAGATCGTTCTTGTTCTCCTTGGCTTCAAAGGAACCCTCATACATCAGCTTCAATGCATCCCACAACTGCTTAGCTGTTTTGCATTTCTTGAAACCTGTGTATACAGAGTTTGGAAGAGCAGTCTGAAGCACTGTAATGGCTTTCTAGTAAATCTCTACTCTCTTCCTATCTTCATTAGAGTAGTTAGCCACAACCTTGGGGATCATACCACCACCAGTAGCAGAGGGGGTGCTTGGTATGTAAGGTCCATTCTTAACAGACTTCCACATTCTTGAATCTAGAGACCTGATGAAACCTTCCATTCATTGGAACTAGGTGTCAAAGTCATCAAGAGTGATCAGTGGGGACTTGTTCATGGTTCCAGTATCCATACCAGTCTTGGAAATGGCTGCCATTTGAAGAATTTAGTATTTTTGTGTGTGAGGGATCTAAAGATGGCGAGATCTTATATCAAGAGCCTGGAATGCTCTGATACCAAATGCAGGACCGGTGAAGGGTGGTCACTTAAAACAAAACAACACAAAGAGGAGATTAACTAGATTGATCAAACAGTGATACTAGATTAACCACAAGAGATGATACAATGAACACAAGTAAATAAGAGACAGAACAAGACAACAAATACACAAGGAGATTGTTTTCAAGATTGTAGTATATTGCCTTCTCAAGTTCTTTTACAAGTGTTACAAAGCATAAAGGAAAGTTACAAGTACTTGAGATACATATACTACATCCTACAGCCGGCCATACTTTGAAGACCAACTAGATACAATTGACTAGACACAACACAAAATCAGTTGTAGAGTCAAAAGGCAGATTGCCTTTTCACTTGTGACTATGACATGCCATAGCTCACATCCTAATATATTACAAAAAGGATAAAGTACATGAAGTAGAAAGTTACAGACTCAAGATCTCAATGTATAGTTACTAAAAGCATGGACCTTTTCACCAACTCATGCAAGTTGGTGACATTACAGAGTTGTAGCGGAAAATGGGTCCAGCTTTATGTAAAGTACATCAGATAAAGCATGTATACTAAAAGTTTTCGAAAGAAATCTGTCTTCAAGTGTTGAGGCTTTGGTAGATATTGTCTCTGAAGCTTCAAAAGACTTCATCTTTGGCTTCGGAAGATATTGGTCTTGGCTTCGGTAGATTTCACACTTAGAATATTTCTGTTGCATGTGTGAAACTTTCGAAGCATTCTTCTTCAATGCACTTGTGCAGCAAGCATGAGACTTGAAGTGTTTGGAGTTGCACCAGCCTTAACATGTATTCCTTACAGGAACATAATGAATGAACGAATGAAAAGCCTTGCAAGTAGATGAAAGGAGGTTCACAACTCAATGAGAGTTGTTAGCTTAACTGTGTGTGTCTACACGATTTTGGCCAACTCACAAGGGTTCATACACACAATAAGAGTTCAGTCTTGGTGATTGCTACAATACATGCGATTTCCAAATTACTGTGGTATACATCGTGCGGTCTTGGCGAACCCATAAGAGTTCACACACACAGGGGAGTCTGTCCTAGTGACCACTCCATACGTGCGATATGGGGTCCTTGTCACTTAACTCTAGAAGAAATTGCTTAGCGCTCTAGAGGGGGGTTTAGTACAGGACCTAGATATAAGTGAAAGATAATAAAAGTACAAAAAGTGCAAAACATTCGAATGTATGAAACAAATGATGATGAAGATAATAATTATTACCTTGAGGTATGTATGATGTGTGATCACGTGCGATAGTAAAGAAAATGTTTTAACGAATGAAAGGAAATATACTATTTTTGTAAAACTAGAACTCACTCAGCAACGTTGACTTTTATGTGTTTCCAGTTGGCAGGTAAAGGTTGCTCAGGATGGCACGGGGTGGCTACTTGGCCCGTTTTGGATGGCATCCATTTTATAATGTTTTTGTGATGTAATGCAACATGTATTTTGTAACTTGATAATGATGTATTATTTTGCAAAAGCTATTATAATGAAATGGAAAAGTTATTTTAATGTTTTTGCTATAGTTTTTTATTAAAATTAAGGTAATTATATGTTTTATGTGGGATGATTGACCAGCTGTGAGCATCTCGGGAATGAGGCCTTACAAGTTGGTATCAAAGCAAAGTTTAAGCGAAATGGCGAAATGGGTAAATTTTCAAAAGAAACATAAACTGAAAATGGGACGGAAAGGGAAGGGATGCCTGTCCGAGTAGCTGCGTGCCATCAGGTATTTTGTTTAATGTTAACCGGCATATATGCGCATGTTATGTGGTTTATGTGCTGTTAGTAGATTTAGATACTGATGTAGTCAGGATAGGAAATGCTTGGGGTATGAAGAGTAAACTAAGTGGCTAATCACAACTGGCCACTGTAATTAGGGACTTACTATACTTGACATAAACTGAGCTATTCCTTTGAATGACCGTGCTGGTGTTTGAATCTTATTGTATTTTAGAGGATGGCCGGTGGTAGATCATCGAAGGCTTCACATGGTGGAGGTCGTGGTGGACATAGTACTGAACCGTGGGTTACGAGAGGAAGGCCTAGAGCTGAAAAAGTGGTTCATGAAGAAACCGAGACCCCTCATCCAGAGGGTGGAGACGGGAGTGCTAACTTAAGAGCCTAGGCGAAGGAGGCTGTTGTAGAGGAGGTGCATCAGGTCATGTAGACGAACCTACCGTCTATGGTGACAGAAGTGATTAAGGTTGTAAGAGAAGGAGAAAGAAAAGAGAGGAATAGGTCCTCGGGAGGACGGGAGCGATCGAAGACTGAGACGGTGCTCTGTAACTATGGGGCATTTCAAAGATGCAAGACCCCTACCTTTGATGGTAATGGCACTGCTGCTGCTCACCGGTGGGTGAGAGAGATGGAAGCTTTTCTCGACATCAGCGAGTGTTGAGAAGATCAAAAAGTGAAGTTTGTTGCCCCCTTATTTGTGGACTCAGCTTTGTGCTGGTGGGACAACATTGTCCAAGCCGAGGGTAGTCGGGCAATTGGAAGGATGAAGTGGGCAGAGCTGAAGAAGTTGGTGATTGAGGAGTTCTGTCCTCATAGAGAGATGGATAAGGTGGAGAGGGAGTTCCCGTAGCTGGAGGCGGGAACAATGACACATCATCAATACACCACCAAGTTTAATGAGATGGCACGGCTGGTGCCGGATCAAGTGACACCTCTGTCACGAATGATCAAGAGAGATATCCAGGGCTTGCCGGCAGATGTCCGTAGACACATGATCGTTGCCGCCGAGCACGTTTAGGTTGGCGGTGGATTTGGCGGGAAGATTGTATGACGAGCGAGAGGTGGTGGTGGCTGAGGTGAACAAGAAGGGTGGTGGTGACCGAAACTGGAATGGGAAACGGTTTGGATGTGGCGGAGCCGCTCCAAACAACAAGGTGGCGAAGGTGGGTGACCGACGTGTGGTCACATCTGGTGTAGGGTCGAAGAGATGTGGTAAATGTAGGAAAGAGCATTCGGGGGAATACAAATGGGGATAAAAAAATCTGCTTCAAGTGTGGAAGCCTGGTCATATGGTGAGAGATTGTGGGGTTATAAGGTGTTATAACTGTGGAGAAATGACTATTTGAGCAGGGATTGCAAGAAGGCAAGGGCTGAAAGTCGGGAGCAAAGAAGGTTGGAGGAGAAGGACAGAGGGCAAGTGCCAGAGCGTTCATGATGACACAGGAGGAGGCTAGGACGGACCCTGATGTTGTGCCAGGTACGTTTCTAGTAAACCAAACTTTAGCCTCTGTGTTATTTGATTCTTGTGCTAGTAAAAGCTTTATTTTTGCTACTTTCTATGCTAAATTGCCTGTTAGTAGTAAGAATATAGATACACCCTTCAATGTAGAAATTGCAATAGGTAATTCTGTTAGGATTTCAGAGATGATCAAAGGTTATGACGTTGAATTAGAAGGTCACAAGTATCCTGTTAGACCCTTTGTGATGACTTTAGGCAGGTTCGATGTAGTCCTAGGAATGGATTGGTTGGCGGACTACGAGGCGAACATTGTGTGTCACAAGAAGGTGATTCGATTGACAGCGCTTGATGGGAGTTCAGTGACGGTTTATAGTGATCGAGTCACGATGATTGCGAAAGTGATTTTGATGGCGGTGCGGGAAAGTGCATGGGGCGTGTATGTAGTGCCTACTTCGCCTACGTAAAGATGTGGATACACCACCACCACAACTAACCGACATACCGGTGGTGTGTGACTTTCCAGATGTGTTTCCCGAAGATTTACCAGGAGTGCCACCTGACCGCGAGATCGAGTTCCAGATTGACTTGATACCAGGTGCCCAACCTGTTGCTAAGGCACCATATCGGTTGGCTCCGACTGAGATGAAAGAGTTGATGGAGCAATTATAGGAGTTGCTAGACAAGGGTTTATTCGACTGAGTATCTCGCCTTGGGGTGCTCCGTCTTATTCGTAAAGTAGAAAGACGGTAGTATGAGGATGTGTATAGACTGCCGTGATTTTATAAGCTGACAGTGAAGAATCGGTACCCGTTACCGAAATTGATGATATGTTTGATCAGCTCCAAGGTGCCAGTTGGTTCTCGAGGATAGACCTTCGATCTGGCTACCGTCAGTTGAAAGTAAAGGAGTAGGATATTCCTAAAACAGCTTTGCGCACACGTTATGGACACTACGAGTTTCTCGTTATGTCTTTTGGTTTGACCAATGCGCCAGCTGCTTTTATGGACTTGATGAATCGAGTGTGTCGGCTGATGTTGGATAAATCAATTATTATGTTTATCGATGATATCTTGATTTATTCAAAAAGCATGCATGAGCATGCCAGTCATAATCGAGAGGTGTTAGAGACCTTGGGAAGGGAGAAGCTGTATGCCAAATTATCCAAATGCGCATTCTGGCTATGCGAGGTTTAGTTCTTGGGTCATGTAGTGAATCCTGAGGGGATTATGGTCGACCCGGCAAAGGTGGAGGCGGTAATGCAATGGAAGTCACCAAAGACGCCATCCGAGATCCGTAGTTTCTTGGGTTTGGCGGGCTATTATAGAAGATTCATTCAAGACTTCTCTAAGATCGCTCCCCACTAACCAAGATGACTGGAAGGATGTAAAGTTTGTATGGGGTCAAGCTCAAGAGAATGCGTTCGAGGAGTTAAAGGTGAGGTTGACTCAAGCTTCTGTCTGTCGTTACCGATGGAAGCGAAGATTTGGTGGTTTATTCAGATGCTTCCTACTCGGGGTTGGGATGTGTCTTGATGCAACGAGGAAAAGTTATAGCCTAAGCATCCCGATAGTTGAAAGTTCATGAGGTTAATTAACCTACTCATGACTTGGAGCTAGCAGTTGTGTTCTTCACGCTAAAGATTTGGAGGAACTACCTATATAGGACGAAGTGCACCATATTCACTGACCACAAGAGCTTGAAGTACTTCTTCAAGCAGAAGGACTTGAACATGAGGCAGAGGAGATGGTTGGAGCTCATAAAGAATTATGATTACGAGATCTTTTACCATCCGGGCAAAGCCAACGTGGTGGCAGATGCCCTTAGCTGAAAGGAAAGACCCGAGCCGATTCGGGTGAAGCCATATCAGTTGGTTATGACCTCTGATGTGATGAAGCAGGTCAATGAGTTTCAAGATGAAGCATTGAAAGAAGAACATCTTAACTACGAAATAATGAGAGGCCTAGTTGTAGAATTGGGTGAAAACACACTTGGTGTTAGGACCCGATTTGGGCGGAGGTGGATTCCTCGTTTTGGGGATCTACATGTGAAGATTATGGTGAAGCTCATAAGACTCAATACTCTATTCATCCTGGTGCTACGAAAATGTATCAAGACATGAAGAAAGACTATTGGTTGCCGGGTATGAAGCGTGACGTAGTAGAGTATGTGAGTAAATGCCTTGCTTGTTTACAAGTGAAGCCGGAACACCAAAATCCGTATGGGAAGATCCAACCTTTGGATATACCGGAGTGGAAGTGGGAACATATCACCATGGACTTTATAATAAAGCTACCACATACTGCCCGAGGGTATGATGCCATATGGGTGATAGTGGATCGTTTGACGAAGAGTGCTCACTTCCTACCAATTCGCGAGACATACTCATCCGAGAGGTTGGCGGATCTGTTCATTAAAGAAATTGTAACTCGTCATGGTGTGCCGGTGTCTATTGTGTCTGATCGTGACACTCGGTTTACATCAAAGTTTTGGAAGAAATTTCATGATGCTATGGGGAGGAGGTTACATATTAGCACGACTTATCATCCTCAGACGGATGGTCAGTCAGAAAGGACTATTCAGACACTGGAAGATATGCTTTGTGCATACGTTATTGATTTTGGAGGAAGTTGGGATGACCATTTACCGTTAGCCGAGTTCTCATATAACAATAGCTACCATGCCAGCATTGGCATGCCATCTTATGAGATGTTATACTGTAGGAGATGTAGAACACCAACTTGTTGGGGAAATATTGGCCATAAAGAGTTAGGGAGCGTTGAAGTGGTTGAGGCTACGACTAAGAAGCTGGAAAGTATCAAAGCCTTTATAAAGGTAGCTAAAGATAGGCAAAAGTCGTATGCCAATAAGAGACGTAGACCGATTGAGTTCCAGCTGGGTGATAGATTCATGTTGAAGGTCTCACCTTGGAAGGGTATCATTCGGTGCAGAAAGCGGGGCAAGTTGAGCCTGAGATACATAGGGCCTTTCCGAATCATTTCTCGAGTAGGAGAGGTGGCCTATAGATTGGAGCTACCAGAAGAGTTAAGTGGCATTCACCCAACATTCCATGTATCTCATCTGAGAAAGTGTTTAGCAGATGAGGATATGATTGTAGCACTAGAAGATATCGAGGTAGATGAACGGCTCAATTATATGGAGCAACCAGTGGTAATCATTGATCATAAAGAGAAGAGGTTAAGGAATAAAGTGGTTCCTCTTGTGCATGTACAGTGGAAGCACAGGAAGGGATCTGAGTATACGTGGGAGACGGAGGAAGAGATGATATAGCATTACCCATGATTGTTTGAGGAATTCAGGTTTTGGGGACGAAACCTATATAAGGGGGGTGGACTTGTAACACCTAGTTATTTTTAGAAGGCTCAAACAAAAGAATAAAATGAAGAATAAGAAAGAAAAGAAATAAAGTCCAAGTAGAGGGACCTAATGTGTCAAAAAAGACTAAAATTTTCAAAGTTGGTGAATTAAGGTGATGGCCACCCATCACCATCTCTTCACCCAAATCAATTGGATTTTTGAGAGAGAAATTAAAGAGAGTAGGAAGCATTTGGGTTTTGAAGAGCAAAAGGAAGAAGTTTGAATTCAAGGCGGTTGAACTCGGTTGCAAATGGGTTTTTGAAGAAGTCATAACCAAAGGCTGCAAAGGTGAGTTCTAGAACCCCCTTTTTACTTGTTTTAAACTGCTTTGGGGCTGGAAATGCATGTACGAACGTTTTTATAAAAATGGGTTTTTTCACCCGTATGCTTTATGTGTGTATGTTATGGGTGGGGTTTTGGGCTATGTTTATGTTTGATGATGTTATGGCTATGTTCCTAAGGCTTAGAATGTATGATTTGAGCATAGAACATGATAGGTGATGTTTGGGAACTGAATTATGATGTTTAACAGTGATATAGACTGCTCATGCGCCTAAATAGTAGCTTATGCGCCCACCTAAAATAACTGCCTAAGTGTCCCATGCGCCCAAAACCTCATGTGATTGAATAGTACTCATGCGCCTAGAAATATGCTGAAATTGACTAAGTGTTTATACGCCCGGATAGCTCATGTGCCTGCATAGCGCCCATGCGCCTAGAATTTCCCTGAATAGACTAAGTGTGGCTCATGCGCCATAATAATATCCATGCGCCTGAAAGTTGCCCATGTACCTAAGTGTTGCCCATGTACCTAAGTGTTCCCCATGCGCCTGAAAGGCCATGTGCCTGCATAGTGCTCATGCGCCTGCATAGTGTTCATGCGCCTGAAGACATAAATTTTTTTTCTGATTTTTGGTGCAAAAGTAAATTGTAGGCTTTGACATGGGATGTTCCTGGGGGTAAAGTAATTTGACTTTTGAGGTCATAAATGATATAATGGGCGATGTATGATTAATGTTTATGCATGATGACATGTGATTGATGATGTATGATGGTTATGTATGATTGCATGCTATGTTTTGTTATGTTCCATATTACGTATGATGATGTGACTTTACGTGGTGTGATTATGATGAACGTAAAGTATTATCTTAACGAAGTGAATGATTTAAGATAATAAAAGTGGAACATAATGAATGAACAAATGAAAAGCCTTGCAAGCAGATGAAAGGAGGTTCACAACTCATTAAGAGTTGTTAGCTCAACTGTGTGTGTCTACAACGTGCAATTTTGGCCAATTCATAAGGGTTCATACACACAGTAAGAGTTCAGTCTTGGTGACTACTCTAATACGTGCGATTTCCTAATTACTGTGTGTTATACAACGTGCGATCTTGGCAAACCCATAAGAGTTCACACACACGGGGCAAGTCTATCCTAGTGACCGTTCCATACGTGCGATATGGGGTCCTTGTCGCTTAACCTAGATGAAATTGCTTGGTGCTCTAGAGGGGGGTTAAGTATAGGACCTAGATAGAAGTGAAAGAAAACAAAAAGTACAAAAAGTGCGATATGTACAAAATGTGCGAAATGTAAGAAACGAACAATGAGGAAGATATTAATTATTACCTTGATGTACATATGATGCATGATCACATGCGATAGTAAAGAAAATGTTTTAACGAATGAAAGAAAGTATACTGTTTTTGTAAAACTAGAACTCACTCAGCAACACTGACTTTTATGTGTTTCCAGTTGGCAGGTAAAGGTTGCCGAGGATGGCACGGGGCGGCTACTTGGCCCGTTTTGGATGACATCCATTTTTATATTGTTTTTGTGATGTAATGCAAGATTTATTTTGTAACTTGATAACGATGTATTATTTTGCAAAAGCTATTATAATGAAATGGAAAAGTTATTTTAATGTTTCCGCTTCAGTATTTTTATTAAAGTTAAGGTAATTATATGTTTTATGTGTGATGATTGACCAGCTGTGAGCATCCCGAGAACGTGGCGTTATAGTGGGTCAAGTTACTAAACGATTATGATTGTGAGATTCGTTATCATCCTGGAAAAGCGAATGTTGTAGCAGATGCTCTGAGTAGGAAAGAACGAACTAAAACCCTACGGGTGTGAGCGTTGGGAATGACGAATCATATGAGTCTAACTGCTCAAGTTTGTGATGCTCAGTCTGAAGCACTAAAAGAACAGAATTTGATAAATGAATTGCTCCGCGGCATGGATAAGAAATTTGAGATCATTTTGATGGAGCTCGGTACTTTATGAACCGAATATGGGTGCCAAATTATGGGAACTTAAGGGAACTTGTGATGAACGAGGCACACAAATCAAGATACTTCATCCACCTGGGCTTTGATAAGATGTATCAAGATCTAAAAGAGTTATACCGGTGGCCGAACATGAAAGCTGACATAGCCACCTATGTTAGCAAGTGCCTTACGTGTTCAAAGGTTAAGGCGGAGTATCAGAAACCATCTAGATTACTACACCAACTGGAGATTCCACAATGGAAATGGGAGCAGATTTTCATGGACTTCATCATAATACTACCCAAGATACCCACCGGTTATGATACGATCTGGGTAGTTGTGGATCAACTGAAAAAGTCTGCTCATTTTCCACCAATTAAGGAAATTGATAAAATGGAAAGGTTGATGAGGGTTTATCTCAAGGAGGTTGTTTCGAGACATGGAGTACCGATCTCCATTATCTCTAATCGAGACAGTCGATTTATCTCGAGATTTTGGCAATCATTACAAAAGGCCTTAGGTACACGGTTGGATATGAATACCGCATAGCATCCTTAAAAAGATGGTTAGAGCAAACGAACCATTCAAACATTGGAAGACATGCTTAGAGCTTGTGTTATAGACTTTGGAAACCATTGGGATACTCATCTACCTTTCGCTGAATTTTATTACAATAATAGTTATCACACCAGTATCAAAGCTGCACTGTTTGAAGCACTATATGGAAGCACTATAGTCAACTCATTGGTCCCGAGATCATACACGAGACCACGGAAAAGATCACTCAGATTCAGAACCGACTCAAAGCCGCGCGTGCCCGTTAGAAAAGCTATGCTAACGTGAGACGTAAACCATGGAATTCCAAGTGGGAGATAAGGTTCTACTTAAAGTCTCACCATGGAAAGGAGTCATTCATTTTGGCAAACATGATAAGCTAAACCCTAATACATTGGACCATTTAAAATCCTAGCCAGGATTGGTCTTGTACCTTACAAACTCAGACTTCCTCATGTGAAGTCGCTGAATCGGTTAACATCCGCGCATGTTCTTGACGGAAGGAAACAGAACCAAAACCAAGAGACAAACAAGATAACGAATAATAATAAAATGGTTTCATTGATAAGACCTAATGATTACAAGCTCGTTAAACATAAGAATCATGACTCTTGTCAAGGGGAGATCGAGCATGATCTCCCCTCTCATCCGGCAGCACCTAGGCTCCAGGCATCCTCCTTAACCTTACTACATAATGAAACTAGTATTTATAGGCCTCAGCCCATATCAGATATGACTGGGCCCATTCGTACGATTGGACCATGCGTATGGTTCAATCGTACGACTGGACCATACTTGTGGTTCAGTCTTACGAATGACCCAATAGCATCTCTCAGTTGCACGACTGGTCCATTAGCATGGCTTAGTCGTACGACTGAGTCTCATTGGCATATGCTCCTGCGAATGACTCAGTTTCATGTGTTTACAACATATCAGATGTATTACATTAAGTCTAGACTATTCATCAAGCGACGGATAATATATGACAATATATGCTCTAACACCTCAATGACTTACTAGTGTTCAAGACACTTTCCACGTGTCAAATCTAAAAAAAGTGTCTGTCAGATGAAACCCTGGTTACACCACTTGATGAGGTTCAGATTGATGAACAACTTCATTTTATTGAGAAACCCGTGGAGATCCTAGATTGAGAGGTAAAGAAGATGAAACGAAGTCGCGTTCCTATAGTGAAGGTTCGATGGAATTCCAGAAGAGGACCTGAATTTACTTGGGAACGTGAAGGCCAAATGAAGATCAACTACCCTTACTTATTTGAAACCCTGGTATCTACAGACAAACCCTAACAGAATTTTAGGACGAAATTCTTTCTAACATGGGGAGTATGTGACAACTGACAATTTCAGGTCAATACCCGACCTTGACTTGGTTATAATTACACATATAATACTTGATTTTCAATTGCATTCCAATTATTGAAGTTGTTTTATGCATTGCAAAGATTTCATGCATTACATTTCATGCATTAGTGATTCGGTGTAATTACTATTTTTACATGCGATACAACCGGCACACACACGAACATTGATGATAATTAATATAAGTGTACTAATAAATACTTTAAGGTGTTTCAAAGTATTTTAGATTCCATTGTTTCAAAGTATTTTAGATTCCAAATTAAATACATTGAAAAAACTCAAATTTATAAATAAACCTAATTGTATAAATTGATATTTTACCCGGAATGAATCTTTTTAACGCGACTAGTAGATACAAGAGGTATCAAGAATATATCATCCATATTAAAATTTATGATGTTATATAAGCTCGTATGATATTTTTTTATTTAATGTATTTTAAAAAGTAAAAAGTAAAAATATAAAAATATAGAAAATACTTGTAGTGCAACAAATACCATCCACATACCCCATACTACAAAAAAATTTACAAACCAGCCCCTCCCCCCCTTCTTGGCCGTCCACCTATCTATCCCCCCTCTTCTTTTTTTTTTCCTTCTTTAGAAGAAATCATGTCAACTATGTTGACTTTGCCAAGTCCAAGAACTCCCCCTTTTATGAGTGTTCTTTTTGGAATGATTAAAACAACTTGTACTCACTACCATTCTTGGCTACCACCATTTCAAAAGATTTAACTTGAACCATGATGTTAGATCTATAAGAACACATTACACTCCACATAACCACACACCACCACCACCCAACATCTCTTCTTCTTCTCTCCCTCTCAAAATTCGGCCACCATACCTCCTCCACCATACCATCTTCTTCAAGTTTATATTTTATAGATCATATGTGTTTCAAGTACCATCATTAAAGACCAAGTGACCTTTGAAGTTTCCAAACACCTAACAACATCATTTCCATCTTTCTTTGGCTATTTAAATAAGAATATACTCTCTTCTTAGTTACATATCTTCTTTTGGTTATCATGTTCTAACATTTATTAGATGACATGTAAATATCTTCATCCAAAAAGTCTTTCATGATCAAAAATGATGTTTACACCAAGAAGGTGTTTCAAGAATAATACTTCAAAAAATATTTTAACATGAACTAAGTAATGATTTTGTTCTTAAAAAGTAAATATTCATAAATCCATGTTTGACAAAATTACTAGTTCATGGTTTTTATAAAAGTTATAAAAATTATTAAAACTCAAAAAAACTACAAAAGGTTATATCATAGTTAGGTAACGTTAATTATTTACAAATGTTGTTATGAATACTTACACATATTCTTAAAGTTATGCTAAGTTGATGAATAGTAGTATATTATTACAAAAGTTGGATTGTGACTTGATGATAATTTGACCAAGTTTACAAGGAGGTTAAATATAAATATAAATATAAATATAAATATAAATATAATATAAATATAAATTTAAATATATATATATATATATATATATATATATACACATACATATATATACATACATATATATACATATATATATATATACATACATGTATACATACATATATATATATATATATATATATATTATATATATATATATATTATATATATATATATAAGACTTAAGTGGAAAAATAAAAACTTCATAATTAGATGTTATATTAGTTTAAATAGTGTGTTAAAATGGGTAGTAGATGACCTTGCAAAGTTCACACATGACCTTGTTGCTTTGACATGGGACTTAAATTATAAACTTTATAGACTTAATAATGCTAGCTTCTAGTTCACTAAATATGGGTTTAAATAAGTTGATAAATTGACTAAAGTAGCTAACTAATTTATCAGTGATATTTTACGTTATAATATAACGTAATTAAAATTATAAATAATTAAAGAACCTTAATTTCAAAAATGTAAGTTTATAAAATTAAATAAAAATAAAATAGTAATCCACTAAGAATTTAATTAAATAATCATTTTTTGGACATATATATATATATATACATATATACATGAATGGTAAAATATGGAACTAGTGATTTTACTTGGATGATAACATTTCAATATTTGCAAGTATATAATATAATCATACTTAAGAGAATAAGATTATTTTAAAACCCTAGCTTCTATAATTTCATATGTAAATTACATAACTAATTACTAAGCACTCGAGTCATGTCTCGGTTGAGTCGAAACGATATTCTATGTGTTTTGATTATGGTGTTATGCAATACTCAAGTGTGTTTAATTTCATGATTCAATACTTCATAGGTTACTTGACAGGTGGATAAGATAATCAATTTAGAATTTCATTGATAGGATTTTGTATTTCAGACGGTGCAAGACGATTAAGAAGGTTTTGTCACAAATACAACACCAAGTTCTAGATTAATAAGAGAGTCTTCTTGACGAACACGAGAAATATTTTTAAGACACTTTTGGATGAGATGTAAATTTGTAGATGCTTCTCAAGCAATAAACTTCAACATGGTTCTTAGATGATTGAGTCTTGTTTACCATGTCATTAAGGTTTCAAGATTGCATTAGTTTAAAGTTGATACGAGAATCGTGTTTGTTACGATTAATGATTCAGTTCAGAATATTAGTATCATTGAAATAAGGTTCCAAGATAAGTATGGGTTTTAGGGGAAAACATTTAGAGAGATTATTAAGATTCACTAAGAGAAATGGGATAATGAGTTTTAAGATTTAGGAGGACAAAATCAATGATGAAACGATAACAACAAGATGTTTCAAGTGTAACATTTGGTTTACAAACCAAAGCAATACATTGACTAATCAAAGTATTAGGTCAACTACAATCTTAATAAAGACATGTGTATCTATAAGCGGACACTCATCCTATGGGTTCCCAGGTAAGGTAAATGGATCCATCGGTTGATTTGGATTTACATGAATACCTTGCCTAGACAGAACACCTCGAGATACAGGCATCACACTCTTCCAGCATTACATGTTTTAAGTTGTTGGACACAGACTTTGACGAGACTTGAAACCACGAATAACGATTCGAAGCACATTTTGAAAACCATTTGATTTAGGCACATAATACCTTATAATATGATTTAAGATACGTTTGTGCATTGATAAGATTCAAAGTATAAGAAGGATTACATAAGGCATATAATCACATAATCAGTATAACATATTAGGCACATATAATCGTATCTAAGCATATAAGATACATGAGAGGACTCATATGTAGTATTTAGTTATAGTCTAGGTCATTTCATTTCTAATAATCTAATTCCCTATAACCATGGCTCTGATACCAATCTGTCACACCCGACCAATGGTGGAATCATAGAGACGGACGAATGTGTAATGATTGTTCGTATTAAATGCAATTTTTCATTGAACAATACTAGACAATTAAGTCATTACAATACCACAAAGATATAAACAACAACATAAGATGTTTAATTAAACAAAGTCCAAGTCCGATATGAGCAAGAATAGTTCCTCAAGTAGCAATCCTAAAACATGTTGAAAATAAGAGTCAACTTTGAAAGTTGGTGAGTTTCCATGGTTAAACATATACACACACACACACACACACACACACACACACACACACACATATATATATATATATATATATATAAGATTTGTGAAGTCGCGGGATCGGTAGACATCCGAGCATGTTCTTGACGGAAGGATAAACAGCCAAAACCAAAAGTCAAATCAATAACACGAACTATCAAAGATTTGCTTCATTAACAAATCTAATGATTACAAACTTGTTACAACATAAGAATCAGACTCTTGGCAAGGAAAGATCGAGCATGATCTCCCCTCTCATCCGACAGCCCTAGGTTCCGGGCAGACTTCCTCTCAATCCTTATCTCTCTACATATTCAAACTAGTATATATAGGCCTCGGCCCATATTAGATGCGACTGGGCCCATTCGTGCGATTGGACCATGCGTATGGTTCAATCATACGACTGGACCATGTGTATGGTTCAATCGTGCGACTGGAGCATTCTTATGGTTCAGTCTTACAAATGCCCCAATCGCATGTCTCAGTCGCACGACTAGTCCATTACCATGGCTCAGTCATACGACTGAGTCTCATTCACATATGCTCCTGTGAATGACCCAGTTTCATATGTTTACAACATATCAGGTGTATTACATTAAGCCTAGACTATTTGACAAGCGACGGACACACTATATATGACTATATATGCTCCAACAAGATTTACAAGTAGCAATTCATGTCAATGGTTATGAATTATACAAGTTTATAGAACACATATAGCTACAATCAAATCTTGACCAAGATTAAGATTACAAGTTTATAACGATTAGCTAAGTGTACTTGGTTCCCATGATGAACAAGTCATACGTCATCAGGAGCCGGCAATACATCCACTTTAGTACCAAATAGGCTTATCAGGCCCATAGATCTATGACGTCATCAGGCTAGTAATATTAATAACCATGACAAAAAGGTTAAGATTATTTGTACGTGCATTTACAAGTATCAAGATGTTTACAAGTGTAAGTTTATAGGGTTAACATGTTTCACCCCAAAAGATGTAAATAAAGTAAAAAGGGGCAATGAGAACTCATATGGAAAACTCACGTACTATAATTGCACTTAAGATAACAATAAGAAGATAAGACAGTTCCAACGATTTCTTCACGATTCAACCTAATGGTTGATGTCTCAGATTTAAAATAAAGATAAGATTCAAGAGTAAATATAAATTAGGGTCTCATTTGGAATTTAGAGGTTTTAATAATTAATTCAAATAAAATAAAATAATGCAATCGATTATGTTTTGGTTCAGTAAAGATGAAATAAACTAATTAAGATTGATAATGATAATGAATGATTCAATAATTGATTTAATAAAGATTAAATATAATGTATGAAAAGAAATAATTAAAATAAATAATTATTTAAATTTTGATAAAGATAATTAATTGAATACTTAGTTAAAAGACTTTAAAATTATTTAAAATCATTTTATAAAGTTTTGAATTTTTAAATGATTTATTATAAAAGTATTATAATACAAAAGCTTTAAAAATAAGAATAAAGTATAATAGAAAATTAAATTGTTTTATGAGTTTCGAGAATTTAAATGAAAGTTTAAGGAATAAATTTATTAACTATTTATGATATAACGTGATTAAATAAATAGATGAATAATTAATTATTTAAATAAATACTTAAATAATCATTTGTATAATTAACTATTTAAAGTATCTGTAACATGAGGGTTTAAAGGGTTTTAAAATAATCCAAGTTTGAGCTATAATATATTTATAACATATAAATGACTTAATAATGTTTTTATAGCTTGTTTTTATTCTTTAAAAAGTAATTAAATTTAAGAGTTATAAGTTTTTATAACCTTTAAAATTAATTTAATAATTTCTGAAATATTTTAATTAACAAGGTAATTATAATTCTAACTAAACAATATATTAAGACTTTATGCAATTAAAAATAATTTAAAAATCTAATAATTAAAAAGGAATGAGGGTCCCCGGGTCAAAGCCGGGTCCGTTGTGTGAATGCTAGGTGTTGTAACCAGTTGGGCAGAAGCCCGAATCTTGTTAAAACCGCAGTTAAAATGTTTAAAAACATTAATTACCAAAATCCTCAAATCCAACATAACCCTAGAATTGATGTTATCCAATTGAACTCGAAGTTGATGTTGTTAATCAAACAAACATGTTGCTTTGATTCCCCATGTGAAACCGAGTATGTTGGTGTGTGTAACTTACGTGATTAAGTTCGGATTGATGAAGATGATGATAAGGATAGCCTCAACTAAGTTGAAATCGGTTTGAGATGCAAACGTTGTTGATAATCAAAAACTTTTAATACTTGACTTTTAATTGAATTCATATTATTGAAGTTGTTTTATGCATTGCAAAAAATCATACATTACATTTGTTGATGCATATGTCACTAGTTTATGTGCTTAATGTAAAAGTCTGTCATGTCTACACATATGTAATGAATGGGTTTAATAAAATATAATATGTGGTTGATGTTTATAATGTTTAATATTTCATAGTATTATTGTGTGTTAAAGTATAATGAACTTACTATATAGGTTTGAGGTTGTTGTGCATAGTTCTTAGTCAATAATGATTGAGAAATATGTTCAAACTTAGTCATATGAATCTTCATGCGAATGGACCATGCTTATGGACCATACGCATGAATACCTCATGCTGATGGACCAGTCGCATGACTGAACCAGGAGACTGGGTCAGTCGCACGACTGAACCAGGAGACTGGGTCAGTCGCACGACTGAACCAGGAGACTGGGTCAGTCGCACGACTGAACCAGGAGACTGGGTCAGTCGCACGATTGAGAAATAAGATTGACTCAGTAATCTGTACTGACTCATCTGTATTTGTCCAATCGCACGAGTGACTCATTCGTATTTGTCCAATCGCACGATTGATTCATCCGCATTTGTCCAATCGCATGATTGACTCATCCGCATTTGTCCAATCACATTAGTGAACCAGTCTTATTCTAAAGTTCAAAGTTTAAAGAAATGGAAGATCAATTCACTGCCTTTACTGCCAGAAGGGACTATCGCATTCAGAACTTCTGCTTTTGGAAAATGAAATTGGAAATCATAATAAACCACCAAAGCTTATAATGTTAGATGATTATCAACAACGGAAGCAGAGGTTCGAGATCTATCTAAATGGATTTGATCCCAATCTTTGGGCATCCATTGAGATAGGCTACACTATGCCAATAGGTGCTGATGGAGTAAAGCTGACTCTAGGATGAATGAATGATAGTAGAAGGTTAAGTACAATGCAGAAAAGAAAGTGTATGCCCTATTGACTCAGTGATACCGAAAGAAATATTTCATAAGTTCTATGAGAACAAACAGCAGAAAAAGTTATGGGAAGCATTGGAAAAGAGATATGATGGTAATGCAACGTTAAAGGCTCTAAAGGCTAAGGCTCTCAAGAAGGAGTTTGATAACTTCTCTTCGATAGGGAAGGAGAACTTGGATGACATCATTGACAGGTTCTACCATCTAATGAGTGAACTACACACTCATGATGTAACAACGTCAATGGAAGATAATGTCAAGTTTTGCAGATGGTTTGCCAGAGAAATGGGATTCGTTTGTGTCTAATCTTAGACAGAATGATATTCTTGTATAGTTAGATGTAAATGACTTCATCCTAAAATTAAGAGACGAGGAACTAAGAATGAAGTACAGGTCATAGAAAGGATCCTACGATCAGAATCCTTCACTTTATAACTCATTCCCCACTCCAACCAGTTCAGGAGCACCACTACAAACTGCTTTCGTGTCCAGTTCCATGGCTCCTACTCAATCCACTGCTTCAAGACAAGAAATGTCTGGGTCATCACCGACTCAATACACAGTGCCTGAAGCCAACACTACAAAATTGAAGACTAAGAATCTAAGTAATGTCACAGTGGAGGTTACGAAGGAGCACATGGATCTTCTTGGTGCTGTTGTCCAATCCTATGATGGTCTAGTTGCTGGTAAGATCGGAAATTGTCGGCTTGCAGATGAAGTCTACGAGCAGGTTGATGAGAACGAGCTTGAAAGGATGGATATAATGTGGGTTGTTGCAAGTGCAGTTAGACGAGCCAAAAAGTTCGTTAAGAAGACGGGGCAGAATTTAGTAGCCACAAAGGACACAACGTTTGTCTTTGAAAAAACTAGAGTCACTTGCTTTAATTATGGCGAAAATGGGCATTTTAAACGGGAATGTGTAAAGCCCAAGATGACTAGAAATGGAAATCCATTTTCCACCTTCAACCGTTAAGACAAACCCACGAGTGGAGTTACCTCTTCAAGAAAAGAGAGAAAGGCCTTGACCGCTCAAGTTGATGAAGGGCAAGACTGGACCTTCCTATTTATGTCTTTGAGTGAATCAAACATTGCCAGTGTTGAGGGATTGGATGATGGTGCTGCGAGTTAAGGTGAGATCACAGTTTTGAAAGTAACGTCAAATACTGAAGAAGCTGTGAATGTGGTACATCACTTGGTTGAGGAGGAGCTAAGAGCACCAAGTTTAGAATCTCCAGCATCCGAAAAGTATAACTTTGCATTGATGGCTGATTCAACTGAATCCTCATAGGTAAGTACTAATAATCAACTGTTTGAAAAACATGCTTGTGATGAATGTAATAAATTTAGGAAAGCATAGATCTAAAATTTTCTAGGTTATTAGAACATAATGATAACTTAGTAAATGATTTAAACTGTGCACTGAAGCTAATCGTATATTAAAACAAAATAAGTGCAGTTACAAAGAAAACATAGAACTTTTGGGTAAACAACTAAGAGAAACTGAGGTTGCTGCTTTCAATCAAGCAAATGATCTAAAGTTTTATTTAAATACTTTGGACCAGTTCTTCTCACGTAGTTCAACACTTAGTAAAAGAACGAAATAATGGGGAAGGTTGGGTTACAAGGTAGTTCCACCACCACATGAGATCCTGTTGAATGCTAAATGTAGACCTATAAATAACAACTCAATAAAGGATCATGTGGTGTCCACTCCTCTGGTTAGTGTTCCCGATTTGACAAGTAACCTATGACGGAAAGCGCTAAACAGAAAGAGTCTACCTTGGAATCAAAAGGAAAGATGCCTATTGTTAATTTGGATAATAAATTTGAAAGGTTAACGTAAGGTCAGGTTCACACATGTCTTCCTCTGAACCCAAAATGACTAAACTAGTTAACCAAACCCGTGTTACCTGTCAAAGTCCAAATAAACTAAGGCTAAAGATGTCAAAAATGTTCAAACAATTAATTTTTTAAAGAAGAGGAAACAGGTAAACGAGAAGTGACTAAACCCAACCAGACCCGTGTCACACCTATATCATATTCAACCCCACATAAACAGTTTTCTCAACATGTAGAGGGGAGATCATGCTACAGTTGTGGAACGAGAGGACATATTTCCTCTAATTGTCCTTATTATCAGACTCTTAGAAAGAAAATTAAACTTTATGACACTAAACAAAGTTCTTCTAAAAGGAGTTCTATTATTCCTCCAAAGAGAACTAATGAACCAAAAGTTCAACCTGTAAGCTAGTCGCCTGTTTATCATAAACAGGCCTTACACAAAACTGGCTTATGAAAAGAAAAGTCAAATAAGGTGTTTGATACTGAGAACAATAAGAAGAATGATGTGCCCTGATCCTCAAGTGGATAGTGGATTGAGTTTATGATGTGTGATTCCTCTGGGTCACCCAAGCCAGTGAAGGTAAACTGATCATTTCCTTTGAATGTGCAGGGTGTCCGCTACCGTACTATCACAAATACCTGGATTGTTGATAGTGGGACGTTTAGGCACATGACCGGGAACTTGTCTCTCCTCTTCAACGTCAAACAAATTAACTTAGGACATGTATCATTTGCAGGAATAAAGGAGGATATATCACTACTCAGGGTGAAATGGGAAACCAGAAAGTCAAGTTTGATAAGGTCAACTACATTTAAAAACTACAGAACAACTTGCTTTTAGTCTCCCAGATCTGTGACAAAGGCTTCAAAGTTGTGTTTGACAACAAAAAGTGCTACGTGCTGAAAAAAGATTACGTTATCCCGGAGGACAAAGTATTAATGTCAGCTTCAAGATATAATGATTTATATGTCTTGGATCTATTAAAAGACTCCAGAACTGATCAAAAAGTTCAATGCTTCTTGTCAAAGGCAACAAAGAGGGACTTAATCTCCTGGCATAGGAGAATGGGACACATAAATCCATGGAAGATGAATCACTTGATACAGAATGATCTAGTGAATGGAGTGAATGTCAAGAACTTCCAGCTTCCAGATTTTTGCATAGCATGTAAGAAATGCAAACAGACCAAGAAGTCTCACAAGTCAAAGAAGTTAATTCCATTGACCTGCCTCTCGAGCTTTTACACATGGATCTGTTTGGTCCCGTTAGCACTAGAAGTATTGCTGGTGATTTGTACTGCTATGTAGTTATGGATGATTACTCCAGATTTTCTTGGGTGATGTTTTTGAAATCCAAATCAGAGACATCTAAATCATTCAAACAACTGGTAACTACTTTGGAATCACTCTACAAGCTAAAAGTGAGACAGATTCGATCAGACAATGGCACAGAGTTCAAGAACCAATGGATGGAGGTGTTTTGTAAACAAAAAGGGATTGTACATCAACTTATGTCTGCCTACACCCCACAGATGAATGGAGTTGCTGAGTGAAAGAATCAGAGCTTGATAGAGACAGCAAGAATGATGCTAGCCGACTCGAAACTACCTATCCAATTTTGGAATGAGGCAGTGGCCAATGCATGTTACACCCTCAATTGGGTCTTGGTGGTCAAACGTCATGGTAAAACATGATATGAGTTACTCCACTACTTAAACCTAACCTGGAGTATCTCGAACCATTTGATGCACCATGTACGATGCTGAAGAAAACTCAGTCTGGAAAGTTTAGTGTGAAGGCTGAAGAAGGGATCTTTCTCGGCTACAATATACTGGACAAGAGAGTTTATAACAACTCAGGTAGAAGTGTTGTGCAACGTTGATGTTCAGAGATACACCACCCCTGCTGGAAAGGGACCTTCATTCTTCTTCGATTATGATGGATTCTTTAAGTTCTTCAACATACCTGTCTCCCTTCCTGATGATGAGTTAATAACCCAAATGATGTCCGATGTCCTAGACACACCACTACTAGACCCGACAACATCAACTCCACAAGGTGAATCTTCTAATCCTTTAGGGGGAGCACTTGATGTAAGCGATTCCTCCTTTGATGATGAAGAAATGGATACTAAACAGTTGATCAGGAGGAACAGGTTCCTGCTATTGAAAGTACACAAGCATCAAATCTTGATGCCTTTGACATTTCGAAACCTCACACTCCACCAGCTACAGATCCTGAACCTGAATTTAACAATCTGGATAATGAGGTGGCTGTTCCAACAACTCCCGGATCTCAGCAAAATATTTATCATCCCTTGGACAATGTCATTAGGGATGTTAGATCGGGAGTACAGACCAAAAATCAGCTATACACAGCTGATTATGCCTCGGTAATGGAAAAGAGATACCTTCACGATGGAGCATATCGATGTTTTGTGTCTTAATTTGAGCCAAAATACGTTAGTGAAGTGTTAAACAATGAGGCATGGGTCAGTGCAATGCAAGAAGAACTCCTACAGGTCAAGAAATTAGGAGTGTGGACCCTGTGGACAAACCAAAAGGTGCTAAGGTGATTGGCACTAAATAGGTACTGAAATGCAAGAAGATGACCAAGGGGTAATAATCAGGAATAAGGCCCGACTTGTAGTTCAAGTATTTCAACAAGTCGAAGGCATAGATTACAATGAAGTGTTTGCACCAGTGGCAAGGATGGAAGCAATACGTATATTTCTAGCTTATGCATCCTACATGAAGATCAAAGTCTATAAACTAGATGTCAAGAGTGCGTTCCTGCATGGTGAAATCCGTGAGACAGTGTATGTCAGTCAACCCGAAGGATTTGAGGATCCCTATCATCGGGTCAGAGTTTACAAGCTGGATGCGGCTCTTTACGGGCTCCATCAAGCCCCTAGAGCATGGTATGAGAAACTCTCAACTCATCTGGTGAAACATGGCTTTCGCAGAGGAGTTATTGACTGTACACTGTTCATCAAAGAAAAAGATGGCGACTTACTGCTGGTACAGATTTATGTTGATGACATAATCTTTGGTTCTAAAAACGAAGAGTTATGTAAAGTGTTTGAATCTGTAATGAAAGCAGAATTTGAGATGAGTGCCATGGGAGATATGAAGTTCTTTCTCGGGTTACAGGTGGATCAGACACCAAAGGGAATATTTCTACATCAGACCAAGTATGTAGGGGACATCCTAAGTCAGTTTGATATGGAGAATGCTTCTTCAATTGGAATTCCACTTGCTACAAATCATGACGTGGCACCCGAAGAAAATGGTGATCTAGTTGATGCCACTATGTACAGAGGAATGATCAGATCTCTGAGGTACCTCATAGCCTCACGACTTGATATCATGTATGTGACGTGTCTTTGTTCCGGATATCAGGCAAAACCAAAAGTCAACCATCTCATAGGCGTTAAAATAATTTTTCGTTATCTGAAGGGTACTCCAACATTCGGGTTGTGGTATCCTCATGACGATGACTTTGAGCTTATAGCGTATAGTTACTCGGATTATGGCGGTTGCAAAATGAATTACAAGTCAACATTAGCAGGATGTCAGTTCTTTGGTAGACGGTTAGTCACCTGGAAGTGTAAGAAGCAGACCTCCGTTGCTCTATAAACATGTGAAGCTGAATACATTGCTACTGCAAGTTGCTGTTCACAAATCATCTGGATTCAACAGCAAATGCGCGGCTACGCTTTGCAATTTTCTAACACTCCTATTGTTGTTGATAATTCTGCAGCTATAGTCGTAACAAAAAATCCGGTCCGACACTCTAAAACTAAACACATCGGTAGTAAGTATCAATTTATACGTGACTTTTTGAAAAACATTTAATCGATGTGGTTAAAATAAATACGAATTTTCAACGCGCTGACCTCTACACTAAAGCATTTGATAAACCTAGGTTTTTATATTTTTTAGAGGTCAATGGCGTGAAAAAGAAATGTGAAGTGATTCCAGAAGACGAAAGTTCGTAGCCCGATGTGTGTAGTTAATTTTTATATTATTTTATTTTATTTTACTTATTTTTCTGTCTATTTTTGTTTTAGAAATTTAGGGGGAGAATAGGTTAAATTAGTATTAAATTCATGCAGTATCTGATTACTTAAAAAAACGAGGGAGGAGGACAACTTAGCTAAAAGAATGAAATCAAATCTGTGATTCTAATTCAACGTTTATGGAAAATGATAGTACACAGTGAACAAGTTTTTTGGACTTTAAGAGATTTTAAATGATTAAGATGCAAAATTCAAAGTATAAGTCTAAGAAGTCTAAGCAAAATAAAAGGAAAAATGATAGTAAAACTAGTATGCTACTGACGTAACATAGAGAAAGTAGACCTAGAGGTTGCTAGTTTATTATATGATGTGTCGGTAGATTCAACACAATAGATGAGTAGACCTCATTGGTGGTTTAAAATTCAAACGGAGTTTTTTAACTTGCTGTGGGTTCACATCTTATGCCTGGCTAACACAATTAACGTAGTTCCAATAAGGGGTGAAGAGCAAAATAAACGCCACATATGTTAAGTGAAGTTCTCATGCGTCCAACTGGACCATGCGCCTCAACAATGGTCATGCGTCCGAATGGCCATGCGACTGAGTGTCCATGCGCCTAAATAGTCCATACGCCTAAACAACATCATGCGACTGACTCAGTCACACGACTGAACACTCAATCGTACGAATGGATCAATCGCACGAATGAACCATGCAAATGGTTCAGTCGCACGAATGAGTAACCATAACCTATAAATACCACCTAGTTCGTGGAAAAACAAAATCATTGAATACACTTCGACTCCAGACGTACCCTAGCAGTCCAGAGACCTCTAAGATCATACTTCAAGTTCATAAATCACAGTAGATCGATTCCTAATCGATTCTTAACGTTAGATTCAATACATAATTGTTTCTACATGGGTTCTCACTGTTGGATCGCCAATCAATTAGGATTCCGCACTATTTGGTTCGGTATACACGTTAATCAGTTTGTACATCGTCTTGTACATGATCCCTAACAAGTGGTATAAGAGATTTGGCTCTTGATTACGTGTTGATCAATCGTTTTTTATACAAAAGTTGTGTTTTTTCACTAAAAACGCAATCTTTTGTGTCAAACGGTGTCTTAGACATCTCTTGACCATAAAGTTTAGTTCTTCCGGCATACGACAATTAGGGTTTGTGAAAATTCGAGTTTTTGCGGCCAAAACACGTTTAACCTACGAATTTTCAAATTTCAGCAGGTTCACTCTCACGATTGGCTCAATCGCACAACTGAGTTCATTCGTATTCCCCAAAGGCACGATTAGACTCATTCGTACCCTCATTCATACTATTGAGAACCCTATTCGGACTGTTCAACCACATTAGTTCATTCACCCAACTGACTCATCCGCATTAGTTCAGTCGCATGATTAAACCATTCGCCTAGTTCAATCGCCCGAATAAGCCCAATTGCATACCTTCATTCACACACATAAACAGTTTGTTTAATAGTAAAGTTAAGTGAAATGGAGGACCATTTTTCAGCATACACAGCAAGTAGAGACACTCGTATTCAGATTTACTGCTATTGGAGAACGAAGTGGGGAGTCATAATAAACCCCCAAAGCTTATCACGTTAGACGACTACCCACAATGGAAGCAACGTTTTGAAATCTACTTAAATGGAGTAGATACAAATTTGGGGGAGGCAATAGAGTCAGGGTACAACATGCTAGTGGGAGCTGACGGTGTCAAACTTATGTTAAGTGGCATGTCTGATGCACAAAAGGTGAAACACAACGCTGAGAAGAAAGTCTACGCTTTGCTTACCCGGTCTATTCCAAAGGATATCTTCGATCAGTGCTCGGATTATACTCAAGCAAAGAAATTACGGGATGCGTTGGAGAAGAGGTATGACGGAAATGCCTCTCTCAAGGCCATTAAGGCCAAAGCCTTGAAGAAGCAGAAAGCGGTTTTAGAAGTAGAAGTCAACTTTTACAAAAAAAAACTGCACAGTTGGACAAGCTCATCTCATATTGTCCAACACTTAATGAGAGAAAGAAACAACGGGGAGGGATTGGGATACAAAGTGGTTCCGCCACCACCTGAGACCTTGATGAAAACCAAAAGTAAACCAATTAATAACAACCCCATCAAGGATCATGTGGTGACCACTCCTCTTGTTAGTGACCCAGATTCCACAAGTAAGTCAATTGAATCTGGCACTAAACAAAAGGAGTCCACTTCTAAGGCAAAAGGAATGATACCTTGTGTTAACCTGGAAAAAGAGTTTGAAAAGGTCAATTTAAAGTTAGGTTCAAACAAAGTCAAATCAGAACCCAAAAAGACTATTAAACCTAATCAATCACGAGTATCATGTCAAAGTCCAGGTAAACAAGAAATAAAAGATGTTAAATCAGGTAAAACAATTAAGTTTGTAAAACCCGACCATACATCTAATAAAGAAGTGTCTCAATCTAAACAAAATAAGGTCATCTGGGTGACACCTACATCTCCACAAAAACAATAAACTGTAAAGTTGAAAGCAGATCTTGCTACAATTGTGGAGAGTATAGTCACATTGCCTCTAATTGTCCTTATTATCAGACACCAAGGAGAAAATTTGAACTTCCTGCATCTAAAACTAGATCTTTTAAGAGGAACTCCATGACGCCTCCTAAAAGGGATAGTGAATCCAAAGTTCAAACCATCAGCCAGCCGTTTGTTTATCACAAACAGGCCTTACACAAAGCTGGCATATGGAAATAAAAATCTACCTCAGCGTCTGAAAATGAGAACAAATAGAAATCTGAGCTTCCCACAACCTCAAATGGTCAATGGGTTGAGTTTATGTTGTGTGATGCCTCGGGGAAACCCAAGCCAGTGAAGGCTTGGGTTCCTAACTTGAACTAATGTTTTCATTAAATGTGCAAGGTGTTCGCTATAGTGCTGAGACTAACACGTGGATTGTAGATAGCGGAGCATCTAGGCACATGACGGGGAATAGAGCTCTCTTATCAAACGTCAGACAAATCAAAGGAGGGCATGTTTCATTTGCTGGAAACAAAGGAGGGTATATAACAGCCCAAGGGGAAGTGGGAAATCAAAAAGTTAAGTTTGACAAGGTAAACTATGTCCAACAATTACAAAATAACTTAGTTTCTGTTTCTCAAATATGTGACAAAGGTTTCAAAGTAGTCTTTGACAACAAGAAGTGCTACGTTCTGAAGAAGGACTACGTGATCCCGGAGGACCAAGTCCTAACGTCAGCAAGTATAATGATCTTTATGTCTTGGATCTTTCAAAGGCCTCCACAACGGATCGTGAAGTTTATTGCTTCTTGTCCAAAGCTACTGAAAAGGATTCCATCTCCTGGCATAGGAGAATAGGACGCATAAATCCAAGGAAGATGAATCACTTGATCTAGAACGATCTAGTGAGGGGAGTGAACGTCAAAAACTTCCAACTCCCAGATTTCTGTGTTGCGTGCAAAAAGGACAAACAGACAAAGAAGTCTCATAAGGAAAAGAAAGTTCATTCCATAGAACTACCTCTTGAGCTTCTTCACATGGATCTATTTGGTCCTATCAGTACTAGAAGCATCGCAGGCGACTTGTACTACTACGTAGTTACGGATGACTACTCAAGATTCTCTTGGGTAATCTTTCTGAAGTCCAAATCAGAAACATTTGAATGCTTCAAGGAATTAGTAACTACACTAGAATCCCTATACAAGCTAAAAGTACGACAAGTGCACTCAGACAACGGAACCGAGTTCAAGAATCAGTGGATGGAGGCCTACTACAAGGAAAAGGGAATTAGGCATTAATTTATCTCTGCCTACACTCCTCAGATGAACGGTGTTGCTGAACGGAAGAATCACATCTTGATAGAGACCGCACGGACAATGATAGCAGACTCGAAACTGCCTATTCAATTCTGGAATGAGGCAGTTGCAAATGCATGTTATACGCTCATTTGAGTTTTGGTAGTTAAACGCCATGGAAAAACGTGCTACGAGTTACTATACGATGTAAACCTAACTTAGAGTATCTCGAGCTGTTTGGTGCTCCGTGCACCCTGCTGAAGAAGACTCAGGAGGGAAAATTCAGCAAGAAGGTTGATGAAGGGATTTTTCTAGGATACAACATACCAAACAAGAGAGTTTACAACAACTCAACGGGTCAAGTAGAGGTGTGGTGTATTGTTGATGTTCAGAGATACACCACACCACCTGCTGGAAAAGGGCCTGCTTACTTCTTTGACTATGATGGATTCTTCAAGTCCTTCAACATACCTCTCTCCACCTCCGAAGACGAGTTGGAAAACAAGATGATGTACGATGTCTTGAACACACCGTCTCAAGATTCAACACCATCTGGTTCACAAATTCAATCATCTACCAACTTAGGGGGAGCACTTGATGTCAGTGACTCTTCCTTTGATCAAGAAAATATGGAAAATGATCAGAACAACCAGGATGAACAGGTTCCGACTACAACAAGTCCACAAGCATCTGATAGTGATGCTTCTGAGCCTTCTGAACCTCAGACTCCTATTGCCTTAGATCCAGAACCAAATGTTCACAATCTTGATTCTGAGGTGGTTGTTCCAACAACTCCCGGCTCACGTCTAAATGTCTATCATCCTTTGGATAATGTCATAAGTGATGTGAGATCAGGAGTTCAGACCAGAAATCAGTTGTACTCAGCTGATTATGCCTTTGTGATGGAGAAGGGATACCTTCATGATGGTTCCTATCATTGCTTTATGTCTCAGTTTGAGCCAATGTATGTAAGTGAAGCTCCGAATGATGAGGCATGGGTGAGTGCCATGCAAGAAGAACTTCTTCAGTTCAAGAAGTTGGGTGTATGGACTCTAGTGGATAGACCTAAAGGTGCTATGGTCATTGGCACCAAATGGGTATTGAAATGCAAAAAAGATGATCAAGGAGTGATCATCAGAAACAAGGCTCGGCTTGTTGTTCAGGGATTTCAACAAGTTGAGGGTATTGACTACAATGAAATGTTTGCACCTATGGCAAGAATGGAAGCAATCTGCATCTTCCTTGCCTATGCATCTTATATGAAGATCAAAGTTTATCAACTAGATGTGAAGAGTGCGTTCCTTCATGGTGAGATCTGAGAAACAGTGTATGTCAGTCAACCTGAGGGATTTGAGGATCCATATCATTGGGACAGAGTTTACAAAATCGACAAGGTGCTATACGAGCTTCATCAAGCTCCGAGGGCCTGGTATGAGAAACTCTCGACACATATTGTGAATCATGGTTCTCGCAGGGGAGTCATTGACTGTACATTGTTTATCAAGGAAAAAGATGAGGATTTATTGTTGGTACAAATCTATGTTGATGACATAATCTTTGGTTCCAAGAATGAAGAATTATGTAAAGAGTTTGAAGTAGTAATGAAGGCGGAGTTTGAGATGAGTGCAATGGGAGAGATGAAGTTCTTTCTCGGGTTACAGGTGGATCAGACACCAAATAGGATTTTCCTACATCAGACCAAGTATGTAGGGGATATTCTCAGTTGGTTTGACATGGAGAATGCTTCTACAGCTAGAACTCCACTTGCTACAAACCATAATGCAGCACCCGACGAGAATGGTGATCTGGTAGATGCCACTATGTACCGAGGGATGATTGGATCTCTCATGTATCTCACTGCCTCACGACCTGATATCATGTATGCTACATGTTTATGTTTACGATATCAGGCAAAGCCTAAGGTGAACCATCTTATTGGGGTCAAAAGGATTTTTGGTTATCTGAAAGGTACACCCACACTTGGGTTCTGGTATCCTCATGATGATGACTTTGAGCTTATGGCGTATAGCGAATCGGATTACGGCGGCTGCAAGATGAACTACAAGTCTACATCAACAGGGTGTCAGTTCTTTGGGAGAAGATTAGTAACCTAACAGTGTAAGAAGCAGACCTCAGTTGCATTGTCAACCTGCGAAGCCGAATACGTTGCTGCTGCAAGTTGATGTTCACAAATCATATGGATTCAACAGCAAATGCGGGATTACGATTTGAAATTCTCTTCTACTCCTATCTTTGTTGATAACTCTGCTGCAATTGCAATCACTAATAACTCGGTCCAACATCCTAAGACCAAACACATCGGAATTAAATATCACTTTATATGTGATTGCGTTGAAAAGAACTTAATCGATGTGGTAAAAATAAACAGAGATTTTCAACGCGCTAACCTCTATACAAATGCTTTTGACAACCACGTTTTCTATATCTGTTAGAGGTCAACGGCGTTAAAAAGAAAAATGAGGTCATTCCTAAAGATGACCATGTGTAGTCCGATGTGTCGTGTAAATTTACTTTTATTTTCAATTTTAATTTATTTGCTTAATTTTAAGTTGGTTAATTGTAATTGGTCTTATTGTTTTGCCTATTAAAATCCTAAAACGCTAATCCATTATGGTTTTAAAATTTTAGGGGGAGAATAGGTTTAGACAGTATAAAAAAACAAGGGAGGAGGAGAGGTAGCTCATAAAAATAAGATCGTATATGTGATACCGATTCAATCTTATGGAATATGATAGTACACACGAGCAAACCATTTGGGACTTTAAAATTTTAAATTGAAAAAGATGCAAAGCTCAAGTATAAGTCTGTGTAGTCTGAGCAATATAAAGGGAAATATGAAAGACAAACTAGCTAAGGTAACACAAAGAAAGTAGACCTAGAGGTTGCTAGACCATAGATGATACGTCGGTAGATTCAACACAATAGATGACTAGACCTTTTGGTGATCTCAATATTAAACTAAAATGTTTGACTAGCTATGGGTAACATCTTATCCCTGGTTAACACAATCAACAAGATTCCAATAAGGGGTGACGAGCAAACTAAACGCCACAAATGTGTGCGTAAGACCAAAGCATCATGCAAAAGCACATAAAAAATGCAAATCCAATCAAACTAATAACCTATGTTATTGGTGAGATCTGTGCAAAATGAATGAAATTGCTCAAACAAAAAGATAGGTTATGTGCCTCTCTGTTGTGCGGTGGCACTGACCTGAGGATAGCATAACCTATGTATTCTAGAATTCATTGTTGTTTGCGGCCTCTCTGCTGTGCGGTGGCACTGACCTGAGGCCTGACTTCTCTTTGAAAGTTCTAAGAATAGTCTCTTCTTGAATATTACCCTGAGACCGCTCAAAAATCTCCTGAGGAATGTTGATTACCATATAAGTGTGGGATCCACAAATGCTTGTTGAAATAAACAAACCTTAAACCATCACCAATCTGTGTTGAAAGTCTGTGTATGGATTTAAGAGGACAAGTATACTCACAATCATTGTGGCTACAATTCTTTAAAGTTCAAATCAGTGTGGGGACCTAATAGTACTGGTATGATTTCCTAAATTTGCTAAATGACTCTAGATGAAAAACAAGAATAGAGCATCAAAGGTTTTTGATAACTTGTCCCGAATGATTTGAATAACCTGTATGATTCCAATTGAATTGGTCCATGTATGGTTTAAATGAATTGAAGCTGTCTTTTTTAGAAAAATAATTCCTTAGATTTACATCTTAGGATTTAACCCTCACAAAAACACAAAAACATGTCTTAGTTTTAAGTTTCAGTGTTATTTCCTTCATTTCTGTATAAAGTTTGTAAATTTCAGTTTGTTTCATATTGGACTATGTCATGGAAGTTGATAGGGAACCTTATCATCTAAACGGTCACGTCTGAGGTGACCACACGTGCTTTCAAATAAAAATGGGTCACATCTGAGGTGACAAAGTATTTTAAAAGGACCACGTTTGTGGTGGTCAAAAGTTTTTCAAGTTAAAATGATCATGTCTGAGATGATCAAAGGTTCATAATGTTAAATCAACATTTTAAAAGGGTGTAAAAGGTAAAATGGTCATAAAGGCAAAAACCATAAGTATGATTCATTCGCACGACTGGACCATGAGCATGGACCATTCGTACGATTGGAGGATACGAATGTGCCCAATCGCACGATTAACCCACACTTATGGGACATGTGTGCGATTGGACCATCAGGATGACTAAAATGTGCTAACCGCATGGATGTAGGTGACCGAATGACCCAGTCGCACGACTGACTTCTAGTCACACGACTAAAGGTGACCGACTGTGCTAGTCGCACGACTGATCTTCTGTCGCATGAATCAACTATGCGACTGGGCTCAGTCGCATGACTGAAAGTAATCCCTAGTATAAATAAAGGGTGAGTCAGTCGCAGTTGGGCATCACTCCCAAATCGCCCCTACATCGCACGAACATACCGTTACTCTGTCAAATTTTCATTTGAGCCTTCAAGACTATTGTTTGTTGTGTACTGACGATTTCTTTTGACTATACAGGTATAATGCGGTGCAATCCATGAAAAATATCCATCAATTTAGGTCCAAAATCGACTGAAATGAACCCTAAAAGAAACCATGACTTACATTGACAAATAAATTAATAAATCTAAGTCCATTGTGCAATTAAATGTTGTAATGTGTTTTGTCAGTAATTGCGAGTCAAATGAGCCTAACCATAATGTCTAACATTAAAGATTGCTCAAAATTTGATTTTGAATTGAACAGTTAGTCTGTCATGCGAATGGACAATCTGATGAACTTCAGTCGCACGACTGAAAGCGGCGAATGGCCAAATCGCACAGCTAAACCATGCGTATGAGTTTAGTCGCACGACTGGGGTAACCGTATGAGATAGCATACATATGAGCTTAGTCGCATGTTAAGTCATACGTATGAGGTCATTTGCACGACATGATCTTAGTCGCACATTGTCATTCGCACACGACAGAACAGAGAATTTCATGTTCAAATGATTAAGTTCATTACTTATTGACTGACTGTTAGGATCAGTGATCTACGTTTGATTGATTTGAGACTATAGCAGCGGAGAACAAACAATGAATTAGCCAATTCACAAGAACACAAAAAGATATTCAAAGTAAGAACAAACGGTTATAGACAGAAAGAATTCTGCAAATATATTTCATTCAATATTCGCTTTCCTGGTAACAGAATGTCACAAATACAATTAGGTCAACACCTCTTATATAGGAGATGTGACGTCTGCTGATGTCACTTGATAGTGACATCTAACAGAATTTATTCAAACTACTGATAGTTAACACAACTACTGAAGATGTCAAACAGCTGACATCTTCTTACAAAAATGCTAAGTGTTAACTATCACTACAACTACTGAAAAGAAACTACTGAAACTACAACGACTGAAGTACATGCTCTTCAGTCGTTTTACAAATACTGAAACAAAAAGAAAACTACTGAAAGGAAACCATCACAACAACTGAAGAATGCTTCTTCAGCTGTTGTAACAAACTCTGAAGGCTTTAGTACTTGTACTTGAACTTCAGCTGTTGATCTTCAGTACTTTGTTATTCAGCTGTTGATCTTCAGACTTTAGTCTTCAGCTGTTGAAGTCTTCAGTACTTTAGTCTTCAGCTGTTGAAGTCTTCAGTACTTTAGTCTTCAGCTGTTGATCTTCAGACTTTGGTCTTCAGCTTTTGAAGTCTTCAGTACTTTAGTCTTCAGCTGTTGAAATCTTCAGACTTTGTCAAACAGCTGATCAAGTCTTCAGCAGTTGTTGTGATGTCTGTGGGACTTAGAGGTTTTTCTGATCAGGCTCATTGGTTCTTTTGGTCCAACAAACTCCCCCTGAACCAATGCAGCCAAAACATCTAAACTTATTGAAGATGTCCCACTTATTATGGCAGAAGGATTGGTCTTTTTGTCTTCAAGATCAGCTCAGAAGTGACCCTTTTAAGCACAGGCCTGGGAAGAAGTCTCAATGATCTGTTTGGCAAAGTATGAATGGGAACTCTGTCTTGGAGAACTGGACACAGAGTTGTTACCCCATCCATGAGATCTACTTCCCCACTATGAGTCTGTATTACTCTCTTGTGTAGGCCTCAAGGAAGGTAATTTGTTCCTCCATGGTCAGCTCTTCAGCACCTCCTTCAAATAATGATTCAGCCCATAGTACTCAGATAGGTATTTGACCTGTTTCCCATTCTTTAGCTCCACAGTTGTTATTTCTATAAGCAAATTCATCAGGGTGATTACCCTCTAGAAACAACTGGAGCTCATTCTTTCTGACTTCTTCAAGCCTCTTATAAACTAACTCCTTTTTCACCATTTTATTTTCAAGCATCTTCTGTGGGTTTTGGTTAGCTTTATAAGCTTTCTTGAAGTCTTCTAGGATTTCCCAGGGTGATACTACAAAGACCAGGGAGATCACTTCATCTACAATCGTTTTCACCTGGCCAATGTATCTCTGTGGAATGTTTTTCTTGTGAATCCTATGAGACACCCTAGGATCAGGCCAAATCCTCACTCTCTCCTTTTGATATTGAAATGTATGCTTAAGAGTGTATAATCTGAGAGCATGATTCTTCATGTTGATGATAATGTGGCTGCATATGCTTTGTCAACCCTCCTCAACAATTCCTCATCGTGTTGTTTGTGAAGTTCTTCTTCTTCTAGCTTCACTTTCACAATTTGTCTTTGAGTTTCAGGAGTAATTGTTGGGGAGTGACTAGTGGCCTTCGACAACTATATAACAGCTGAGAGTGGCAGCCTATCTTCCTTTTCATCATCATCTTCTTCATCATCTTCTAGCCTCAATACCCTTCTCTTCTTCTTCCGGGGTACATCATCGGCTATTGGTTTTGAGGGTAAGGGAGTTGGTTTGGTGGGTTGTTGTTTTGGTGGTTTAGGTGTGGGAATGTTGACAGGCTGTTCTAGCATTTTGGAAGTGAGTGTGGCTTTAGATTGCTTGGCTAGTTCAGTCCTGCTCCCAGCACCAGCTTCATTCAAAGCTTCAATAACTAATCCTTTAGTGTATACTTCAAACGAACAGATCTTGGTGGTTATTGCCAAGATGTTGTCCTGGACCAAGCCTTGATTTCATCATTGATCTTCCAAGATATTTTGCTATAAATCTAATCATGATCTCCAGCCTTTCTCTTTCTAACACATCATAACTTGCCCATCTGTTTTGGATTTCTTCAATCTCTAATCTTTTGATCTCAGAGTCAAGTTTGTCAGTGTCATGGCCTTGCCTAAACAACTGATCAATGATGTTATCCATTGATCTGTTGTGTTCAGCATCAGCCTCTTTTACCATTTGCTCCAAGGCAGTCTCCTTTTCATTCTTTCTTTTGTTTGATTTCTCCATGTCAGCTTTCCTCTCTCCTTCTCTTTTTCAGTCTCCACAGCCACTCCTTCTCTTTGTCCACTACTGTCACTTCTGTTTCTTTCTCTTTCTCTTTCCTCTCTGCACTCCTCTTTCTTTTTGCTTTCACTGACTGAAGCTCCCCTTTTTGGTTGCATTGGTTGCAAGGGTTGATTGTCAGAAAGCTGTTTGCCCACAACTGCTTCTATCAAGGGTTGTATTACTGAGGAAAGCCTCTCATCAATGGTTTTGATCACTATATCAGTGATTATAGGTGTGATGAGAGGTAGGGAATTTTGAAAGATAGCAGCTATTTGCTCAGGGGGTTCTGTTCCTGAGAAATAGTGCCAGAAGCAGAGGCAGGTGGCTGAGTAATTAGGAGTGGCTCGGTGTTTAGGAGACCTTAAGATGAAGGTGCCATCTGTGGGGTGTTAGAGGCAGATGGTCTTTGATCCGCAGAAGTTTTGGCAAGCAGCTCTTTGAGTCTGCTCACCTCCTCTTCCAGGATGGTGTTTTGGGCTAATACATCGTAAAAGAAGCCCAGGTCATCATCAGTGGTTACTGAATCACCTGACCTCCTGATAGAATCAGGATGAACATGCACTGAGTGTATATCAGTTGTAGCATGTGCCCCTTTGTCTTGGAACTGGGGACTTCCTGCCTCAGGATAATGTCCTTCATCAGTAGTTGCCTCTGGTAAGGTCTTAGTAATGGTACCAACTACATCCTGATCATATGCTGAAGCAGGATAAGTGGCAGCCTCACCAGAAGTTCCAATCTCCTTTTCTACACTAGGAAATAAAACATTGTAATCCCTATGTTGTGGGTTATCAGATGCACTTTGATCCTCCCCCTCAATGGTAGAGGTATGCCCAGTTGTAACTGGTATCTGGGGAGGGGGTGAGGAGTGCAACTGACTTAGCACTTGTGCAACAATTAATGTAGGACTTTGGGGGGCGGTTGCATGGGGTGATTGGGTAGAAGCAGATTGCACCCGGGGTGAATGGTGCGCTTCAATGGTAACCCTCTCAAGTGAGATAGGTTCCAGCAGTGTGGGTTCCCCAATATTGGTTGCAACAGGATCCTGTTGAGAGGATACCTGTGCGGCTTTGGCAGGTTGAGTCTTTGACACAACTGGGGGTTAATACCAGTATGTGCTTCCTGTGTTTGTGGTACAGGGGCATCCTCAGGGGACTCATCTCCCTGAGTAGCCATTTTTGGCTTTTTGGATTTAGGTTTGGGGGGACTCTAGATCTGGAGGTGGTGGTGTGTGGTTCCAACTGCGTGGGTTTTCGCAGTTTGGCAGCCTGTTTCAGTGTTTGGTCAGAGTTGTGCCTGGAGTATACTTCAGGCAATACAGCTTTGCAGGGACTCCAAGGCCAACAAGTCCCCAGCTTTCAGCTGATTCTCTATGATGGCCATAATGAACCGAGGATATAATATTAGAAAGAGGTTTTGAGGCCATATCCTTAAGTTCAAGAAAAATATTTTAGAAAAGTTTAAGTCTTGTTGCTCAAGGATAGAGAATAGTACCTGCTGCCACCTGGTAGACATTTGATCCCAAGAGGATGTCTTAGGAGATAAGCAAACATTAACCATGTGAAAGATAAGACGTTCTGCATCATGGAAATGCTTCTTCAGGATGGTAGAGGAACTGAGGTTTCCCTGATATCCATGGTGGGCAAAGGATAAATCAGTGGTGCCCTTTGGATACCCAACGGGAAAGTGGCATCATCAAGTTAAGGGTTTGGCGAATGACTTCCGGAGTGATGACCACTTGATGATTGTTGACGAACGAATGGAGAGACTCGGTGTTGTTCTCCCCAGTTATAAGGGTGACGTTCGTCCAAAATGGTGTAAGGATTCGGCGTGAATGGTGGGATTTAGAAGGAAGGCCGTTTGGTAGGGAGATTGGACCATTAGATCAATGGCGTTGTTGAACTTTGTCCAGAAGGTGATTTTGTGAGGTAGGCAACACAGTTATGGCGTGGTTGAGCTGCATGGTCGCCATTAATGAGAGAGAAGTTTTGGAGATTTGAACGTTAGGTTTGGAGAGGATGAAGCGCTGAAGGATTAGGTATGGGTATTTATAGGGTAAGGGTTAGAAAACGACTGAAGGGTTTGGTGTTAGTCATCAGTAGTTGTAAACGACTGATGACATGGTATACCCTTTCAGAAGTTGAAACAACTGAAGTCTTGGTTTTAGGCATCAGCAGTTATAAAACTACTGAAAACCATGGTTTTGACTTCAGATGTTAGAAAACAACTGAAGACTTGGTGTGGTCTTCAGGTGTTGTAAACAACTGATAACTTGGTATGGTCATCAGTAGTTGTGAAACTACTGAAGACATGGTTTTGTCATCGGTTGTTGTAAACAGCTGATGACTTGGTGTTAGTCATCAGTAGTTGTGAAAATACTAAAGACATGGTTTTTTCATCAGTTGTTTAGGATGAAACAACAGTTGTAGAAACAACTGAAGAGAAAGTTCTCATCAGTAGTTTTCGTCAATTCATAGCCTTTCAGTTGTTTCATACTGTCCTCAACACTTACTCATCAGCCTTTTAGCTGTTTTCAGTTGTTTCATAGGACATCAGTACTTATCTGTTTTTACTGACATCAGTAGTTATAACCACATCAGTAGTTGTAACTTTATCAGTTGTTTTAATAGAATCAGTACTATATGTGATATGGTACTAATGATCATCAGTACTTATATACTGAGATCATCAGTTTATCACATATTCTAGCTGCAGCATACCAGCCGTAACACTAGGTTTTGGAAAGTTGAACTATCCAAAGGCTTAGTAAAAATGTCTGCAAGCTCATCAGCACTAGGCACAAACTTAGGATCAATCAGACCTTTTTCAAAACAATCCCTAATAAAATGATGTCTGATCTCTATATGTTTGTCCTAGAGTGCTGGACTGGATTTTTGACAATGCACAGAGCTGAAGCACTATCCATTAATAATGGAGTCTTAGTCTCTGTAATGCCATAATCCAAAAGTTGGTTTTGAAGCCAAAGTACCTGAGAAGTACAACTTGCAGCTGCAAGTACTCTGCTTCAGTAGTGGATGTAGCAACAGATGTTGTTTTTCTTACTCTGCCAAGAAATCAAACAGTTGCCTAGGAATTGACATCCACCAAAAGTTGACTTTCTAGTTAACTTGCACCCTACATAGTCACTATCTGAAAAAGCAACTAATTTGCAAGAGTGTCCAGTGGAATACCATAAACCTAGAGATTGTGTACCTTACAAATATCTAAAGATCCTCTTGACTGCAATCAAATGAGACTCTTTAGGAGCAGCCTGATATCTAGCACAGACACAAGTAGCAAACATGATATCTGGTCTAGAAGCTGTTAAGTACATCAAGGACCCATCATACATCTGTAAAGTGTTTCATCAACAGCTTTACCTTTCTGATCCGCATCCAGTTGTGTGGTGTTGCACATGGGAGTAGAACAGGGCTTACAATTTTGTAAATCAAACTTATCAAAAGATCTTTTGTATATTTGGACTGATGAATAAAGGTTCCATCAGCCTTTTGTTTGATCTGCAAACCTAGAAAGAACTGTAATTCTCCCATTGCACTCATTTCAAACCTCTCTTTTCATTAATTTGGTAAAATCATCACACAACTGGGCATCAGAGGATGCAAAAATAATATCATCACATAAATTTGAACAAGTAGCTTATGTTGATCCCCATCTTAATAAACAAAGTTTTATCTATGGAGCCTCTAGTGAAATTATTCTTGAGAAGAAAAGTGGAAAGTGTCTCATACCAGCTCTAGGAGCTTGTTTCAACCCATAAAGAGCCTTATCAAGTTTATACACCCATTCAGGATGTTTATTGTCCTCAAAACCTGGTGGTGACATACATAAACTTCTTCTTTTATTTTACCATATAAAAATGCACTTTTGACATCCATTTGAAAAACTTTAAGATGGTGGAATGCAACATAGGCAAAACAATCTAATTGCCTCTAGTCTGGCTACAGGGGCAAAGGTTTCATCATAATCAATACCTTCTTCTTGTGAGACCCCTGTACAACCAGTCTAGCCTTGTTCTTAACAATAAGCCCATTTTCATCAGTTTTATTCTAAACACACCCATTTAGTGCCAATTGCATACTTACCTGGGGGTAGAGGAACCAGTTCCCACATTGCTGTTTCTTGAACTGAAGTAGCTCAAGCTGCATGGCTTCAACCCATCCATTGTCTCTAAAGCAACATGATAGTTCTTTGGCTCTAGCTGACTGATGAAGAGAGCATAGAAGCAGAAGTTAGACAATTGACTTCTTGTTGAAACTCCAGCATTGATATCACCAATGATTTGAGACATTGGTGATTCTTCAACTCTTGATACACAATGATATCTGTGCAAGTGTTTGTAGAACCTTCAGTAGCAGATGTTGATGCAGACTCTTGAAACCAAGAATTGATGGTAACTCAAAAGATGTAGAGGAATCAGAATCCCATCAGCATTTGTTGTGGATGGAACTGCTAAAGCTACAGGAACATCAAGTTTAGCAGACTCAGGCAGTCGGTCACTAAACTTGAATAGGTGAGTATTGATATTATCATCATCATCATCAATACCACCAGGTGGAAGACATGCTGCAGAAGATGATTTATCCACATGGTCTGCAACAACTGGAGGTTGATAAGGAACATATTGCAGTATGTCCAAATCAAACAACTCCACAGGGGTTTATGGAATCTTGTCCATTGGAGATTCATTAAACTTCACATGCAAAGTCTCTTCAACTATCTTTGTTCTGCAGTTGAAGACTCTGTATGCTTTGCAAGTAGATGAATAACCAACAAAATACCCCGCATCCACCTTAGGATCAAAATTTTTGGAGTTGATCCTTTGTGTTGAGAATAAAACAGAACACCCAAATGCTCTGAAAAATGAAATAAGAGGAGCCAAGTGATGTAGAACTTCATATGGAGTCTTCATCAAACTTTGATTTACTAAGGCTCTATATCTGCACATAGCAAGCTGTGTTAACAGCTTCAGCCCAAAAGGTCAGTGGCAAACCAGAGTCAGCCAACATAGACATTGCAGCTTCAATTAGGGTCCTGTTCTTTCTCTCCACTACTCCATTTTGTTCTGGAGTCCTTGGGATGCTAAACTGCCTTTTGATTCCCTTTGAAAGATAAAATTCATCAAGTGTATGGTTTCTGAATTCAGTTCCATTGTCACTCCGTATACACTTGACTGAAAGGGAATACCGCTTCTCAACATACAACACAAAGTTGATAATCTTCTGAGCAACCTCATCCTTTGAATACAAAAAGAAAGTCCATACAAATCTGGAGTAATCATCCACAATTACCAGACAATATTTCTTCTTTGCCATCATCATCACTCTCACAGGACCAAATAGATCCATATGCAGTAATTGCAAGCAGGCAGTGGACTGAGGCTCTTCAATAGGAGGGAATGAGACTTTGTGATGTTTCCTTTTAAACAAGCAGTGCAGGTTTCATCATAGTGGAACTCCTTTATTGGTAAGCCTCTCACTAAACTATTGTGGATCAGCTGATTCATGTTTTTGAAATTAACATGACCCAGCCTTCTGTGCCACAGTTTAGATTCCTGAGGAGAGGCTTTGGAAAATAGGCAAGGATGGCCTCTGAGATCTATTTTCTTGGAAAGATCTAAGGCATACACTCTTCCTGTCCTGTGGCCCTCAGGAGAGTGTGATCATCCAACACCTTATCAATCAAATTCAGAACTTTGGATGATAGAATCCTGCAGTTCTGACTAGTGAAAAAAGCAACATGGTCCTTTATCACACATTTGACTGACACTCAAGAGATTGTACTTGAGATTTTTCACATGATTAACATCATCAAACTTTATTTCTCCATTGGAGACAAAGTCTTTTCCAATGATGTAACCCTTAGCATCATTGCCAAAGAAACAAACCCCTTCTTTCCTTGAGAGTAGTCATGAAGAAGAGAGCTGTTCCCTTCATATGCATAGATCCCCCACTGTCTACATACCAGATGCTACTTTGGCATGTTGAAGAACCTGCAATCATAAACAATTAGTTAGTTTTTGAGACCCAAACCTTTTTGGTTATAGGTCTATTCACATCAACAGATGGTAAACTAACAGACTTGCTATGAATAACAGCTGAGGAATGGAGATGGTGAAGAAGAAGATTCCTTTGGCATGGAATTTCTTCTCTGTGGTTTCAACACAGGAGCATCTAATTGGTTGACTCTCCCTAATAGATGTTGAACCATCATAACAAGTTGTGTCTGATTTTGTGATAAAGCCTTCAGCTCATCAGACACATTAGTGCTTGAGTTGGATGGGTTCGTGTGTTGTACCATCTCTCTTTGAGCAACCTCAGCTGTTGCCTGTTTAACCCTTTTCTTTTTGGATTTCTTTTTGGATTTTGGGGTTATAGGTTTTGATGTTGCTGGTATAAAATTGATTTCAAACTCAGTTTTCATTTTATCCATTTTCTCTTTAATGTTTTCATTATGTTTGAGTTTGGAGCCCTTTTATACCAGCAATCATCAGTAAGATGATTGAATAAGCCACATATTTCACATGGCTTTTTCTTCATCTTAAGTTGATCATCTGCTGAAGAAGATGAAACTACTGAAGACTTGTTCTCCAGCAGTTTGCTATCAGTACTAGCATTTCTTTTGCTTTAGTACCTACTTTCTTGATATCTTCTTCAGTAGTTTTCCACCCTTTCTACTTGCAGTTTTCTTTCCTTTAGTACATGTAGTATTTGGGCTTGTTCTCTAGGTGTTATGACATTCTTTTTAGTACTTTCAGTACTTTGTGAAATATCACCTAGAGTGCTCAACTTTGTGATCATGTGAGTGTCAGCATTTGAACCATCAACATCAGCTGATAGTTTCTGAGAGGAATAATGCTGACTTCTACTTCTGATGGTGCTGTATCAGATAGTAGATCACATGATGAAAAGATTGGTTATTGCTTTCACCATCAGATTCTACCTCTGCTCTGGGAGTAAGTCTGTAGGAGGAGCAGTGTGATTATAACCAATGCCAAACTTCACATTAGAAGCAGATTGCTTACTAAGAAGCATTTCAAAACCCTTGTAAGAATTTACCCATCGATCACACTCTACCTGGGTAGTTGCAAGTGTTTCTTTGAGGTCTCTGTACTTCTCTAAAGTATCTCTTCCCTAGCCTTATCATCATTGATTTGGCATTTAAGTTTGTAAATCTCATCATTCTTATCATTAATCACAGACTCAAATTCAGCTTTGCTTTTGGAAATTGTTTGTTCTAGCTAATGTTCTTGTTAATTAAAGCTACATTTGCTTCTCTAATAGATGCAAATGCGGCTATGCATGTTTCAGAACATAGTTTGGCTTTTGCCTCAGAGGATACCTGTGATACCTGTGGTGTAGAGGCATTAGAGGATGAAGTATCAGCAGACTCCAAAGCCATAAGAGCTAGATTTCCAAAAGAACTGTCACCACCATGTTGACCAGCACCAGAGAACAGTTGTTCATGACCAGACAAATCATCTGGTAAACTGCTCCAGTCAACAACTCCTGGGGTGAAAAAGCTGTGTTGTTGAGGTTGAGTTTGTTGATGAGATTGGGAAGGTTGAGGTTCAGGTAATGCATGTGGTTGTTGTGCAATTGGAGCTTGAACCGGATTTGGCTGAGGCAAGTAATAGCAGGGAAAAGGATATGATATGGACCCTGGGGGACAAAGTATGCAGGAGATACAGGGTGTGATTGATGACCAGAACCAGCAGGATGTTGCCCTCTGTTTTGTAGACTATGCCAGGAAAAGTCACAAGGGTGCAGAAGAGTTAGATCCAGTTGATCTACATTCTCTTGCAAAGTGTCCAAGCCTTTGGCATTTGTGACACCTCAAATTACTCTTGTCAAAACCAACTTTGGTTTTCCAGAGTCGAGGAAATTTCCTTCCAGTTCTCTTGTAGAACTTCTGAGATCTGATATTAACTAAGGCCATTTGGCTTAGAATATCCATCTCTTCTAAATCGTCATCAGCAATTCCCTTCAAATATATCCATGATGAAGCATAGATTGTCACTATTACTGCCAGAATGACTATCAATACCAACAAATTCATCAAACTAACTGTTTGAAGATAAATCAATATGCTCATCATAATGCTTTCAGATGCAGCATATTCTGACTCATGACCAACCAAGGCAGTGTTCCCTGGTACAAAGTCATCAGTGAGCTTTCTGATGATGACAGTTTCCTTTCTGCTCTATCTCTCTTTCGAATGTAAGCAGTTTCCCATGAAGTTGGGTGAGAGATAGGCTATCCAGATTTGCACTAGAGCGTAGGACAATAGTATGTGTCCCATCTCTCAGGCAGTGATCTAAGGAATCTGTTATTCATCTGGCTGTTGGTGTATTCTGTTTCACCATTTTCAGCTCAGAGATCAAACAGGAAAAATGCTCAAATTGTTGAGTCAGTGTCTCACCCTTTCTATGAGAGAATGTCTCATATTGTTGGGCGAGGATTTCCTGTTGTTTGCTAAGACCTCATCAGTTCCACCGAATTGTTCCTTCAGTGCATTCCAGAGGTCATGAGCAGTTTCATGATGCATAAGCCCTGAATAGATTTCATTAGGCAGTGCCATGGCTAGAATTCCATGGGCTTTAGCATCAATCTCAAACAGTTTCCGATCTTCATCTGAGTATTGTTCCTTCTTCTTCTTCGAACCATTTGATTGGTTTCTGGATTCTTCACCATAGGCTTATGTGGTCCATGTACCACAGATGTCCAACAACCTGAACTGTTAACAGACAGGTGATGAAGCATCCTTCATTGCCATATGTTATACTCAATCCTAACCAACATCGGAGGCTTGGTTGAGGAACTGGTATTGTGAGGGTCATTAGAAGAGTAGTCATATCTCAGATTCAACCAAATTCAATTAAGCTATAACAGATTTAGAACAAAAACACAACAAACCAAATTGAACCAAGAGAGATCTCAAAATTAATAAACGAAGCGGCCGAAAATCAATAATCTATAACCAGTTCTTGCAAATAAGCTAATTCAATCAAACATAGATATCAAAGAGCAGTTTCAATGATCAACTGTTAGATCGATCAATGATTAACCAGCTCTGATACCATTTGTTAGATCAATGATCTACGTTTGATTGATTTGAGAGTATAGCAGCGGAGAACAAACAATGAATTAGCCAATTCACAAGAACAAAAAAAGATATTCAAGGTAAGAACAAACGGTTATAGACAGAAAGAATTCTGCAAATATATTTCATTCAATATTCGCTTTCGTGGTAACAGAATGTCACAAATACAATTAGGTCAACACCTCTTATATAGGAGATGTGACGTCTGCTGATGTCACTTGATAGTGACATCTAACAGAATTTATTCAAACTATTGATAGTTAACACAACTACTGAAGATGTCAAACAGCTGACATCGTCTTACAAAAATGCTAAGTTTAACTATCACTACAACTACTGAAAAGAAACTACTGAAACTACAACGACTGAAGAACATGTTCTTCAGTCGTTTTACAAATACTGAAAAAAAAGAAAACTACTAAAAGGAAACCATCACAACAATTGAAGAATGCTTCTTCAGCTGTTGTAACAAACTCTGAAGGCTTCAGTACTTGTCCTTGAACTTCAGCTGTTGATCTTCAGTACTTTGTTCTTCAGCTGTTGATCTTCAGACTTTAGTCTTCAGCTGTTAAAGTCTTCAGTACTTTAGTCTTTAGCTGTTGAAGTCTTCAGTACTTTAGTCTTCAGCTGTTGATCTTCAGACTTTGGTCTTCAGCTTTTGAAGTCTTCAGTACTTTAGTCTCATGGTTGAAATCTTCAGACTTTGTCAAACACTGATCAAGTCTTCAGCAGTTGTTGTGATGTCTGTGGGACTTAGAGGTTTTCTGATCAGGCTCATTGGTTCTTTTGGTCCAACACTGACACTAACATTTAATTCATTGTGAAAGAGATGGCTATTCGTTGGACTATAGCACCAAGCACAACATTTATGCTCATCTGGATCTGACATCCAGGAACGCAGCTGACTTCTCGGGCATTATCACATTTCTACGGAGATCGAGGATCTTCCGTGCCATCTCGACTCCTTGCACTCCCTATTGCTCGGTCCAACAGGCTTTCTGGAAAAGCACTATAGTGGACAGATCCTCAGAGCCCCATCGCATCAGGAGCTCGATATTTGGAGAGGCTTTTGAAATCATTGAGGATGATCTTCGGACAGTCTCGAGTTTGGGGATGATGTTGATTGTCCCACCTGATTACACCCCCTTATTGTTTGAGGATGTTTTATGCGAGCTAAGTACTATTGGGACATCAACGCAGGGGTGCTTAACAAGAGCAAACTATGCCCCCAGTTCAAGTACCTCGCTCATGTGCTGCTGAAGTGCATAGCGTCTTGGAAGGGACGGTTCGATGAGCTCTCTGATCAGATTCAGAACACTTATGCAGTGTTGGTGTTGAACCACCCGTTCAGCTTCTCCAGGATGATCTTCACCTACCTGGTGGAGAACATAGAGGGAAAGGGTAAGGAGGGATTTTTTATGTACCTTCGATTCATATAGATGATCGTAGACCAAAAGCTCCCTTCCTTGCCAAAGGAGAAGGAGGATGCGGTAGCACTCGAGGTGATGGATGATACCACCTTGGGTCGGATGAAAGTTTACAGGGGGAAGCAGGTGAAACCCCTTGTGAGGCGACTGTTTAGGCATCTGGCCCGTGAAGACCACGTGGTGCCAGACAGGCGTAAATGGCGTCACGTAGACAGTGACTCTGATGTTGAGCAGTTAGAGCTCCCAAAGGATGACTCCGACGATGACGACAGCGGTGATGGTGGAGATGCTGAGCCCACTCAATCAAGGGCCCCCACAGCTGATATCGCATCTTCGGCACCCACCCATAGAGAAACTGAGGATGCTGGATTCCATTAATATTTCCAACCTAATGAGAGGAGGATACAATAAGGAGCCCCTCACTCGGACTGTTGGCAGCAAGGTGGTTGCCACAGAGCGGGGCCTCTGGGCGTTGGTGAATGCCCTGGAAGATCGGGAGAGACTGACACAGATCCTACCTTTGCTCCCGATCAGCCAAGCCGTGTTCTAGGGGGAGCATCCTCCTCGAAAGGCTTGAGGAGGAAAATAATAGCTCAGCCCCATGGCTTGAAGAAGAAGAAGAGAAGACTGACCTTCATCACCACCACCACTACTACCCCACTACCACCACTCCACCAACCACCAATACCACCACTCCACCTACCACCACTACTACCACACCCACACCACCACCACCTTCATCTATATTAACCCCAATCTTCACCACTGCCACAACCACCACCACTAGCCATCCAGCTGCACCATCATCCTCCTCCCCATATACATCTGGATCACCTCTACCTCCCTTTGGGGTAGAGGAACAGCTGTTAGCGCTGAACCGTATGGTGATGCGTCTGTTAGTGGCCGATGACGAGAAAACTGCATAGATTCATCAGTTAGTAGATCTTACTGCTGCATAATCTCAGCAAGCTTGATTGATTGATCAGCAGGCTCAGCAAATGTCTCAGCTCCAGGAGCAACATGCCAAGAAGATTGAGGAGCTGGAGGCTGCAAACAAGACTATCTTGCTAGAGGTCAAAGGATCCAAAGAAGAGCCCTTGAAGATAGGAAGGAGACAGAGACGATGATGATGATGATGAGAGTGATGATGATGATGATGATGATGAGAGTGATGATGATGATGATGATGATGATGATGATGGTGATGATCACGAGGGAGATACTGATGCAGATGTTGATGATGATGAAGACGATTCTTCTGCTACGGGTGCCACATCTACAAGCGAACGGAGGACCAAAGGGACTCAAGATCAGGGTGCCTCAACATCCGCCCCGGTAGCAGAAGAGTAGAGGATATAGGATAAGAGTAATATTTAGTTATTTACTTTATTTAAATCATATGTATTCAAATCTTGTATCTCATTATTGTGATGAATGTTTATATTTAATTGCGGTATTTTCTATCTTGATTATTAAGTAATGATTGTTGTTTTACATGTATAATCAAGAAGATCCAAACTTTCAGAGGGATGAACATGATGTTGATCCCCTCCAACAGATTAAGACTCAGCTCAAGATGATTCTTTATCTGCAGGGTATAGTTAGGAGATCGGTGATGTACACTCCTAAAGAAGGAGAGATCATTCACAATCTCTTTGACGAGAAAATTGTAGAAATGTTCAAGCTCAATCCCGATGAGATTGTCAAGGACGCTCCAACTTTTATAGAATCCAGTGATGACGAGCTGAACGACATTGATGAGATAGAGATCGAGGACGTGACTACAGAGCACTATCCCAAGTATGCTGACAAAGAGGGAAATGTGGTCCCCAATTTGGTGACTCCCTGGTCGGTGATACATTTGAGATATTAAATAAGATGGAGCAAGAGTCCGAGAAGGTTGAAGAACAAGCCCAAGCCTCAAACACTGATGTTGATAGCAGAAAGGCTGAATGGGCTGCTTGGGTTGAGGAGATCCGAGCCCAACGCGCTGCTCCTAAACCGAATGTCTACATCAAGCTCTACAATGTGAAGAAACATCACAAGGTGTCAAGCAAGATTATCGCGTGGGCCCATTTTGATGATCTTAATGTTTACATGGTGAAGAGAGAGAAAGGTATTGAGTACTTATTCCCGCATGATCTAAAGTCTCTACCTGGTTTTGAGCTCAACCAGTTGGCTAACCTGAAGCTATTATACGCTGACCCGAGAAAGATGTCAGGCTGGTTTGAGGCTGCTTTGAAGAAAAAGTACCACACCAAGTGGGTCAACTTCAAACCTCAACACCTACGAGGTATATCAAACGTTCTAAAGTTGATCCCATAACTAGAAAGCCAAAGATAGTGCTGAAGTGGATCCTCCACGAACAATGTTAAAGATCCCTCTACGGAGATGCCACAGGACTTCACTCCTCACTTCAAATTGTGGTACTATGATTGGAGAAAAAGGGAAGTTGTCATAGTTCTGAACAAAGAGGGCAAAATGGATACTATTAGGGTATTCGACCCGATGTGGCTTACCAACTTGTCAGCTAACGATGTTTACACTCTATACAAGTGGCCACTGTTCTATGACACACATGATATGTACAAGCCCTCCAATTCCAAAATGTGATACGGCTCTGCTTTGCATTTGAAATACATGCAGGAGTCACAAGAGAGGAGAATTATGAAGAAGCTCAATCGCACGACTGAACTCAGTCGCATGCTCAATCGCATGACTGAACTCAATCGTACGGTTCAATTGCACAATTGAACCAGACGATGTCAAAACAGTTTAATTTCAACTGTCTTCTGTTATGCTCAAATTTAACATATATGTGTCTTGTGTTATAGAAACATGGCTGATAGGTGGTCTATCAATACCAAGCACAACATCTGTGCTCATCTTGACGCTACCTCTAGGAACACCGCTGAGTTCGCTGGGATTATAGCCTTTCTACGTCGATCGGGGATCTACAAGGCTATCTCTGCTCCTTGCACACCCCACGGTCGCTACAACCGACCTTTTGGGAAGGTGCTTCAGTGACAGATTCGTTGAACCTTACTATATACGGCGCTCCAATTTTGGTCAACATTCAAGGTTACTACAGCTGATCTTAGACGGGTACTGGATCTGGGTGATGATGATGCCCACCCAACCAAGTTGCATCCTCTGATAGTAAGGGGTTATTTTCTAAGGATGAAGTACACTGGGGACATCAGCTGAGGTGTGTTCAACAAAAGCAACCTGTGTCCCCAGTTCAAGTACCTGGCCCATGTCATTTGGAAGTGCATAGCATCAAGGAGGGGAGGATTTGATGATCTATCTGACCAAATCGAAAATGCATACGTTGCACTGGTGCTGAACCACCACATTAGCTTCTACAACATGATTTTCTCTTACTTGATAGAGAAACTTGAGGCCAAAGGCAAGGAAGGATTCTGCATGTATCCAAGGTTCTTGCAAATGATCATAGATGAGAAGCTTCCCTTGTTGCCTAAGGAGAAGGACGATGTAGTGATATTAGAGGTGATGGATGACACCACCCTGGGCTGGATGAAGGTGTACAGGGGGGAGTAGATGAAGCCCCCTATGAGGAGATTGTTCGGGAACTTAGCCAGTGCTGATTATGTGGCGCCTTCTAACAAGAAGTGGCGTCATGATGAGAGTGACTCAGAGGTCAAGTCGATAGAGCTACCCATTGATGATACAAACGACGATGACAACGACCATGGTGATGATCAAGGCGGTGAAGCTCCTGGTGGATCCGAGCAAGCTCGAAGCCACCCCGGTTTTCAGGAAGATGAAGATGATGATGATGAGGAGGAGGATGATGATGAAAGTGAAGAATATATCAAGGAGGGAGGACCGAGCCAAAAAGATCATGACGAGGATGATGATCAAGAAGGCGATGTATCAGCATCAGCCTCTCCTCGAGGTCAAGAGAGGCAGACCAAACGAAGTCAAGACAAAGGAGCCTCATCCTCCGCTCCTCCTGCAGAAGAATCAAGGGAGAAAGACAAAAGCAATCATTAGATGTTTATGTATTTAAAACTTTTGTACTTGAATTATGTATTATATTAATGTAATTATTGACTTATGTTAGTTTATGTCTTAATGTTTTATAAAATGACTTATGTGTGATGTGATTAATGTCTAATCAAGCAGATAAAACTACATAGCAGGATGAATATGATGTTGCTCCCCTTCAGCAAATCAAGTCTCAATTCACTATGATTCTTGATTTGCAAGGATCGTCAGAAGGTCAGTGAGCTACACTCCCGAAGAAGGAGAACTTATACATGATCTGACCGACGAGAAACTTGCTAAGATGTTCAGACTCAATCTGGACGAATTGTTAAAGATGCTCTAGAAGTTAATGTTTTAAGTGATGAGGAGCTGCAGGATGTTGATGATATTGAGATTGAGGTTGTTACAGCAGAACACTATCCAGAGTACACTAACCGCGAAGGAAATGTGATACCCAATTTGGGTGATACTTTCGGTAGTGCTACATTTGAGAAGCTGGATGAGATGGAGAAGGAAAAGGAAAAGGATGAAAACCAAGCCCAAGCCTCAAATGCAAATGTTGATATCAAGAAAGTTGAATGGGCAACATGTTTTGCTGAATTAAGAGCCTAGCGCACGACTCCAAAGCAAAATGCCTACACTAAACTCTACAAAATCATTCATGTGCCTATTTTGAGGACTTAAACATATATGCTATAAAGATAGAGAAGGGGATTGAGTACTTTAGATATCCACATGATCTGAAGACTCTTCCTGGTTTTGAGCTCAACCGACTGGCATGCCTAAATCTGCTATATGCTGATCCTAGAAAGATGTTGGGTTGGTTTGAAGCTGCATTAAAGAAGGAATACCACACCAGGTGGGTAAACTTCAGACCTCAACAACCGAAGAGGTACATCCGTGGATCTGAAGTGGATCCTATATTTGGGAAGTTGAAAGTTATGCTAAAGTGGAATCCCCGTGCACAATGTCAAAGATTCCTTACGGAAATGCCTCGGGGCTTCACTCCACATTTCAAATGGTGGTATTATGATTGGAGGACAGGAGAAGCGGTCATACTTTTGAACAAAGAAGGAAACTAGAAACTATTAGGGTATTTGACCCAATGTGGCTTACCAACTTGTCAGCTAAAGATGTCTACACGCTATACAAGTGGCCACTGTTCTATGACACGCAAGATATTGTACAAGCCCTCCATTTCCAAAATGTGATACAACTTTGTTTTGCGTTTGACATAAACATAGGAGTCACAAAAGAGGAGAAGTACAAGAAGTTTGAAGAGCATATGAAAAATGTCATATAATAGAGTAAACTAGGTCCAAAGGGGAGTTTGTTGATACATATGTCCCTAGTTTATGTGCTTAATGTAAAAGTCTGTCATGTCTTACACATATGTAATGAATGGGTTTAATGAAATATAATATGTGGTTGATGTTAATATGTTTAATATTTCATAGTATTTTTGTGTGTTAAAGTATAATGAACTTACTATATAGGTTTGAGGTTGTTGTGCATAGTTCTTAGTCAATAATGATTGAGAGATGTGTTCAAACTTAGTCGTATGAGTCTTCATGCGAATGGACCATGCTTATGGACCATACACATGAATAACTCAGGCTGATGGACCTGTCGCACGATTGAACGAGGAGACTGGGTTAGCCGCACGACTGAACCAGGAAACTAGGTCAGCCGCACGACTAAACCAGGAGACTAGGTCAGTCGCACAATTGAGACATAAGATTGACTCAGTCGCATGACTGAACCTTTAGTCATGCGTATGGATCAATCGCATGATTCAGTCACATGATTGAACCAAACCAATGGTTCAGTTGTACGATTGGAAACCCATAACCTATAAATACCACCTAATTCATGGAAAACAAAACACTTGAAAAAGACTTTAAGAGACTTTTCAAAACACTTTTAGAGACTTGAGAAACACTTGAAACTCTGACGAACCCTAGCCGTCTAGAACGTCCAAGGAAGCCTACCCAACTTCATAGATCAATCTAGATCAATCTCTACTCGTTCATAACGTTTAGTTTCAATCTTAAATCGATTGGGTAATTTTTCTCACTGATTGGATCGCCAATCAAATAGAATTCCGCATTATTTGACTCGGTATAAACGCAGAATTTGTTAGTATTCCATACGTACACGATCCTGACAACATTTCATGCATCGGTGATTCGACGTAATTACCATTTTTACACGCGATACAACTAGTACACATACGAACGTTGGTGATAATTAATATATGTGTACTAATAAATACTTTAAGATGTTTCAAAGTATTTTAGATTACAAATTATATACCTTGAAAAAACTCAAATTTATAAATAAACTAATCGCGTAAATTGATATTTTACCCGAAACAAATCCTTTTAATGCGGCTACTAGATACATGATGTATCATCAATATTTCATCAATATTAAAATGTATGATATCATATAAGCTCGTATAATATTTTTTATGTATTTTGAAAAGTAAAAAGTAAAAATATAAAAATATGAAAAATACTTGTAGTGCAACAATACCACCAAAATACCTCATACTATACAAAATTTTAAAAACCAACCCCTTTCCCCCCCCCTTCTTGGCCATCCACCTCTCTACCACCCCCCCTTCTTTCTTTTTTTCCTTCTTTCCAAGAAATCATGTCAACTATTGTTGACTTTGCCAAGTCTAAAAACATCCCTTTTCATGAATGTTCTTTTTGGAATGACTTGTACTTACTACCATATTGGCTACCACCATTTGAAAAGCTTTAACTTGAAAGCATGATGTTAGATCTATAAAAGCACATGACACTCCACATAACCACACACCACCACCACCCAACATCTCTTTTTCTTCTCTCCCTCTCAAAATTCGGCCACCATACCTCCTCCACCATACCATCTTCTTCAAGTTTATATTTTATAGATCATATGTGTTTCAAGTACCAACATTAAAGACCAAGTGACCTTTGAAGTTCCCAAACATCCAACAACATCATTTCCATCTTTCTTTTCCTATTTAAGTAAGAACATACTCTCTTCTTGTTTACATATCTTCTTTTGGTTATCATGTTCATCCATTTATTAGATGACATGTAAATATCTTCATCCAAAGAGTCTTTCATAATTAAAAATGATGTTTACACCAACAAGGTGTTTCAAGAATAATACTTCACAAAATAGTTTAACATGAACTAAGTAATGACTTTTGTTCTTAAAAAGTAAATATTCATAAATCCATGTTTGACAAAATGACTAGTTGATGGTTTTTATAAAAGTTATAAAAAATTTAAAACTCAAGAAAAACTACAAAAGGGTTATATCATGGTTAGGTAACGTTAATTATTTACAAGTGTTATTATGAAACTTACACATATTCTTAAAGTTATGCTAAGTTGATGAATGGTAATATATTATTACAAATGTTGGATTATGACTTGATGATAATTTGACCAAGTTTACAAGGAGGGTTATATATATATATATATATATATATAATATATATATATATATATATATATAATATATATATATATATATATATATATATATAAGACTTAAGTGGAAAAATAAAGACTTCATAATTAGATGTTATATTAGTTTAAATAGTGTGGTAAAATGGGTAGTAGATGACCTTGCAAAGTTGTTGGAACCTGAAAGGATTATTACATGCCAATTCAATTGGTGAGTTGATGGTTGTTCTACCGGAATTCCCATAAGTCCAAGTGTCAATGCGGATGAAGATCCTGTAGTAGAAGAACAAGTATTGGCTAACCGCAGCTGTTAATACGGAAGGCAATGAACAAAGGCTGACAAGTGTTTGTTCTTCCGCATTAACAAATGTGGAAGACCAGAAGATATGCGGACAAGATTTTGTTCATCCGCATTTGCCAATGTGGATGACCAGACGAATGCGCAAAGGTATTTGTTCATCTGCATTACCCAATATGGATGACCAACATAATAATGCGGAAGATCAAGTAAATAAATGCTTATCAAGTCAACTCATCCAAATTTGCCAATGCGGATAAGAAATGCTAATGAAGATTTAGACTAGTTCTGATGTATAGGTCAGAGGTAGTTTAGTCATTTTGTAAAAAGGCAACTTGTCTGCCTATAAATAGAATCGAAAACCTCATATGTGAGGTGACACTCGATAGAAAATCAGAATATTTTTTATTACACATTCTCTAGGTGCATTATTACTGTTCTTTCTAAAACCTTAGCATTTATTATAATCAATCACCTTAATCAGTATATACAAAGCATTTATGAGTATATTCTTGCATTAAATGTTTATTGATTGTGTGTTTCTGCCATTCAATCTCTGACTTGATTACCATATTCGATCCTAAGTGAGATTGTCATTCTCACCAACCGGTCAATTGGTATCAGAGCTTTGGCTCTTGGTTCTTTTTCTGATCTACCCTTGATCCGAATAGAACTTGATTGATCTAGTGATCGAGTTGCTAAAAGAGTCTTCTATCACCTCTATTTAGTAAACAAGCATATTATACTCATCAATAGTTACTGTTCAAGCTCTCTCTTTCAAGAACACAACAACAGTCTTCATTCTCCAAACTATGAACAGTTGATAAAGCAAACATTAATAATAGGAAACTCAAAAAAGTAACAAATCTGATTCTGAAACTTGTTTTGAATGATTTGGACGAGTTGGACTAATAGAACCTAAAACTCATCTAATCAATACTTAAACAAGTTAAACTAACTGTTAAAATGGATTCTCATACTTTTTCAGAACTTGGTCATACACCAAAACCTCCCATGCTTAAACATTAAACAAAAGAATGCCACTTAGAAGGTCAAGGGAGTCCATATCCAAACAACTACACAGATTTGTACAATTAGTAAATGACTTGGAAATCATGGGAGTCACTTACAAGGTTAAGGAGTTAACTAGAAAATGCTGCACAGTCTTCTAGAGACCTGGAAACAAAATGTGACGATGTTAAAGAACACTCTTGATCTTGTAACACTCGATTATTTAGAGTCAAAGAAGGAAAGAACAAAGTGAAGGAAAAGAAAGAAAAGATACCCAACTTGAGGGGTAAAAAGTGTCAAATGGACAAAAAAGTTTGAAAAAGTGGGTGTAAAAGGTAATGGCCACCCATCACCTCCTACACACCTTGTACAAAGAGAGAGTAGCAAGGAACTGAAAAACTTTCAGGTTTTTGAAGAAGAACTAGAAAAGTGCGAATTCAAGGTTAGAATTCATGTGTTTATGATGTTCTTAACTAGTTATGTCCTCGGGTTTATGCTCATGTGTGTTGTCTGTGTGCGGGTGTGTGTTTTTGGTGGGTTTCTAGGCGGTTGAACTTTGCAAACAAGTTTGGAAGAAGCCATACTTAAGAGCTGCAAAGGTGAGTCCTAGAACCCCTCTTTTACATGTTTTAACTGATTTTGAGGCTGGAAATGCATGAATGTATTATTTATAAAACTGGATTTCATACCCATATGTATGAATGTGTGTATGTTGCAGGTATGGTTTGATTTTGGACTATGTTCATGTTTGATGAGGTTGTAGTTATGTTTCTAAGGCTTAGAATGCACGATTTAAGCTTAGAACATGATAGATGGTGTTTGGGGACCGAATTATGATGATAAGTGTGCCCTAGGCTGTTCATGCGCCAAAACAGTAATTCATACGCCTAAGTTTAGAAAAAAACTGCTAAGTGTGAGAAATGCAGATGAGTAAGAATTGCGGATGAGAAAGTCAATGTAGATGAGCAAGTCAATGCGGATGAAAAAGTCAATGTGGATGAGTAAGAAATGCGGATAAGTAGAAAATGCGGATGAGTAAGGAAATGCGGATGAGTAAGTCAATGCGAATGAACAAATGCGGATGAGCATTTACAAATGCAGATGAGTAAAGTCATGCGAATGAACAAATGCGGAGGAGCATTGACAAATGCTGATGAGTAAAGTCAATGTGGATGAACAAATGCGGATGAGTAAAGTTCATGCGGATTAACAAATACAGATGAGTAAAGTTCATGCGAATGAACAAAAATGCGATGACCATTGACAAATGCGGATGAGTAAAGTCAATGCGGATGATCAAATGCGGATGAAAACTACAAATGCAGATGAGTAAAGTCAACGCCGACAACTAAAAGAAATGCGGATGAACAAAAAGAAATGTAGATGAACACTTAGAATATTTTCTGACTTTTTGGAAAAAAATTGAAATGCAGGCTTTAATTTAGGAGGTCCCAAGGGTTCATGTAAGCTAAATTTTGAGGTCATAAATGTTGTGATGGGCATTGTATGATGATGTTATGATGTATGATTGATGCCTATGCATGATGGTATGTATGATGTATGTTATGTATCTATGATGACCTGTATGATGATGTTGACTGTGTATGTTGATGTTCCTTACATTGTATGTTTATTTTTCTTTGGCTTTACGTTGAATGTTAATGAATGAAATGAAAGTATTATGTAACGTAAAGTGGAAGATAATGAAAAGAGGAACATGATGAATGAATGCACGCATTAACGAACGAAGGAATGTAAAGTAAGTCTTGCAAGCCTTGTATGTGGAAACACGCCCAATGAAGGGTGTTAATTCAATGGTGTGTGGGTTAGCTTCCTTAAAAGGATGCACATGGGGTCTTTCTTTGTGATTGACCATTTGTATAGAACCTTTGTAGCTTACCCTAGATACTGTGGCCAGGCTGTTGTGCGCCATGACGGGGGGTCTATGATAAACCTCGGCCCAATATCAGCTTTATGCATGATGGCGGGTATAGCACATGTCAATGGTACACCTGAATTTACCCTAGGTACCGTGGCCAGGCTGCTGTGCATTATGATGGGGGGTCTATGATAGACCCCAACCCAGTACCAGCTTTATGCACAACGGTAGGGTAAAGTTCATGGTTTTGATAGAATGAAAAGAAGTAATGATGAATGTATGAATGAAAGTAATAAAGCATGATTGAATGGAAGTTAATAAATGAATGATGATGATATAATGATATTATCTATGTGTATGTTTCTTGGGTTTGGCGGGCTACTACAATAGATTCATTCAAGACTTCTCTATGATCTCTTCTCTATTAACCAAGTTGACCCAGAAAGATGTAAAGTTCGTATGGGGTCAAGCTCAAGAGAAGGAGTTCGAGGAATTAAAGGTGAGATTGACTAAAGCTCCTGTTCTGTCATTACCCGATGGAAGTGAAGATCTGGTGGTTTATTCTGATGCTTCCTACTCGAGGTTGGGGTGTGTGCTAATGCAGAGAGGAAAAGTTATAGTCTATGCATCCCGACAGTTAAAGGTTCGTGTGGTTAATTACCTTACTCATGATTTGGAGCTAGTAGCTGTGGTCATCGCGTTAAAGATTTGGAGGCACTATCTATACGGTACAAAGTGCACCATATTCACCAACCACAAGAGCCTGAAGTACTTCTTCGAGCAGAAGGACCTGAACATGAGGCATAGACGATGGTTGGAGATCATAAAGGATTATGATTGCGAAGATCCATTACCATCCGGGCAAAGCCAAGATGGTGGCGGATGCCCTTAGCCGGAAAGAGAGACCGAACAATTTAGGTGAAAGCTTACTAGTTTATCATGACCTCTGATGTGATAAAGCAAGTCAAAGAGTTTCAAGAAGAGACATTGAAAGAAGATCATCTTAACTCTGAAAGAATGAGAGGTCTGATTGCGGAATTGGGTGAAAACACACTCGGTGTTAGAACTCGATTCGGATGGATGTGGATTCCTCGTTTTGCGGATCTACATATGAAGATTATGGATGAAGCTCATAAGACTCGATACTCTATTCATCCCAGTGCTACGAAGATGTACCAAGACATGAAGAAACACTATTGGTGGTCGGGTATGAAGCGTGATGTGATGGAGTATGTGAGTAAGTGCCTTCCTTGCAAGTGAACGCAGAGCATCAAAAGCCATATGGAAAGATCCAACCTTTGGATATACCGGAGTGGAAGTGCGAGCACATCACCATGGACTTTATTACGAAGCTACCACATACCGCGTGAGGGTATGATGCCATATGGGTGATAGTTGATCGTTTGACGAAGAGTGCTCAGTTCCTACCGATTTGCGATACGTATTCATCCGAGAGGTTGGCTGATCTTTTCATCAAGGAGATCGTAACTCATGACGGCGTGCCAGTGTCTATTGTGTCTGATCGTGACACCCGGTTTACATCAAATTTTGGAAGAAATTCCACGATGTAATGGGGACGAGGTTGTATATTAGCATTTCTTATCATCCTCAGACAGATGGTCAGTCGGAAAGGGCCATTCAGACGTTGAAAGATACGCTCCGTGCATGTGTCATCGATGTTGGAGGAAGTTGGGATGACCACTTACCGTTAGCTGAGTTCTCATATAACAACAATTATGATGCCAGTATCGGTATTCCCCCTTATGAGATGTGCTATATGGTAGGAGATGTAGGATACCCGTGTGTTGGGGTGATATTGGTTAGAAGGAGTTAGGGAGCGTCAAGGTGATCGAGGCTGCGACTGAGAAGCTTGAAAAGATCAAAGCCTTCATGAAGGCATCCAAAGATAGACAGAAGTCGTATGCTGATAAACGACGTAGGCCGATTTAGTTCTAGGTGGGTGACATGGTTATGTTCAAAGTCTCACCTTGGAAGGGTATCATTCGGTTCAGAAAGCTGGGCAAGTTGAGCCCTAGATACGTGGGGCCTTTCCAAATCATTGTTAGAGTAGGAGAGGTGGCCAATAGATTGGAGTTACTATATGAGTTAAGTGGAATTCACCCGACATTCCATGTATCTCACATGCAAAAATGTCTAGCAGACGAGGATATGATTGTTCCACTAGAGAATATCGAGGTAGATAACAGCTCAATTATGTGGAGCAACCAGTGGCGACCATTGATCATAAAGAGAAAAGGTTAAGGAATAAAGTGGTTCCTCTTGTGCGGGTACAGTGGAAGCATAGAAAGGGATCAAAGTCTACATGGGAGACTGAAGAAGAGATGAGACAGCATGACCTATATAAGGGGGTGGACTTGTAACACCCGGTTATTTAGAGTCAAAGAAAGAAAGAATAAAGTGAAGAAAGAGAAATAAAATATATTTTACCCAAGTTGAGGGGTAAAAAGTGTCAAAAGGACAAAAGGTTGGAAAAAGTGGGTGTAAAAGCTGATGGCCGCACATCACCTCCTATACACCTTGTACCATCAGATTTTTAGAGAGAAAGAAAGTAGCAATGAGCTGAAAAACTCTTGGGTTTTTGAAGAAGAACTATAAAAGTGCAAATTCAAGGTAAGAATTCGTGTGTTTATGATGTTCTTAACTGGTTATGTCCTCAGGTTTATGCTCATGTGTGTTGTGTGTGTTCGGGTTTGTGTTTTGGTGGGTTTTTAGGCGGTTGAACTCAATTGCAAACGGGTTTGGAAGAAGCCATACTCAAGAGCTGCAAATGTGAGTTCTAGAACCCCTCTTTTACATGTTTTAACTGATTTTGGGGCTGGAAATGCATGAATGTATGTTTTTATAAAACAGGGTTACATAGCCGTATGTATGAATGTTTGTATGTTGCTGGTATGGTTTGATTTTGGACTATGTTCATGTTTGATGAGGTTATGGTTATGTTTCTAAGGCTTAGAATGCATGATGTAAGCTTAGAACATGATAGATGGTGTTTGGGGACCGAATTATGATGATAAGTGTGCCCTAGGCTGCTCATGCGCCCAAACAGTAGTTCATACGCCTAAGTTTAGAAAAACTGTTGAAGGGTGAGAAATGCGGATGAGTAAGAAATGCGGATGTGTAAGTCAATGCAGATGAGAAAGTCAATGCAGATGAGTAAGAAATCCGGATGAGTAGCAAATGCGGATGAGTAAAGAAATACGGATGAATAAGTCAATGCGAATGAACAAATGCAGATAAGTAAAGTTCATGAGAATGAACAAATGCAGATGAGCATTGACAAATGCGGATTAGTAAAGTCAATGCGGATGAACAAATGCGGATGAGTAAATTTCATTCGAATGAACAAATGTGCATGAGTAAAGTCAATGCGGATGAACAAATGCGGATGAGTAAAAGAAATGCGGATGAACAAAAAGAAATGCAGATGAACACCTAGAATATTTTCTGACTTTTTGGAAAAAAAGTGAAATGTAGGCTTGACTTGGGACGTCCCGGGGGTTCAAGTAAGCTGACTTTTAAGGTCATAGATATTATGATGGGCATTGTATGATGATGTTATGATGTATGATTGATGCATGCATGATCATATGTATGATGTATGTTATGTATGTATGATGCCCTATATGATGATGTTGACTATGTATGTTGATGTTCCTTACATTGTATGTTTATTTTCCCTTGGCTTTACGTTGAATGTTAATGAATGAAATTAAAGTATTATGTAATATAAAGTGGAAGATAATGAAAAGAGGAACATGATGAAAGACTGCATGCATTAATGAACGAATGAAAGTAAAGTAAGTCTTGTAGGCTTGTATGTTGAAACACGCCCAATGAAGGGTGTTAGTTCAATGGTGTGTGGGTCTTTCTTTGTGATTGACCATTTGTATAGAACCTTTGTCGCTTACCCTAGATACTATGGCCAGGCTATTGTGCACCATGACTGGGGGTCTATGACAGATCTAGGCCCAGTATCAGCTTTATGCATGATGGTGGGTATAGCACATGACAATGGTACACCTGAATTAACCTAGGTACTGTGGCTAGGCTGTTGTGCGCCATGACAGGGGTTCTATGATAGACTCCGGCCTAGTACCAGCTTTATGCATGACAGTAGGGTAAAGTTCATGGTTTTGATGGAATGAAAAGAAGTAATGATGAACATATGAATGAAAGTAAGAAAGCATGAATGAATGGAAGTTAATGAATGAATGATGAAGATAATAATGATATTATCTATGTGTACGTATGATGTGTGGCCACATGCAAAAGTAAAGAATTGTCTTAAATGAGAGATAAAGTATGTTTTATTTTAAAACTAGAACTCACTCTGCAACGTGGACTTTTTATGCATTTTGCAGTTGGCAGGTAAAGTTGCTGAGGATGGCATGGGATAGCTACTTGGCTCTTTTGGATGGCATCTTTTGTTTAATGTTTTTGCATTGTAATGCAAACAAACTATGTTTTGAAATGAATGATTGTATTAACTTGTAAAAGCATTTATAATGAAATGAAAGGTTATTTTAATGTTCCACTGTGATGTTTTATGAAAGTTAAATGTAATCATATGTTTTATATGCAATGATTAATCAGCTTTGAGCGTCTCGGGAATGGGGCTTTACAGATCTTGAGAGTACAACTCTCGATATAATGATAGCCAAGATAGAAGCATTGGAGCTAGATGAAAGAAGCAGAAACTTGGGAGGACCCAAAGTGCTTGAGGCATACAAGTTTCCATCAGAATCTCATTCTGTGGAAAATGCATTCATTTCTAAGAATGATGATTTCATCTCTTCAGAGATCAACTCAATACCACTAGGTACATTACAACTCCATGAGTTAATCATCCATCAACATCATCCCAAGTATCGGTACTCCTACAACCACTCTTGATGACACAAGATCCAAAGAACAAAAGGCAACTTACAATGCCTTTGTTGCAAGCTTTAAAGCCTATTTGGGAGGAAGATTCACATCAACACATCTGATCTAGAAAGACTTAGAAGAAATGGATCCAGATGATGTAGAAGAAATGAATCTGCAATGGCAAATGGCCATGATTTCTAGAGAACAAAGAAGTTCTTCAGAAAAGGCAGAAAGCTCAGCCTTAATGAAAACACAAACCTTGGATATGACAAGTCCAAAGTGAAGTGCTTCAACTGTGGCAAGACTGGCAACTTCTCCAGAGAATACAATGCCCTCAAAAGAAACAACTTTCAAAGGAATTCTCAAATCCAGTCATCCTCACAACCAATCTCAAGCTTTCACTCCAATAATCATTAGCACCAATATCATCATCCTCAACAACATCAATTATATCAGAATCAACCTCAACTGACAAACCAAGCTCATGGAATCAGTCAGTAATCTACAAATGCTCTCGTGATAAAGCAGATGGAGTATGGACTGGAGCCTGTATGCAGAGGAAGTCAAGCCTCAATTTCAAAATCATGCATTAATGGCTCACATCAACGATGGTCCATCTCCCATGCCTTCTGAGGTAAAATCTAACCTGTGTAGGGAAAAACGCATTACTGAACTGCAAGGTTATAGAGAGCATAATCATAAACTTGTAGATAAAATAAAAGAGGAAAATGTTAAGTCAGATATGCTCAAGAGAGAAATAAAAGGCTTTGAAATCAAAATAAAAACTATCATCTCTGACATTGAAAAATTACATGATGAAAAGTACACTCTTGCAGCTGAGAATGAGCAACTGACTGAAAAGTTGGCTCAATCTAAAGTTGAACATACACTTACTGAGGTGAAACTAGAAAAGTTTCAACTATCTTCAGTCAAGCTGCAAGAGATGCTTGATTCTCAAAAGGATCCCAAGGACATGTCTGGGATCGGGTATAGCACTTGTCCTCCACCATACAATGAAAACTACACTATCATGCCTGACTCTGTTACACTTAATGAGAAAATTGAACCTAATACTATTGAACCAAAAACAATAGTAAAACATATCACAAATCCTCCAAACCAACCAAATGTTTACATTAAAACAAATGAAGAATAAAATCATATTAAGACACCCAATTAAAATCAAAGTGTTCAAATAAGGCAGTGAGTGTCTTCAAACCCATAAGCCCTATCAAGACAATTGTTCCATTTGTAAAATTCATACCTTTTGTATTAAACGGTAAAAAGAAATTTGTGAAGTCAGGAAACCCACTACTGAAAGTATTTCTGATAATGAGATTATATCTCCAAACAAATCAAGCAAATCAGACAATGTTTCACTACAAAAGAATCAAAAGAGATCACTGATTTCAACATGTAAAACCCTGTCAGACCCTCAATCTTCAAAATTAAGACAGGGAGTTGGTTTTGACATATGCAATAAGGAGCACATTGATCAATTTGAGAAAGAAGTAAAGAAAGTGTTGAAGAAACAAAAACAGCCTAGAAAATATAACAAAAGGGCTGATTTTGATTCATCCCCTAAGCAAAAGAAAGTAGCTCAGTAGCAAATGAGAAAATCAGCTAAGTCCCACAAATCAAAATCTGATTCAAGCAACAAACAAATGTATTGTGACATTTGTGATATGTTCAATCACAAAACAAAAGAGTGTTTTTACAATCAATATTGCTCTATGCAGGACCATGAAGGGTGGTCACTTACAACACAACACACAAAGAGGAGAGTAACTTAACTTAATTAAACAGTGAACTAGATTAACCACAAGTAAAGACACTAAGAACACAAGTAATTAAGCGACCGAACAAAAGAGCAAGATACACAAGGAGATGGTTTTCAAGATTGCAGTATATTTCTTTCTCAATGTTCTATTACAAGTGTTACAAATCATAAAGGAAAGTTACACGAACATGAGATACTTATACTACATCCTATATTCGGCCATACTTTGAAGGCCAGTTGGATACAATTGACTAGACATGAAACAAAATCAATTGTAGAGTCAAAAAGGAAGATTGCCTTTTTGACTTTGTGACTATCACATGCCATAGCTCACATCCTTATCTATTACAAAAAGGATAAAGTACATGAAGTAGAAAGTTTCACACTCAAGACCTCAATGTACAGTTACCAAAAGCATGGACCTTTTCACCAACTCATGTAAGTTGGTGACTTTACAAAGTGGCAGCAGAAAGGGGTCTAGCTTGATGGAAAAGCACATCAGATAAAGCATGTTGTTAAAAGTTTTCGAAAGAAATCTGTCTTCAAGTGTTGGCTTCGGAAGACTTTGTCTCTGAAGCTTTAGAAGACTTTGTCTTTGAAGCTTCGGAAAACTTCATCTTTGGCTTCGGAAGATATTTTCTTGGCTTTGGAAGATTTCACACTTAGAATATTTTTGCTGCTTGTGTGAAACTTCCGAAGCATTCTTCTTCAGTACTAATCTCTACAAACCCCTTCCCCTAAACTAATGGTACCAAAACACCTTTAAGACTTCAGATATCAATAGTCCTCATCAGGATAATAACCAACCCCTTCTTCATGAGATGATCAGGATCCTTCAAACTCTTAAAGTGTCTTCTCATGTCAAAGAGATCATGCAAAGGCAAATTGAACATGTGTGCCATGTGTAGACATCCTCAATACATTGATATCTAAAGACATGCCATCTTTCCAGATTTGTGGTATGTCAAGGACAAATGGGTCTTCTTGATGCTAGAGGAGCTACTGATTGGGAGTTGATGGAGCATCCTCTAGTTGCACACCCTCAGGATGTTCTAACTCATCTTGAGGTTCATAAAAGGATGTAGCTCTCTTCTTGTTTGGCATTAGCTTTGAAGCAATCCTTTTCTTTCTCTTTGTTAGTTTTAACTGAGAAGACTTACCTACAACACCTGATTAATCTTCAATTCTTTCTCAGTTGGGTCTTCCTCTCTCATAGGTTTAGAAGGAGAAGGAGGTTGAACCTACTGTGGATCAGAAGATGAAGCTTGCTAAGACTCAGAAGGAGGTCCAGGTTATATGTCTCTGGTTGTTCAACCTTACCTCCACTTCAGATGGAGCTTGACATGGAGGGGAGTGTAAGTCAATCAGCTCTCCACTCCTTATCTTCTACTTGATCACCCTGATATGCTCATCCATAGTGGATAGAGGCATGGGGCCAAGTCTCCTTCCGGAGAATCCATACAGCTTCAAGAAGCTCATCATCCTCTGTCTGTCTGCCGACTTCTTCATGCTCTTCTTGATGATGGCTCTTGACTTAGCAGCTTCTTCCCTTAGCTTTCTTTTGGTTGTCATTCTTTCCTTGACTATCTCAAGTTCAAGTTGTTTGAGAAACTCAAACTCAACATAGTCATAGAATAACGGAAGAAGTGCTTCTGCCTGATAGAGGCCTGTGGCACTCAGGTATTTAATCATCTTGACCTTGTCTTCTTCTCTATCTACCTGAGGTTCTTATTGAACCACATCCTCATATGCAAGACTTTCTTGAACTGGGGAGAGAGTAGGCACATGCTTGTACAATCTTTTCTTTCTTCTATCTTCTTTGATTTGTACCAGTAGCTCTGCATCTTCTGCCTCTTTCTTCTCCCTTGACCTTTCCATGTCAACCAGTTTATTTAGTTCCTCCAAGGGGAGAGAAATGACATTGTCAATGTCATAGTTTTTGGTCTGCAGGTAGTTGATCCTGGCTGCCCTCAACTCATCATCCTGAGTGTTTGGTTAGGGGCAGCCTTGATTGCACTTTCCATAATTCTTGCAGACCCAGAAGAGGAACTTTCTCCTTTCTCTCTCCTCTTCCTTAATCTCCTCAGATGTCATCTTTCTTTACCCTTTGTCAATCACAAACCTTTGTGACGCAGGGTGAAGAGAGCTTTGGCCTTCATTGCTGGATGTAGCTTCTGAGCTCTGGCCAGAGAGAGGTTGAGAAGCACCTTCACTAGCAGGTGTCTCAAAAAGGGTATGGATCTCTGCAGTAGTTGACGTTGATGGGACAGGGTTCTTAGGTTCTACCATTGGGCCTTTAGTCAAGGTTTCCCCTATGAAACTAATCTTAGGGTCTGCCTCAACATCCAGTTGACCAATGGCATTGCCTAATTGCCTTAGTCTTCTTCTAAAGTTGAACTCTGCAATGATCCTATCCTGGATTCTTTGAGCCAACCTGTCAGCTTGTCTTGATTGGCTTGGATTGACAAGTGACATGTTGACTAGATCCAAACTTTCATAGAAGTTCAAGGTGTGAAAATTGAAGATCTATTGTTGCCCTTGAACTCTAATAATGATAAGGGCTCTTCTGTTGCTATCATCCCTCCACCCAATGACGTGATTTGAAGATGGTGGTGATGACATAGCCCTTGATATCCCTTCCTCAAACAGACTCTGTATAAAGGAGTCTATAACTCATCCATATCAATATGAACTTGAGGAAGTTGTTGAGTATGCACAATTGCAAGTGAGGATGGTGAGTCCTCAATGTCCATACTCTCTAAAGAACTCTCAGGTTCTATGATTGTAATGATTTTCTCCTCCTTTTTGGTAGCATCACCCACGTGCATAGTTGAGCCAAGAGTTAGGTCAACCATATCCACAGGTTCTTGTGTTCCTGGTTGAGCTCTTATTAACAGCTAGTTTGTCCTTAAGATATAAAATCTCAAGTTATTGATCACTGACCATGTTTTGCAAGGTAGTCACTTGAGATTCAAGGTGACTAACCTTGGAGACTAAATAGGTGCATGTTTTAGACAATTTTTGCGCCTTTAGTCTTAGATTCCCCGCATCTTCATCAGAAGAATCATTGGGGGATGAGATGATTGGACCAGAGTCCTCTCTCTCACCACCAGCTTGAGGTTCTTGGATGTTGGATTTCCTTTGCTCATTGGCAGTCTCAATTGAGATATCAATGGGCTGAGTTGTCATGGTTGAGGTCTTAATAATGCAATCACTTTCAAAAGTGAGAGCGTCTTCCATATGGACATCCTAAACAAGTTTAGAAGTGCCCACCTCTGTAGTAGATGACTGATGTGGGATAGAAATAGGAGACATCAGGTGCATTCATCTCTCTTTGAGTAGGGGAAAAGAAGAGAGAGTCATGATACTCACCGAAACCTAGATCTTCATATGTATAGAAGTTAAAGTTGGGGATTGGTTGGTTAAGATCTAAAGGCTGGTGTCCCCTGAAGGTTGATCACTTGAGTGTTGAGACTTAGAGTGATGGCTTAAGGCAGTTTGGCTTATAAGCTCATCAGACGGAGCATGAGGAACCTCAGCACTGATCATTGAAGTAATGGGAGTGGTCAGCTCCTCAGGAGAAGTGGGAGCTCTAGTGTTCACTTCTTCCTGTGTGGGTGAGTGTGTAGGGGCCTGAATAGACTGAATAGCCTTAGTAGGGGTTTGTTTGTATTTCCTTTGGTAGGTGAGGGTGATTTGTGGTTGTTGAGGTGGTTAGGATATAGAAAGTGTGGGTTCAACATTAGCTGGTGCTGCTAAGTTGTCACCTTGAGAAGTGAGCTCTAACATTTTTGGGACCAGGGCTGTTTCTACCCCAGAGAAGCCAACAGTGGGCTTTTTTAGTATTTTAAAGATGTCGGGCTTCATCTGTCCCAATTTAAAAATACTACCTATTCCCCTTAATTGTGAGCCCAGTTCATAGTTAAGAATGTATTGAACATATCTAGGGAACATGTAATACTCTAAGGAGTCCAAGTTTGCAAGCAGATTAGTATAAAAAACTGAGAATAACTAAACTTGACCCCCTGAACCATCCCATGAACGATGACTGAGAGATCCTCAGGAATCTAGTCCCATCCACCATGCTTGTTTGATAAGCTGTGGATAACCACATAGAGCAGGAATTTCCATTGGGATGAGACCTTCCCTTTCCTGAAGGTCTTGACAGAGTAGTCTCCCTCATAGCCTATCTGTGCGAAGGAATGGTTAATAGCTTCTTTGGGAAAGAACACCTCACCTTCTTCATCATCCAGCTGAAGATGCATGTAGATGATGGCCAAAGTGAAAAGGATTGTTCTCTCCTACACTGTGGCAGACAGTGCCTTCTCCCCATCCATGACGACCTCTTGGCAGGTCTTCCAGAATTCTAGCAAATGATCCTCATAAAGTGGAGGATCAATGGTTAGGGAGGTGAAATAGTTTGACAGAGCTAAGACACGGCAAACCTCTGAGAAATGAGGACCTTTCTCAGAGCTTAAAGAGCAACCTGGTTATGTTGCTTGTGTAACTGCATGGTAAAGTTTGGGTCATTTCTATGTTGAGGGTTGACCATTTGGAGAGAGCTTAATGATGATGAAAGATGAAAGAAAGTGATTTCAGAGAGACATTTGGGATTTTAGGTTTGGAGGAAAGAAGCAGATGATAGAAAGAGGGGAAAACCATTGGGTTTATATGTGAAAAAGGATTTCAGATAAAGTTTAATGAAAGAGAATAAACTTTGAAATCTTAATGTCAGTCCCACCTCTGAAAAAGTAGTTTACTTTTGCTCAAAAAGTAGTTTTCTTGGAATTCAAAAAGCTTCCGAAGGTAAATTATCTTCGGAAGTTTTAATGAAAAAGCTTCCGAGGCTAAAATGACAACGGAAGATTCCCTAAGAGTTGTGAAAATTTTGCTTCGAAAGAACAAATAAGACTTGAATGCTTTGTCTAGAAGAACAAAGCTTCCGAGAGTTAATTTTCTTTGGAAAAAATGGTCGTTGAAACATTTAAGTGTTTGAGACAAGTATTTAAGCTTTAGAAGATATTTCAAAAATTTCTTCCGAAGGTAAATTTCTTAGATAGTTATTTGTTTTAAAGACATGATTTTCTTCCGAAGATAAAAGTATATCTTTCGAAGGATCAAAATTTTCAGAAATCTAAGGAAAGTCTTCAAAAAGATTTTCATCCAAAGAAAACAAGAGCTTATGGAAGTGATGAACTACACAATTTAGGACACACATATTTTAAGAAATAATAAGAATTAGTTTTAAGAAAAACCTACTCAAATTTTATCATCCCAACAGCTGATACAAAATATTTAAATCTCTGCTCATCAAAAGCTTTTGTAAACAGATCAGCATATTATTCATTTGTGACATGAACAACCACTCCACCAAAAACCTACTCAAAGTTTATCATCCCAATAGCTGATACACTTAGAATATTTATGTTGCTTGTGTGAAACTTCCGAAGCATTCGTTTTTCATACTTGTTTGCATGCATGCATAAAGACTTTGAGTGTTTGGTTACTTTAGCCTCTTCATATAATCTCTACACTCTATATGTGACATGAACAACCACTCCACCAAAAACTGTTATTTTAACAAAATTGTTTAGTCTGTGATATGAACAATCATAATACATCTGATTGTTACTTCAATAAGAAGGGAGTGAGAATTGCTCAGAACAAACCCATCTCAACAACATCATCTGGCAAAATACAAGTCAGGAGTCATTTGCCCACCAATCAATCTAGGACATCTAGATCACTTAATGACATGAGTAAAACAAAAGAAATGTGGAAGAGTCAAAGAAACAACCATGACATTATCAATCAACGTTTGACTTTCCAAAACCTAAAATGATTTTTGAAAATCAGAAATGGTTTAAATTTTTTCAAAAGAATAGAGATTAAAGATTTCACTACTCACCTGATTCTTCAGTTGATGTTGATGAGATGACTCCAGCAAAATATCACAAGCAATCTCCAAGGTCACCTCTAAATAGATCACAATTTAGAGAAAAGTATCAAGAGGTCACCATAATGGATAAGAACAGGAAACCCAAGACCATAATGGCTTGGGTTCCACATTCTAATTAGTTCTTTTGTGCTTGTAGGGTCATCCATATAGGTCCAACAGCCTATGGTACGTGGAAAGTGGATGTTCCTGACACATGACTGGAGATCGTTCCCTCTTTCATGACTTCAAGCAAATACAAGGAACTACTTTGGCATTTGGAGGAGATTCAAAAGGTGGAAGAATTACAGGTGAAGGATCTATGACAAATGGGATGCTAAGCTTTGATAGAGTGAACTACTTGTAGGATTCTATATGCCCAAGACACAGAATATTGATGCGGTTAGTACGTAATGATCCAAGTCGGGTTATAACGAATAACAAGATTAGCAAACACCAATTAATATTCAATTGATGATATGATCATGCAATTAAATATTTACACCAATTTACAAAATGGGTTTTCTAAATAAGTTGCATATGAGAGGGAACAACTTATTAGGATATTTTGTTCAATAATATTATTTAATGTGTTATTTAAATTGGTTAGATGACACCAAATAATAATGAGAGATTATAACTTATAAGTTAAATGATTAATTATATAAGTTATATATAACTTGTACATACAACTAAATGGTTAATTGTATGTCTAGTTACAACACCATTCAACTTGTGTGTATGTGTTCTTTTTAAAATGAAAAAAAAGGGGGAAACCCTTTTTGGATCTATTTTCGGCCGCCCCTCCTTATTTTCATTGGGTCCTTGGCCTTGAGAAAAACACACATCAATACTTGTCTTGAAAAAACCTTTTCTCTCATATCTCAATACATGCAAGACACCAAAAGGGGCTCTCTCTCTCTCTAAAAGCTACAGCCAGGAGCAGCAGCATAAGGAGTTTTGAGAACGATTTTGGTTGGTTTTGGTGTTGATTCTTCCTAACAAGAAGGTGCTTTGCAAGGAGGATTGGTTATACAAGCTTGAGGGCTCCATCTTCGGAGTTTTGGCCGAGATTTTGAGCATTCATCATCCTTCTTCTCTTGGTCGATTTTGCTGCTGGAAGGAAGTAGTTTGGCAGCTTGTTTGGTTGTCACATTATGAATGTTTTATTTGTTTATATAGCTTGCTTATTCACATATTAAAGATTCTTTTGATTTGGTTTGTTTTTCCATCTTAAAACATCATTTAGAACATGAAATTTTCAGCTTATTAACATGTTATAAAGCTATACTTCCGCTGCATTTTTCAGAAAGTTTAAAAGGTTAAACTTGTATTCTTGTGTTCTATCAAACCCATCAACGGCATCAAGAGCCGGTTATGTGAATAACTTGCTTGTTCTTAGTCTTTAAAATCGGTTTTAAAGAAGTATTATCACTTATTATAGGCTGATTTTGGGCTGCTACTTTGTATGAATGATTCCCCAAACTTTCAAGGTCATATCACACAAGCTAGTGATTAGACCTTGAAAGATATACATTATGAAATGATGATTGTTTGGACAATGTTTAAAACCCAAAATTGTAGTTTATGTTGGCTGAAATTTGGTGGTTTTAAGTGGGGTTTCGTTATATGTTTGGATGATATGATCATTGGATGTTAGTGTGCATAACCTAGCCTTTGGCCTTTTGATTTGGATGATTGGAATGGTTGGTTTTATTCATTCAATTGGGTTGTATTATTTATGTTTATTATTTGGGTTGTAATTATTTGTTCATTTGGTTATGTAATTAATAGATTAGGTGCATTTCTTTTATTAGAAAAATGTATTAGGATACAATTTTGTAAAAGGAAGATGCACAAGATCAAGACCCAAAGATGGACATCAAAGACATGGAACTTGAAGCATATGGATGCAAGTTCAAGTGGGGGTCTATGATGACCTCAATTTTGTGTTGATTTCAACCCTTAGGAAAGACCTTATGATGACACTTGTGATGGCAAACAAGTGTTATCAACTTAGTGGCTATGTTTATGCACTCATGTTTGTATGTTTATGCTTGTTTGATTGTTTGGTTGATATTTTGTCATTCATTACAAACTCATTAACAAAACTTTACAAGCTGAAAATTGGTAGTTCTTAATCATTAAAAGTAATAAAAGGTTATTAAAATGATTTAATGATTTTAAAGATTAAAATTGGTTTTAATCAAAGGACCATAGGGTACCTTGTATTTGAAAGCATGCAAATACAAGTACATAGAGTTTTCTAAAACTTGTATTATGAAATCTCTAAAATTTTAAACAAGATCAACACCGTCCTTTTACACAACACTTGAGTCACTTGGGAACTCTTAGTGGGATAAAGGTCACCTAACCATTTTGAGGGAACTTGCGATTTGAGGTGAGAATGCCTTATTTGTGGGATAAAGGTTACCTAACTACTTATTTTGGCAAACTCACACGTAGGTGTAAGTAGGGTATCTTGATTTGCAAACCATGTCAAATGGATCACCTACGGTGTGGTTTCCAAATGGTGTTGATGGGATTAACATGCCGACTTTACATATGATGTTTCAAGTCGATACCATATTTCTAGAAGTTGCAAATGGTTGCAATCGTCAAACGTTGACCACCTTATTAATTTAAATCGTGGGATAAAGGTCACCTAACCACAATTTAAATGTAATGTTGGGTTCTAGAATTTAATATAAAATGACCTTAAAAGGCATTAATTATTAAAAATAACAATATCGAAAATACTAAAATAGATCTTTGTTAAATTTTGTAGATGGCCACCAACAATGAAAATCATGATAACTCATCCGCGTCCAACCAATCATTACGAGCAATCCTCCAAAAGGAACGTCTAAATCATAACAACTTTATTGATTGGTATCGAAACTTGAGAATCGTTCTCAAGCAAGAGAGAAGATCATATGTTTTAGACGACCCTATCCCCAATCAACCTACTGAGGATGATGAGGAGGCCTACAACGATTGGCTCAAGTACACTAAGGACTCTGTCCAAGTGTCTTGTCTCATGCTAGCAAGCATGAATCCGGATCTCCAAAAGGAGTATGAACATCACGGAGCTTACGACATGATAACCCAGCTAAGAGAAACGTTCCAAACGCAAGCAAGGTTGAGCGCTTCGAAACGGTTCGAGCACTCCATGCATGTCGTATGGACGACAACCAATCTGTTTCATCTTATGTACTTAAGATGAAAAGTCATATTGACCGCCTCGAGAGGCTTAATTGTCCTGTCTCGAAGGATATGGCCACGGATTTGATCCTTAATGGCCTTACCAAGAAGTTCGAGACATTCGTGTTGAACTACAAAATGAATGCTTGGGACAAAAGCATTGGTGAGCTTCACTCAATGCTGAAAACGGCCGAGGCGGCATGGGTAAAAGGGTTTACCCGTTCTCACCATCAATGAAGGTGGGAACAAGAAAAGGCCTCATCCCGCACCCAAGGCAAAGGTTGCCAAGGGTAAGGGACCCGTGTGGGGAAAAGGGAAAGGGGTGGCAAGGGTGCCACTCAAACCACAAGAGAAGAAGCAAAAGGTTGCTACCAATGACCCATGCTTCAAGTGTGGGGAGATTGGACATTGGGCAAGAAATTGTCATGTCCATCTCCAAGAGTTGAAAGCCAAGAGGGATGTTGGGCAGACCTCAGGTACAATATACATGATTTATATTGATCTTAATGTTACATCTTCAAACACATGGGTATTAGATACCGGATGTGAAACTCATATTTGCAATTTGTTGCTGGGGTTCAAAAGAAGTAGTGACTTCAATCAAGGGGATGTTAGCCTCTTCATGGGCAATGGAACCAAAGTCCAAGTTGAAGCTCGTGGGGACTACATCCTAAAACTTCCAAGTGGCTTGGATGTTATTTTGAAGAATGTTTTGTATGCTCCTAGTTTGACTAGGAACATTATTTCTGTATCCCAATTAAGACATTATGATTATGTATTATCTTTGTTGAAAATGATATTCATGTTTCTTTAATGATATGTTCTATTTTAAAGCAATTCCCATTAATGGTATTTATGAATTGGTTCATGAAATGCTTTAATAGTTCATTGTACCATACTAACACCAAGAACTCTAGTTGGATTTGAGTGATACCTATCTTTGGCATTATCGTCTTGGTCATATAAACAAGAAACATATACAAACACTTCAAAAGAATGGTATTTTAAAAACAAATGAATGTGATTCATTTGATGTTTGTGAATCTTGTTTACAAGGTAAAATGACTAAGGCACCCTTTAGTGGAACTAACGAAAGGGCAAAAGATTTATTAGGAATCATACATTTGGATGTATGTGGTTCTTTTAAACGAATGAGTAGGAATGGTGAAAGATACTTCACTACCTTTATCGACGATTATAGTCGCTATGGGTATGTGTACTTATTAAGGCACAAAGATGAAGCTTTTGAAATGTTCAAAATCTTCAAGAATGAAGTAGAAAATCAACTCAACAAGTCAATTAAAGTTCTCCGCACCAATAGAGGAGGTGAATACCTAAGTGATGCTTTTCAAGATCATCTTAGGAGTTGTGGGATTGTCTCACAACTCACTCCACCTAGAACACCACAACATAATGGTGTGTTTGAAAGGAGGAATCGAACCTTATTGGATATGGTTCGATCTATGATGGCTAGAAGCACATTACCTCTATCATTTTGGGGTTTCGCTTTGCTCTCCACGGCCCGTATTTTAAATATGGCCCCAACCAAAAAGGTGGGAAGGACACCTTTTGAGATATGGCATGGAAGAGTTCCATCCCTATCATACTTAAGGGTCTGGTGTTGTAAGGCTTACGTTAAGACTCCCACTCCAAACAAATTGGAAGTCCGATCCACCAAGTGTATCTTTATTGGATATCCTAGAGATTCTATGGGATATTATTTCTATGATCCACTGGAACAAAAGGTGTTTGTTGCCAGAAAGGGTGAGTTCTTAGAAGCAAAGTTCCTTATGGAAGGAACTAGCAGTAGAACAGTGGATCTTGAGGAGGATCAAGAACCACAACCCGATGAACATTTGGTTGAAACTAGCACTCAACATGAGGATGTTGAGGATGCTCAAGCGGTTGATCAATACACACAAAACGTTCGCAGAAGGGGTAGAACTAGTAATCCACCTGAAAGATACATATTTTTCATGGATGGATGCTATGTGGTAGATTCAGATGAACCAACCACATACCATGATGCAGTGTCCAATTTGGATTGTGACAAATGGCTTGAGGCCATGAACGTTGAGATGCAATCCATGTATGACAATCAAGTTTGGGAACTTGTTGTACCACCTCTTAATTCCAAGGTAGTTGGAAGTAAGTGGGTTTTCAAGAAGAAAACCGATATGCATGGAAACTTGGATACTTATCAAGCTAGACTTGTAGCAAAGGGTTTCACTCAAACTCAAGGGGTTGATTATGATGAAACCTTCTCACCTGTTGCGATGCTAAAGTCTATAAGGATATTGTTTGCCATAGCTGCTCATTATGATTATGAGATTTGGCAAATGGATGTCAAAACCGCTTTCCTAAATGGATATCTTGAGGAAGATGTCTATATGGTTCAGCCTGAAGGTTTTGTCGATCCAAAACATCCTAATAAAGTATGCAAGTTAAAGAAATCAATCTATGGATTGAAGCAATCATCGAGAAGCTGGAATCATCGTTTTGATTAGGAGGTAAAGAAATTTGGCTTTATCAAAAATGTTGACGAGGCTTGTGTGTATAAAAAGGCTAGTGGGAGCACAGTAACTTTCCTAATATTGTATGTTGATGACATACTACTATTTGGAAATGACATTCCAACCTTGGAAGGTGTAAAAACCTGGCTTGGAAGTTGTTTTTCCACTAAGGATCTTGGTGAAGCCGCCTATATTCTAGGAATAAAGATCTATAGGGATAGATCAAGGCGGTTGATTGGTTTAAATCAAAGTGCGTATATTGATAAAATCTTGAAAAGGTTCAAGATGGAGAACTCTAAGAAAGGTATCGTACCTATTCAAAGAGGAACGATATTGAGTATGACTCAATGTCCAAGCTCAAAGGATGAGCAAGATAAAATGAAGGCAATCCCATATGCATCTGCTATTGGATCCATCATGTATGCGATGATATGCACTCGACCGGACGTGTCTGCGCCTTAAGCATGACAAGCCGTTACCAGCAAAATCCTGGAAACAGACATTGGATGGCTGTTAAGAACATACTTAAGTACCTACGGAGGACAAGAGATATGTTCTTAATCTATGGATCTGGTGATGAGGAACTCGTTGTAAAGGGTTACACGGATGCGAGTTTCCAAGCCGATCGTGATGATTCTCGGTCACAATCGGGATATATTTTCATTCTGAATGGAGGAGCGGTCTCTTGGAAAAGCTCCAAACAGGATGTGGTGGCTCTATCAACTACAGAATCAGAATACGTCGCCGCCTCATTGGCAGCTCAAGAAGCTGCATGGTTAAAGAAATTCATTGCTGATCTCGGGGTTGTCCCTTCCATTCAGGACCCCCTAGAGATCTTTTGTGATAACGAGGGTGCGATTGCTCAAATCAAGGAACCTCGTGCTCATCAAAAGACTAGGCACATTGAGCGGAGATTCAACTACATACGAGATGATGTTGAAAAGGGAAAGATATGTATTCACAAAGTTCACACGGATCAGAACATTGCGGATCCTCTCACGAAGCTCCTTGAAAAGCCAAAGCATGAAGGTCATACTTGTGCCATGGGACTTTGATATTCTAGTGATTGGATTTGATTTGTAAATTTTGTATTTGGATATGTGGAACTCTTTATTATTTGAATAAAATTATTTGGTTATAATGTTTCAATTAATGTTCCAATTTAGCATGTTTAATCCATGAGTAAATTGTTTACTCTAAATGTCCGTAGTCGTTCATACTTGTGGGAACCAGTGTGAGGGTAAGATTATTATGAACTTGGATTGGTTGATATTCATAAGGATGAATATAGAGCAATGGGTTGCTACCAAGGTTCATAGATATTTGTGGGATACAAATATTGGACTAACCCGCATCTCAAATTTTACTACATGGAATCTTATTGATTGATCATAAGTAAATTTGAGTAAAGGGGAATATCATTTGGTATCCTCAGACTTGAGATACATATTGGGTTTTGATATTCACAATGTTGCCAGACTAGAAGCAATAAGAATCTTTCTTGCATATTCTACGTCCATGAAGTTTACTCTTTACCAAATGGATGTGAAGTGTGCTTTCTTATATGGAAAGATTGCTAAGAAGTCTACGTGAGTCAACCACCTGGCTTTGAAGATCCAGATTTCCCTTATAGAGTTTAGAAGCTTGACAAAGCTCTATATGGTCTTCACCAAGCTCCAAGGAAGTGGTATGAGACTCTATCATCTTTTCTTCTTGAAAATGGATATGAAAAAGGAAAGATTGATTAGACTCTCTTCTAGAAAGTGAAGAGGAAAATACATGCTGTTAGTCCAGATTTATGTGGATGATATCATTTTTGGCTTAACAATCAAGCAACTCTAGAAAGAGTTTGAAGACCTTATGCATTCAAAATTCCAAATGAGTGCAATGGGGGAACTCACTTTCTTTCTAGGGGTGCAAGTTCAACAAACAACAGATGAAATCTTCATCAATCAATCAAAATATCTAGAAACTATGTTGAAGAAGTTCCACTTTGCTGATTATTAGTCTATCAAAACTCCTATGGATATTAAAGTGAATATTGGACCTAATCTCAAATCAGTGGATCAGACTCACTATCAATCTATGATCGGTTCACTCATGTACCTAACAACCAGTAGGCATGACATTATGTTTGGTGTTTATGTTTGTGCCAGATATCAAACTGATCCTAAGGAATCCTATGTAAATGCTATCAAGAGGATATTCAGATATCTTAAGGGCAAACCAGCTCTTGGATTTTGGTATCCAAAGGAAGGAGACTTCAATCTCTATGCCTTCACTGACATTGATTATGTAGGATGCAACTTCAATTGGAAATCCACCTCTGGCGGTGTTAATTTCTTGGTCCTAGGGTGGTCACCTGGCAGTGCAAGAATCAAACAAATGTATCTGTCTCAACTGTAGAAGCTGAGTATATTGTAGCATCAGCTTGTTGCTCTCAAGTACTTTGGATTCAAAACCAGATGCTTGATTATGGTTTTAACTTCCTACACACACCAGTTTACATTGACAACACAGCAGCTATTTTTATTACAAATAATCCAGTTCAGCCTTCAAAAACAAAACACATTGAAATCAGATATCACTTTTTGAGAGACCGTGCTGAAAGGGGTTAATCAAATTGATTAAGTACCCACTGAAAATCAATTGTCTGATTATTTACTAAGGCATTTATACCTAGTAGGTTTGAGCTCCTAATTCAATCAATTTGCATGATTAATCTTGGTTAAACCAATCAAAACATCAAAAACATTTCAAAAATATTAGAAAATCACAAAAAGAAGTCAAGTTTGATGAAGAAAATAATATATGGGAAATGATACAATTACAATCGTTATATCATTCACTGTGCTTAATTTCAAATTTTGAGAGACTGTCATGACTTACCAGATATGTTGGTAGGCTCAACTTGGAAGAGAAGATACATGTAGTGATGAATTAAAGTCTTATTCAATAGTGAAACACTCATCTCAAGGTACAAGTATGTATTGGCTTATCTGAGTGCATGTGTGTGTACTAACCTAAACACACCAGGTAATAATAATTTATGAATCTCTTTCACCTACATCAAGTTTCATCTTTGTTTTGCTAAGCAAAGACTTGATGAAAAAAGCACATAGTGCAGATGTACTGATCCAAAAGTCTCCCCAATAAGGAACACATCCAAATTGGATTAATCTACAAAAGCAATACATTCCAAGTGAATGAACAAAAGAATCCAATCATGGATCACCTTCCAAAGTGAAGTGAAAAGAATCCCAATATGGATCATCATGAAAATGATCAAAGTAAAAGAATCCCAATGAGGATCAGTGAAAATGAGGTCTCATAACTTAAGTAACCTCGTAAGGAAAGTTGTGAAAAAGTTCTACCATGCATTGTATAAGGATGGTTGATTATTCCATGCTTTTGTGTGTGAGGTACACATTGAATAATTAATTCTACCAAAAACATGGAAAATATCACTTGCATCAAAATATCAACCTGGTATGAGTTTAAGAGGACAAACATACATTCAATCATCAAGTTAATAAACATGTCCATTTTATCATACAGGATGCACATGCGTATGTAAGATTGATATGATCCCAACAAAAGATATACTTCTCTTCACTATTAATAATTAAATTATATTTAAAAAGTTGTTAAATCTTTAAAGTTTCTATCCAAGAGTGGATATAAACTTTACGGGGAGTAATTTAAAATTTTGATTAAGTCTATATCGATTTTACTATCTTAAATTACTTTCTTAAAAACAAAACAAAAAGAAAATGCATGTGTATGCAGAAATGTCAGCCTATGCAAATTCTTGGAAGCATGAAAAGTACAAGATCAGTCAAACAATAGGAAACTTGTATCACTTTTGACATACAAGTCAATCCAAGCAAGAATTGACAACCTCAATAGTCAACAACTTCATAAGAAAAATCAATCAATGACATCTCTTCATAACAAGAAAAACCAAAACAGAAACATTAACCTTGATTAAGTTCAAAAGTTAATACAGGTAAGTGCATTGGTTAATGCAGGTAAAGGTAACTCATGCATATAACCAATGCGGGTAACTGTTTATTTCTAAGTGCAACTAATGCGGTCAAAATGTACTCTACCGTATGGTGTGTAACAAGTATACATAAAATTTTGTGTTAAAACCCATGCGGAAAAGAAGTGTTCAACCGTATTTGTCAATGTGAATGAAATTTACACTTCCGCATTTTTTACTCATCCGCATTGTTGACTTCCTCATCATCCGCAGTTGTGGATGTGTCTTGAATTTTCATGTACTTTTCAAACAAAAACAACAAGTGCTTAATCTCTTCTATCAATGAATGATGATCAAATATGGAAATTTTATTCTATCGCATTTGCGACAGTGAGCAAATGCAGAACAAGTTTGATCAGTCGCATTTGCTACAGTGAGCAAATGCTGAACAAGCTTAACTAACCGCATTTGGTACAGTGCACAGACGCTGATGAAGTTAGTTCTTCCACATTTCACACAGTATACAAATGCGGATAGAATAAAACTTAAAAGTACTCAAACTTCAATATTTGCTACAGTGTACAAATGCGGACGTCCAAACTCATAAGTTTTACTCTTTCGTATTTACCACAGTAAAACAAATACGGATGTTTAAAAACCATCCGCATTTGCTACAGTGTGAATTAAAACTCTAACCGCATTTGTTCGGAGACTTGTAAAATTTTGTAAAAACCATTTTTTGACTATCTAAAGCAAGTTCAAAAGGTCAGTTAATACTTTTCAAATTTGAGAGACTCTAATGTGTCGGACGTTTGAACTGGTAATGAACTTAGAACCCTAGGTTAACAAAAAATACTCAAAATCAGATTTATTCTAAGAAAAGATTAACATTGTCGATTTCAATGAACATGCAAACTTAGTAGAATACGATTTAATCTGAAAATCTCAAAGTTATGGTCATCGCATGAACAGAGCATCATGAAACCGAAAATGTTGAAATCAAAACGTGAAATAAATCCAATTAACAGTCAAAAACATCAAAATTTGATCTTCAAACATGAAAAGTGAAGTAACACTGAATATTTATGACAATATCTTAATCTGAAATAATTCCTATGGAACAGTACCCTCAAATGTTCACATTTGACCTTTAAAAGTCAAAATGAGGAAAGTTGCTTAAAGTAGTGCATATATTATCATTAATCTAACTCATATGCCTCTAGTGCAGGGTACATGGCTGATATCTCGTGAAGCAAGCTCCATAACGTCAGTGGTTTTCTAGACCCAGATGTACCCGAGGCTGAGGGGCTAAGAGACATGATCAGATTCATCTCCACAACAAGAGTGACTTATGCTATCACTGTCAGACCTATCATATATGAGAAACTCATAAGGTCATTCTAGAACTCTGCTGAAGTGATAGAGGCTAATGGTGTTAAATTTATCTGGAAGGATTGATGATGAGCATACACTGACCATTACTAAAGAAACTTTGAGACGGTGTCTGCAGTTTGGTGATGATGCAGATGCACCAATTGAGCTAGAAGATGATGATATTACTACTTTCTTTTACAGAGATTGGATCTGAAGGGGTTATTGAAGGAAAACAGATGGTGAAGGGATTAGTAGACTTGCCTTGGAGGTTTCTGATCCATATCTATCAGGACTACTTATCTAAAAGGAAAACAGGATGGAATGATATCCCTGTTACTACTTCATCAGCAATTTGTGCTTTATGCACAAATAGGCCATTCAATATGTCAGCTTATGTCTTTAATGGCCTAGTATCCAACATACAAGAAGGAAGGAGGTACAAGTTCTTAATGTACCCAAGGTTCATCGAATGTTTCATAAATGAAGCATTCCCTAATCTAGTGGTTGATGGACTAGTTCTAGATATCCCTCATTATGATGCTAAGTCATATAAGAACATTAAAAAGAGGGATCCTAGAAATTTTTACAGTGGAGGTCACTCTCCTTTTCTACCTTGGATGCTTCAACAGATTAATCCTAATGAACAAGGTAATGAACAACATGCTCCTGATGATGAGCAAATTGAAGAACAAGCTACTCATGTTCAGCACACTGCTGATGAGCCAGCTGAAGACATTGATAAGCCAAGGTCAGTGTCACCCCTGGTTGATGCAGGGGGTGATCCTCACACTGAACCTGAAATTCATGATTCATCATCTCCTTTGCACCCTACCAATTCCATCTCCATAAAGAAGCCCAGTTCAAACACCTTACACTTCACAAATTCCATCTCCGAAAAGAACCCCAACACCTCATAGCTCACAAAAACAATCTCCCCAAATACACCCATTACTTCTCCACATTTATCTCCTATTCACCATTCACCTATCCAATCAGCCCAACCATCTCCAATTTCTATAGAACCTATTGATTTTGTTGACTTCAGCTTTTCAGAAAGATCCAAATCATCTTCTCGTGAGGAGGATAACCCTAACCAAATGCACGTCAAGAAAGTTGTATCTGAAGCTGCTCCATCTGAGAGTTATGCTGAATTTGGTATTAACAAACTAGATGAGAAAGATGAGATGATCTCTGAACTTCTACAAAAAGTAGCAAAGATGGAAAAACTGCTAAATAGGAGATCTGGAATCATTCAAGATAGATTGTTGGAACTGGATGAGAAGGAGGCTAAGCTGAAATCATTGAAAGAAAAATATGATTCAGAGAAGAAAGAAAAGGATAAGGAAATTGAGAAGTTAATAGCTGCTCTTAAAGAAGAAACTAGTGGTCATGTTGAAACTCTAGCTATTCAAACCATTGCCATGGAAGAGCAAGAGGAAATAATTGAAGAACAAGCAGAGATTATCACTGCTTTGCAAAATCAAAATGAAAGTCAAATCAAAAGAATTTCTGAGCTTGAGATGCTAATTGAACTTAAGAGATAAGTTGAGGCTGAAGCAAGTGAAAGGGATAAGGAAAGACTTAGAGATGATGAGATACAATCTTCTTTTGAAAGTGATGAAAAAGAAGAAGATACAATGAAGTCAAAGATAGAAAAGTCAAGTCTAGAGATGGTGGTCTATTCTAAAAAATCAGCTGATACACATACTGTAGAAGATGAGTTTAATGATATGATCAAAGCCCTAGACAAATTCACAGCTGAAGAATTCATAATTGATGATGATTTATGGGATTTTGTAGTAGAGTAGAGGATAGTTAATGAACCAATAGTTGTCATACCATAATCTCCTGTCCCACTTGAGAAGGAATTGAGTATGCAACTGGTACTTACTGTCTCACTATATGAAGAACAAAAGGAGATTCTTAGAAGATTATGTGAAGAACAAAAACAACAAGAAGAATCAGCTACTGTTATCCCTGAACAAGAACCACCAAAGGCTGAAAAAGTGCCTATTGAGACTAAATTACCTAAAACCTCTTCTGGTCCCTTAGTTCAAACCTATACCAGAAAGTGAAAGTATTTATCTGGGAAGGAAAAGGGCAAAAGACCCATAGTGGAGGAACAACCTATAAAGAAAAGCAAACAAGATGATCCAAGAAGCCTCGCAGCTATAGCTGAGTTTTCAGAAGAACATGAATTAGTTGAGGCTCAAATGAAGAAGGAAATTGATTTTATAGACCTGGAAGAAGGTGAGGTTGAAGGAGGATATAAAGTTCATGAACCAATGGCTAGTGAGAGTCCTGTGAAAGAAGAAAAGTCTGTAGAAGAAATGGTGGCCAAGGCTCAAACAGACAATCTGATGGTGAAAGCCATGTTTTTAATTAATCATGGATATGATCCTGACAAAGTTTTCAGCATGACTCATGAGGGGATGAAGGCAAAAACAGAGAAACTAAACAAGTTGTTGGACCCTACAATTCAGACTGAGTATGAGAAAACTCTTTCTCCTAAAGCTGATAAGCCAAAACTATCTTTCATGAAGAAGCAAACTTCTTTTCATCAATCTTATATCCTGATCCCTATACCATGACTGATAGGGAAATGAAGGCTTATTTATCAAGCCAAGAATTTACAAAGAGGAAACTGAGTAACATGAAGACTAATTCATTGAGGGCTGCTATTATAAGATTGATTATTGAGAAGAAAGAGAGACTTAAAGCTTTGGAAGAAGAGATCATTAGCAAGAAACCAAGATCAAGAATGTCTGCTCAAGACATGCCACTCACTCTTAGAGATCAAGACTCTTTAGCACCCGTGTTTCATAGATATCCTGAATGGTTTGCTGAGCCTTCACAACTGAAGCTACAAGAAAGCCTCACCACTGTAGAGATGATAAGAGGTGTATCTACTACAAAAGGAAAAACTTATCAGAAAACATTGCCTGGAACTATGATAGTGATTGGAACATGTTTATGGTCAAGAGGATCTCTGGGCTGGTCCAATTCTTTACAGATCACTCTGATCTAGTAAATACCTGGAGATCCATGACCTAAAAGAACTAGCTCAATTAGAACATCAACCACAAAGCTATGTTCAGAAGCTATGAGTTTGAAGAAATACTTAGAATGTTCAAGAGAACTGGCAACTTCAAGTCTCTGAAAGCCATATCCTGATAAAAGACAGATCATTTAAAAACCCTCTAGAGAAGAGACAAACAAAACCAACAGAAGAAGTAGTGTTTCTAGAAGTGAAAGTGAAAGCTATAGAGTCATTAAAAAGAAAAATGGTGTTTGGCACTCATTCCACAATACCAAATGTCAAATGTTTACTATGATAAGAAGACTTATGAGTTGGTGACTGAGACGAAGTGGGAGGGAAAGAAGGTGTAGAAATCAGATTATTTAGTGGTTATGAAGTGAGACTATTAGATCAATCTTACATTCATTACATCTTCTCCGGGCACTTCAGAGAGATAACCAACAAACTTGGTAAAGAAGATATGCACTTCTTCCTAAAGTGCATCAAGATACTGAAGATGGCATATGACCAGATCATTACCAAGAGGGAGAAAAGAAAGAAGAAAAGGACACCTCTACTGTTAGGCAACATTGTAAAACTAGAGATTGATGTAGATGATGCTTTGTTGATTCACAGGGATGGACCATCTACGGTATATATTTAGGAACCAGTTTCACTCAAGAAACTGCCATTAGAAGCCATTCATGCTATGAGTCAAATGAAGATACACGTGCTTAATAGAGAAAAGATATTTGATGCTAAAGACTTTGTCAATATGATAAAGGTAATACTGGACCCATCACAAGCTGAACCTTTGGTGCCACAACAAGATCCATCAGAATCCTCACAATCTCAACCACCACCAAAGCATTGAAGAACACAGGTTGTATAATCCTTCGGGGGAGTATTGTTGGACCCTGAAAGGATTATACATGCCAATTCAATTGGTCAGTTGATGGTTGTTCTGCTGGAATCCTGTTAGTCCAAGTGTCAATGCAGATGAAGATCCTGTAGTAGAAGAACAAGTATTGGCATACCGCATTTGTTAATATGGAAGGCAAATAACAAATGCTCACAAGTGTTTCTTCTTCCGCATAACAAATGTGGAAGACCAGAAGAGATGCGAATAAGATTTGTTCATCTGCATTTGCCAATGTGGATGACCAGACAAATGCACAGAAGTATTTGTTCATCCACATTACCTAATGCGGATGACCAACATACTAATGCGGAAGATCAAGTAAAGAAATGTTGATCAAGTCAACTAATCCGCATTTGCCAATGCGGATGAACAAGAAGAAATTCTAATGAAGACTTAGACTAGTCTGATGTATAGGTTAGGGGTAGTTTAGTTATTTTGTAAAAAGGCAACTTGTCTGCCTATAAATAGAATAGAAAAACCTGTATCTAAGGTGACACTCGATAGACAATCAGAATATTTTGTATTACACATTCTCTAGGTGTATTATTATTGTTCTTGCTAAAACCCTAGCATTTATTGTAATCAATCACCTTAATCAATATATACAAAGCATTTATGAGTATATTCTTGCATTAAATGTTTATTGATTGTTTGTTTCCGCCATTCAATCTCTGACTTGATTACCATATTCGATCCTAAGTGAGATTCTCATTCTCATCAACCGGTCAAAAGTTCACACATGAACTTGTTGCTTTGACATGAGACTTAAATTATAAACTTTATGGACTTTATAATGCTAGCTTCTAGTTCACCAAATATGGGTTTAAACAAGTTGATAATTGACTAAAGTAGCTAACTAATTTATCAGTGATATTTTATGTTATAATATAATGTAATTAAAACTATAAACAATTTAAAGAAACCCTAATTTCACAAATGTATGTTCATAAAAGTAAATAAAATAAAATAGTAATCTACTAAGAAGATAACTAAATAATTATGTTATGGACAAATATATATATCTATACATGAATGGTAAAATAAGGAACTAGTGATTTTACTTGGATGATAACATTTTAAAATTTGCAAGTAAATAATATAATTGTACTTAAGAAAATAAGATTATTTCAAAACCCTAGCTTCTATAATTTCATATGTAAATTACATAACTAATTACTAAGCACTCGAGTCACGTCTTGGGTTGAGTCGAAACGATATTCTTTACTCAAGTAATATGTCAAATTTAAGATACAAATACGTTTGAACACTTTCAAGTGAAGTATAATTTATTAGCATTCTTTTTAGTAATATATATATATATATATCGAAAATATCATTTTGTGTCCTCAACAGGTCATCGAGTCAAACTCTTTGTTATCAAGTGTGTGGATGAAATAGTTACATGCTCGCATTACATGTAGGAGCAATTACATAGATATAAGTTGCCTTAATTTTTTTAGGGCGAGCTTAGGTCGGTATTCTCGAGCACTTGGATACTTGTATTTTTTAGCTTAATCACTCACCTGACAGGTGAGTTTCACAACCTCATTTTTACTTATTTTTATTTTGGGGGAGATTACATGCAAATTACTATTTTCTTGGACACGTTTACTTGTCAATGATTTCACATGTTATTTAAGTTGTTTACTTACCGTACGAAGTCCCTTTAATTGGACTGTTAGTTTATTTCTCAAAGCGAGATAATCATGGATAGTAATATTAGGTTTGACAACCCCCACACGGGTTAATTACCCTAACCTTGACTAGAGGTCTAAACGGGTGCACTATTAGCCTGTTCACCCCATGCTTATGGTGGGCATTGGTACGGACAATTTATTACAGTTACAGTCTAGCTTCGGTTGTGGTGCTTATATAATATTGTAGTATTGTCTGATCGAAAATCAAATCATGATAAGACTTGTGGTCCATTACATTGTTACTATTACTTTAAAACTTGTAAACTCATCAACTTTATGTTGACATATTTCATGCATGTTTTCTCAGGTAATTGACATTGCATCAAGTTAAACTAGCTTGGACCACATCGCATTTGGGACCATTCATGTTGTTTGAGACTTTTATTGTTGTATTTGTCATATTTTAAAAACAATTACGTTTGTTCTACTGCTTCCCCAATTCAACTCTAAAAACAACTTTGTATTTTTAAACTTATTGATAATGTATGTTTACCAAATCATGTAGTGGTCGATTAATGACTATGGTTTCCGTGATGATCACGCCCCATGGGAAACTATTGTGGTTGGGGTATGACAGATTAGTATCAAAACCATTGGTTATAGAGAATTAGGTTGCATTTAGTGAACCTAGACTATAACTATAGTTCATTACATGTCTTTAACGCTTTATACATTAACCTAACTTATATAAATTGTACTTGTTTGTTGCCTTGTCATAGAGATGTCATCTGCATTGATACCGATATACGTTTTTTACTCAGATGAGGAGTATGAGCTGACATCTCCGACCTCATCCGCAAGATCTACATCAGCCATCCCGATCCCTACGTCTGATTTCATGTTCCATCCTATTGGCCTCACTGAGGCCGAGATCACTGCACCTTCTCTTACTCCTATCCTCGCTCGCACTACGCACCCCATTCTTGATACCACTAGGGTCTTAGCCACGACCCGATATTCTGGGTTACCCCCTCCCCCTCTGGGCATGTATTGGTGGCTATCGACACCTGAGATTCATCCTGACCTCCCAGAGGAGCTCATCCGGGAGTCGTGCATATCATCAGCCCACAGCTCCTAATCGCTGTTCAATTGACCATGTTATATATTTTTAAGCCATCCCTGGGATCTGCCCCATTGACTACTGATCCTCGGCCAGTTGACCCCACTCTCAAGGCCACAGATCCCACCCTCAGCTGCTAACACCATGGTAGTTGCCCTAGATTCGGAGTCCATTAACCCAGTTTCCTAGACAGTCGATACTAACCCAGTCGACTCCGACTCGGTCAATCCCGACCCAGTCAAATCCGACCCGGAGTCCTCCGAGGCCATTCCCTAGCCCAGTGACACCACCTCTCACCCTACTGATCCTGTTACTCAACCCATTGACCCGATTCCTTAGCCCTCTGACCCGACTCTACTAGTAGACCTTGACCCCCTCCACCTCGCTCCTGAGCCTGCCGACCCTACCCTTATAGCTGCCAGTCTTGAGCTGGTGGCTATGGACACCCACCGTTTGGTCCGGGCGTACCACCGCCCTCTTACCGTCGGTATCAGGCTCGCTTTGGGAGTGTGTTCTTGCACACACTCTTCGGAAGCAGGTTCATATCCGATCTGTCCTGACAAACCCATTTGAGATTGTACCACTGAGCTCGAGCCTGTGCCTAAAAGGCGCAGAATCAACGTTTGTCAGTGGGAGTGGATGCCCAGCCGACTGGACGAGTGGAGAGACACTGAGGGTTATCCTTCCACTTAGAGATAGGTGAGTCGTCACATGCCCCCCATCCGATTCCCATCATAGGAGTCTGTGGAGCTCACCATGCCTCTTCTCATGGCACGATCTATGAGGTACGATTAGCAGCTTCATGTGATACATGCCGAACTCACAGGAGTTTAGGAGACCATTGACATAGAGGACTGGAATGCCGATTAATTTTAGTGCACATGTGTTTAACATTATTACATATTGTCTTATCTTGCATATCATTATGATTTGAAGAAACATGCCACCGCAATGGAGAAACTTCAGAACCAATGTGGGAAGTGGATACATATTAACCAATGTCAGAAACGCCACTGCAAAGGTTATTATGATTGTTTACTTTTGGTGCACATGTGTTGACATTATAACATATATTAAATTATATATATATATACACACATGTATTTATATATATATATATATATATATATTATAATTTTTATTTTAACTCGTGTAACACACGGGTATCTAACCTAGTGATATATAATGTGGATACATTATTGTTCAAATATAGAACATTTTCAAAATCTGAAATTATAACAAAAAAATCTCGAATATTGTTATTATAGGAATTTAAAATTTTTAAGTTTTTAAAATTTAATTCTTGACTAATTTAGTTAGTTATTTTTGGATAAAATCTCGGATTGAAATGCAAATTAAATTAAAAATTGAAGTCATTAAATTTCTGTTTCAATCATTAACTTTTAAATACTAATTTTGGAATACTATTTGATTTGACATTATACATTGCGTAGAGATTAATGAAGAGGCTGATGCAATCTAAACATCCAAAGTCTGTCCTGCATGCTGCACAAGTGCGATGAAGAAGAATGCTTAGGAAGTTTCACACATGCAACAGAAATATTCTAAGTGTGAAATCTTCTGAAGCCAAGACCAATATCTTCCGAAGCCAAATATGAAGTCTTCCGAAGCCTCAGAGAAAAAGTCTTCCGAAGCTTCAACTTATGAAGACAGATTTCTTCCGAAGACTTTTAACACATGCTTTATTTGATGTACTTTTCCATAAAGTTGGACACCTTTCCACTGCATCTCTGTAAGGTCACCAACTTACATGAGTTGGTGAAAAGGTTCATGCTTTTGGTAACTATACATTGAGGTCTTGAGTCTGTAACTTTCTACTTCATGTACTTTATCCGTTTTGTAATAGATAAGGATGTGAGCTATGGCATGTCATAGTCACTAGTCAAAAGGCAATCTGCCTTTTGACTCTACAATTGATTTTGTTTGTGTCTAGTCAATTGTATCCAGCTAGCTTTCAAAGTATAGCTGGCTGTCGGATGCAGTATAAGTATCTCATATTCTTGTATCTTTCTATTATGCTTTGTAACACTTGTAATAGAACATAGAGAAAGCAATATACTGCATTTTTGAAAACCATACACTTGTGTTCTCTTGTTCTGTCTCTTATATTACTTGTGTTCTTAGTGTCTTATTATGGTAATCCAGTCCTACTGTTTGATTCAGTTTGGTTAATCTCCTCTTTGTGTTGTTGTGTTGTAATTGACCCCCTTCACCGGTCCTGCATTTGGTTTCAGAGATTTTTAGGCTCTTGATATAAGATATCACCATCTTCAGATCCCTCACACACACAAAAACTGAACTTTTCAAATGGCAACCATTTCCAAGACTGATATGGAAACTAGAACCATGAACAAGTCCCCACTGATTACTCTTGATGAGTTTGATACCTGGTGTTTAAGAATTGAAGTTTCACCAGGTGTCTTGATTCAAGAATGTAGGAGTCTACTGAGAACGGACCTTTCATACCTAGCACCCCTTCTGCTACTGGTGCTATTATGATCCCCAAGGATGTGGCTAACTACTCTGATGAAGATAGGAAGAGAGTAGAGATTGACAGAAAAGCCATGACAGCCCTTCAAACTGCCCTTCCAAACTCTGTGTACAGAGGTTTCAAGAAGTGCAAAACAGCCAAGCAGCTGTGGGATGCACTGAAACTAATGTATGAGGGTTCATCTAAAGCCAAAAAGAACAAGAGGGATCTCCTAAAGCAGCAGTTCGAAAACTTCACCTTCAAAACAGGTGAAACCATGACTCAGCAATACTTCAGGTATGTTGAGATTGTGGATACCCTTGTGGATGTAGGAGTTTCTTATTAGAACAAAGACATTGTAAGTAAGTTCATGTCCTCACTTCCTAGGCAGTGGACACACTACTGTGTGGTTATAAGAGAACTAAAAATCTAAAAACTCTTACTCTAACAGAGTTATATGGGATTCTCAGTGGCTACCAGATGGAGATGAACATGCAAGGTTCATCTGGAAACTCCAACAATCAAATAGGTTCAGCCCTACGTGTGGTTGAAAGGGATAGCATAGACCCAAACATCATCTTATATGCTACCCTAATAACTCACCCAAGGGTCTTTCATCACCTTCTCAGAGACACCAAGGGAGAACTAAACTCAAGGAAGCCTATTCCAAGAGACAAGCTCTTCTCAAGCTTTTGTGTCTTCTGATGAAAGTTGTGGCAACTCTTTTTTCACTCTTGAAGACTTGGATTGTATTCATCCAAATGATCTGGAATACATAGAAATAGTCCAGTAGATGGCTCTTCTCACTCACAGAGCCAAGAAGTTCTACAAGAGGACTGGAAGGAAGTTTCCAAGCAATGCAACCAGTGGAAAGTTTGGCCTGGACAAAGGCAAAGTCAAGTGTTACAACTGTAACTTGATGGGCCACTTTGCCAGAGAGTGTAAGGCACCTAAAACAAGTGGTGGCCAAACACAGTCCAAACCTAACTACACTGACAAAGCTCTCCAGAATAAGAAGTCAAAGCAGCAAGCTACTGTTGCTATTGAAGAAGGAGGCTTTGACTGGAGATTTCAGGTGGAAGATGCTTCTCCAAACCAAGCATTGATGGCAGATCATGATGAAGCCAAGGTATTAGAACATCTCTATACTCCTAAATGCATTGCTAAAGTCAATAGATACAAGTCCTATGACTTGGAGATGAGATCTGACCTTGAGTCCTTAATCATTTAAAATCTGATTTTAGAAAGTCTGAAAATGATTATAAACTAAAGATAGAGGACCTACAAAAAACCATTTCAGTTCTAAAACATGAACACACAGATTTTGACTCAAATCAAAGATCTCATAACCAAGCTGATTGAGTGCCAGGCTGAGCTTATGATCAGCAAAGCCAGGGCAGAAAAGAGTGTTCTTGAAGAAGAGACCTTCAAGAATGTGATATCCTCATCCCTGCACAACAAGGTGTGCTATCAAAACAAGCAGGGACTAGGATCCAATGAGATAGCTCCTCCATACACAATCTTGTCTGTAAGACCTCCTAGGTGTTGAACTTGTGAAGATGAGCTTCCTCTCATAGATCCTATGAGTGAAGAGGATGAAGAAGAGATAGTGAAGAATTCCTCTGAGAAGAGTGAAGAGGAGGATTCCGAGAAGGGCCACTATCCTTCTGAGGACAAGAAGAAGACTGTGATGACCAAGTCCATGAGAAAGAACTTGATCAGATAGAGCAAAAGAAAAGCAACGAAGCCTCAAGAGATCAAGGTTACTTTTGACTCTAAGAAGAAACAATTTTTCATATCTACAGGGTTTGAAGTAGTAAGGACTGAAGACATCAACCAAAACTCTTCTACTAAGAGTTCTTCTTCTTGTTCAACTCATCTCAGTGACAAGAAGAAGACTGATTTGCTCTATACCATTGCTGCATAGCTTGGACCATCAAATTCCAAGAACAATTCTCAGCCCAAAAGAACTGTCTCAGCATCTACAAAGATGAAGGTAGAGAAGGGATGTGACCAAAGACAGTCTTGTTCCCAGCAAAAGACTCTTGTGAAGAAGAAAATGGTGTGTGTCATGTGTGAAAGTATCACTCATATTGCTAACGATTGTCCTTATAATCCTAAAGGTACTATCCATATGACCAAGACAAAGACTTCAAAGGGTCTCAACAAGATTCAAGCTTCAGAAAGAAAACTTGTTTCCTTCGGAAGCTCCAAATCTAAGAAGACGGCAAGTGGAAAATTACCCTCGGAAGAGAAGTTGGTCTCGGAAGAAAGGAATTCTTCCAAAGCACTGAAGTCTGTTGCAGTGTTTGCAGAATCTTCTGAAGGTTCAGTCATCAAAACTTCCGAAGTTCCAAAAGCTTCCGAAGTTTTGAAGGTCAAGTCCAAGACTCCAAAGGTGGTGTGGAAGTCAAAGAAGGACCAAGTGATTGAAATATCACCATCAACAACAGCTCAAGATCCTCTTAGTACAACCATAGGATCTATTACTATTGCATTACCTTCTGTAAATGAGCCCAAGACAAGCAAGGCTTGGGTTTCCAAATGTAACTAATCATTTTCTTTGTGCAGGGATAGCTGAAGACAAACAAAAATGTCTGGATCATAGACAGTGGTTGTTCCAGGCACATGACAGGTAATAGGTCACTACTCCAGAACTTTAAAAGGATTGATGGAGGACTAGTTACTTTTGGAGGAGATGAAGGTGGTTACATATCTAGAAGGGCCATAGTCACAAATGGTAAGCTCAGCATTGAAAAGGTAAACTTTGTCAAAGAGCTTGGGTACAATCTTTTGAGTGTATCCCATTTTTGTGATCAGAGTCATAACATGCTCTTTACTAAGCATGAGTGCATTGTTCTCAAGACTGGTGTGGTCATTCCTCATGAGCACATTTTGCTTAGAGCCCCCAGGAAATGGAACATGTACAAGACGGATTTGCAAGAAACATCTCCCTCTGGAGAAGTTTTATGCTTTCTGTCTAAAGTTAATAGTGATGAGTCTTTCCTATGGCATAAAAGAATGTGCCATGTAAAATTTAAGAACATGAATAAATTAATTAAGAATGATTTGGTAACTGGAATACTAAAGAAAGAGTTTACAAGTGATGACCATTGTGTTGCATGCCTGAAAGGAAAGCAACATAAGGTATCTCACAAGCCTAAGGAAAGGAACTCTATCACTACACCCCTACACTTGTTACATATGGATCTCTTTGGCCCCACTTGTGTAATGAGCCTAGGAAGGACCTCTTATTGTTTAGTGATCATAGATGACTTTACAAGATTCATTTGGGTCTTCTTCATTAGAACTAAGGATGAGACTCCTAAGATTCTGAAGAATTTCATCTTAAAGACTGAGAATCAATCTGATCACAAGGTCAAGATCATAAGATGTGATCAAGGAACTGAATTAAGAAACAAATCCTTGATACATTTTGTGATAAAAAGGGTATTACAAGACAATACAGTGCTCCCAGGACTCCTCAACAGAATGGTGTTGCTAAGAGGAGAAAGAGGACACTGATTGAAGCTGCAAGAACCATGTTGTCTGACTCTAAGCTGCCCATCACCTTCTGGGCAGAGGCAGTCAACACTACCTGCTATGTGCAGAATAGAGTTTTAGTCGTCAAGACTCATCGCAAGACTCCTTATGAACTTTGGCACAAGAGGAAACCTTGCATTGGTTTTCTTAGGTCATTTGGATGTCCTTGCACCATCTTGAATACTAAGATCAAATTGCCAAGTTTGCTGAGAAATCAGATGATGGACATCTGATTGGATACTATTCTCAACCTAAGGCTTATAGAGTATACAATCTCAGAACTAAAATTGTCGAGGAGTCAACCAATGTGACTTTCAATGAACACACACCATGTGTGGTTGGTTCTGGTCCTGATTGGCTATTTGATCTTGATTTAGTTACCAACTGTTTTAACAAATCTTGTGAGAATGTTTCAGGATCGGCAAAAAATTTAAATACAGGTGATCCTGATCCAAGATTTAATCTAAGAAGATCTTAACTCGCACATCTTCATCTCCAGTTGGAACTACTTCAGCTAATGAGGTTTCTATCAGCACTACAATGACAAACTCAGTTGATACATCTACGGTCCCTTCAAATTCCAGTTTAGAGGCTCCACAACCAGATAAGAACATCTCAATTATGGAAGACAACAATGGTGGTGGTGATAGTGATCAAGAATTTCTTGATGCTACTAACCACACCATAGATGAGAACATCAATGATGTCACACACTGCTTGGATCAAGTTTCTCTTGAAAAGTGTGCTGATGTGGTGGGAGAAACATCTATGCCAGATCTAAATTTCTCTAATATAGATTTTTCTTAGCAACTTGCTATGATCCCTCAGCTTAGGATCCACAAGTCTCAACCCACCACAAACATAATTGGAGATGTTGTCACAGGAGTAAGAACAAGAGGACAAACCCATGAAGCAAATGCTTGTCTTCACTTTTGTTTCCTATCCCAGATAGAGCCAAAGAAAGTTGATGAGGCTCTAGGATGGAAGTTGGGTTGAAGCTATGCAACAAGAGCTGCTTTAATTCAAAAGGCAGAAAGTTTGGAACCTTTGTCCTCTTCCTTATGGGAAGACTACCATTAGAACCAAATGGGTGTTTAGGTACAAGAAAGATGATAGAGGCATCATCATCAAGAACAAAGCTAGACTAGTTGTTTAAGGGTACACACAAGAAGAAGGGATTGACTACACTGATGTCTTTGCTCCAGTAGCAAGATTAGAAGCTGTTAGGATATTCCTGGAATTTGATACATCCAAGAACTTCAAGGTCTTTCAGCTTGATGTGAAGTGTGCTTTTCTGTATGGAGTGATTGATGAAGAAGTATATGTCAAATAGCCACCTGGTTTTGTAGATCCTGATCATCCTGATTATGTGTGCAAGCTTGACAAAGCTCTTTATGGGCTGCATCAGGCACCCAGGAAATGGTATGAGACACTGTCTGAGTATCTTTGTAAACATGGATACAGGAGAGGTACTATAGATGGAACTCTCTTCATCAAAAAACAGGGAAACGACATATTGCTAGTTCAAGTGTATGTGGATGACATTATCTTTGGTTCAACTAATCCAAAGCCCTGCAAAGACTTTGAGAAGCTGATGAAAGATAGATTTGAAATGAGTGCCATGGGGTAGCTCAATTTCTTTCTGGGAATTCAAATGAAGCAAGTTGAAGATGGCATCTTCATAAGTCAGTCAAAGTATGTTCAGGACATACTCAAGAGATTCAACATGACTGATTGTAAGATTGCTAAGACACCCATAGCCATAAACCACTCCCTTGGACCTGATCTTGAGGGGGAGTGTGTAGATGAACATTATATAGGGCTATGATTGGGTGTCTTATGTATCTTACTGCTAGCAGGCTTGATATATGTCTGCTACATGTATTTGTGCAAGATATCAAGCCAATCCTAACATGTCTCACCTTATTACTGTCAAGAGGACTCTTAGATACCTCAAAGGTGCCTCAACACTTGGTTTATGGTACCCAAAGAATCTTGACTTCAATCTGTATGCTTATACAGATAGTGATTATAGTGGTTGTAACATGACTGCAAAGTCTACATCTGGGGGATGTTAGTTCCTTGGTGGAAGGGTTGTCTTATGGTAATGCAAGAAACAATCTTGTGTCTCTGCATCAACTACTAAAGCTGAATACATTGTTGTTGCAAGCTGCTGTGCTCAAGTGCTTTGGATTCAGAATCAGATGCTGGACTACGGGTTAAAATTCAAGGAGACTCAAGGACCAACATATCAATATCAGGTATCATTTAACAAGAGATAACCCTGAAAAGGGATTAATTAAACTAGTCAAAGTTCACACTGATGAATAATATCCTGATCTGTTTACAAAGGCTTTTGATGAACAGAGATTTAAATATCTAATATCAGCTATTGGGATGATCAACTTTGAGTAGGTTTTTCTTAAAGCTAATTCTTATTATTTCTTAAAATATGTGTGTCCTAAGTTGTGTAGTTCATCACTTTCATATGCTCATGTTTTCCTTGGACGAAAATATCTTTTTGAAGATTTCCTTAGATTTTTGATAATTTTTTATCCTTCGGAAGTTATGCTTTTAACTTCGGAAGCAAAATACATAACTGTCTAAGAAATTTACCTTTGGAATAAGTTTTCATTCTATCTTCCAAAGCTTAAATACTTTTCTCAGACACTTATTCATTTTTAAGGACTATTTTCTTCCAAAGCAAAATTAACTCTCGAAGCTTGTTGTTTCATATACAAAGCAATCAAGTTTTGTTGGACCAAAAGAACCAATGAGCCAAGATCAGAAAACCTCTAAGTCCCACATGGTATCACAACAACTGCTGAAAGCTTCATCAGCAGTTTGACAAGTGCTGAAGACTTCAACCTGAAGATCAAGTGCTGAAGACTTCAACAGCTGAAGAACTAAAGTGCTGAAGTACAACAGCTGAAGAACACAAGTGCTGAAGCTGAAAGACCAAATTACTGAAGTACAACAGCTGAAGAATTTACAAGTGCTGAAGATCAACAACTGATGTACAAAGTCTGAAGACAAAGACTGAAGACATCAGCTGATGATATCTACTGAAGACATCAGCTGATGAAACATCTGAAGGTCAAAGTCTGAAGATCAAGTACTGAAGCGTCAGTAGTTTGTCACAACTGCTGAAGAGTACTTCTTCAGTAGTTGTGATATCAGTAGTTTTATATTTCTAGTTTCAGTAGTTTTGTAAAACGACTGAAGAGCTTGTTCTTCAGTCGTTGTAGTTTCAGTAGTTTCTAATCAGTAGTTTTATATTCTGTACTAACACTCTGATATGTTCTCAGTAGTTGTGAACATTTCAGTAGTTTGTTAAGATTTAGTTATTTTTGTAAGATCTCCAGTTGTCACTTTCCGTGATAACAGCAGTGGTTGTTGCACTCTATATAAGGAGTGTCAACCTATTGTAATAATTGAATGATTGATAAGAAATATTCATATATCTATAAACATTCCTTGAATCAGAAGTATATTCTCTCACTATAACCGTATGTGCTCTTAATGCATACAAGTATCGATTCTTGCTACAATTTGTCTAATTCCTGTTCTTATTCCGCTGCTTTGAACTCTAATACATCAAACTTGTTATCACTGATCCTGTCAAATGGTATCAGAGCTGGTTGATCATTGATCGATCTAACAATTGATCATTGAAACTGTTATTCAAGATCTAAGTTTGATTGAATTAGCTTTTGTTTTTGCAAGAAACGGTTATAGAGATTGAATTTTCTGTATTTCTGGTCATTCATCCTGAGATCTTTTCTGGTTTTCATTGAGTTTGTTGTGGTCTGTGTAAAACTTTTAAAAGCTTGAATTAAATTGTTTTTGAACTAAAAATGACTACTCCCTCCAATGATCCTCACAATACTGGTTCCTCAACCAAGCCACCAATGCTGGTTAGGAAGTATAACATATGGCAACGACGAATGCTCCATCACCTGTCTGTTAACAGCAGGTTGTTGGACATCAGTGGTACATGGTCCACACAAGCCTATGGTGAATAACCCGGAAACCAATCAAATGGTTCCGAAGAGGATGGAGCAATACTCAGATGAGGATAAGAAGTTTCTTGAAATTGATGCAAAAGCCCATGGAATTCTGGCCATGGCACTGCCCAATGAAATCTATTCTGGGCTAATGCATCATGAAACTGCCCATGACCTCTGGAATGCCTTAAAAAATAATTTGGAGGAACAGATGAGGTCTTGGCAAATAATAGAGAAATCCTTGCCCAACAATATGAGACATTCTCTCATAGAAAGGGTGAGACACTGACTCAAAATATGAGCGGTTCTCTTGTTTGATCTCTGAATTAAAAATGGTCAAACTTGAGTACACAAATATTCAGATGAATAACAGATTTCTCAGATCACTGCCTGAGAGATGGGACACATATACTATTGTCCTACGCTCCAGTGCAAGTTTGGACAAACTATCTCTCACCCAACTCCATGGGAAACTGCTCACGTTTGAGAGAGAGATAGAACAGAAGAGAAAGCTGTCTTCATCTGGAAAGCTCACTGAAGCCTTGTACAAGGCAACACTACCTTGGTTGGTCATGAGTCAGAATATGCTTCATCTGAATGCCAGTATGATGAGCATATTAATTTCTCTTCAAACACTTCTGATTCTGCATTTGTGAGTGTTGATGGTCTGTTTACTGGGTGTAATAATGACAATTTATGCTTCATTATGGATGATCTCAAGGGGATTGCTGATGACGACTTAGAAGAGATGGATATTTGAGCCAAATGGCCTTGATAAATATCAGATCTCAGAAGTTCTACAAAAGAACTGGAAGAAAATTCCCAGGACTCTCTGGCAAAACCAAAGTTGGTTTTGACAAGAGCAAGTGAGGTGTCACAAATGCCAAAGGCTTGGACACTTTGCAAGAGAGTGTAGATCAACTGGATCTAACTCCACTGCACCCTTTGTGACTTTTCCTGGCAATAGTCAACAACACAGAGGGCAACATCCTGTCACTTCTAGTCATCATCCTCAACAACAATCTCGGCATATTTTGTTACTCAGGGTCAAATGCCATATCCTTACCCTTGTTATTACATGCCACAGTCAAATCAAGTTCAAGTTCCTAGGGCACCACAACCTCATGCACTACCAGAACCTCAGCCATCCCAATCTCATCAACAAACTCAACCTCAACAACACAGCTTCTTCACCCCAGGAGTTGTTGACTGGAGCAGTTTACCAGATGACATGTCTGGTCATGAACAACTGTTCTCAGGTGCTGGTCAACATGGTGGTGACAGTCCTTTTGGGAATCTAGCTCTTATGGCTTTGGAGTCTGCTGATACTTCATTTTCTAATGCCTCTACACCTCAGGTATCACAGGTATCCTCTGAGGCAAAAGCCAAATTATGTTCTGAACCATGCATAGCAGCATTTGCTTCCATTAGAGAAGCAAATGTAGCTTTAATTAATAAGAACATTGAGCTAGAACAAATAATTTCCAAAAACAAAGCTGAGTTTGAGTCTGTGCTTAAAGATAAAAATGATGAGATTTATAAACTGAAATGCCAATAATTGATGATAAGGCTAGAGAAGAGGTACTTCTAGAGAAGTACAAAGATCTCAAAGAACCCTTGCAGTTACCCAGGTAGAGTGTGATAGATGGGTACAATCATGCAAAGGTTTTGAAATGCTTCTTAGTAAGCAATCTGCTTCCAATGTGAAGTTTGGCATTGGTTACAATCACACTGCTCCACCTACAGATTTTACCCCAAGAGCAGAGGTAGAATCTGATGGTGAGAGTGATAACCAATCCATCACATCATGTGATCTACCTTCTGATACAGCACAATCAGAAGTCGCAGTCAGCATCAAGCCCTCTTTGAACCTATCAGCTGATGTGATGGTTCAAATGTTGACACTCACATGATCAATGAGTTGATCAACTCAGGAGTTAATTCTGAAGGTCCTGAAAGGACTAGAGAGCAGGATTTACCACCTGAAGTTCAAACTTCAACTGCTGTTAGTACTGAAGAGAAGAAAACTGCCAGTAGAAAGAGTTTGAAGACTACTAAAGAGGCAGTCAAGAAAGCAAACAATGCTTCCAAAGCATTGAATAACAAGTCTTCAGTTGCTTCACCCTCTTTAGTTGATGATCAACCTAAGATGAAGAAGAAACCATGTGAAGTATGTGGTTTGTTCAATCATCTTACAGATGATTGTTGGTACAAAAGAGGTTCCAAACTCAAACAAAAAGAAGAAACTAAAGAGAAAATGGTAAAAATGAAAACTGAGTTTGAGACCACATTTGTATGAGCAACATCAAATCCTGTAACCCTTAAGTCCTCAAAGAAATCCAAAAAGGAAGGGGTTAAACAGGTGACAGCTGAGAGTGCTCAGAAGAAGAAGGTGCAACATAGGAGCTTATCAAACTCCACTGGCAATGTGTCTGATGAGCTGAAAGCTTTATCACAAAATCAGACACAGCTGGTCATGATGGTTCAATATCTGTTGGGTAGAGTTAACCAACTAGATGCTCCTATGTTGAAACCACAGAAAAGGAGGTCCAAGCCAAAGGATTCCTCTTCTTCACCATCTTCTTCCTCTCAGGCTGTTGTTCCAAATAAACCTGTTAGTTTACCATCTATTGATGAGACCAGGCCCAAAACCAAAAAGGTTTGGGTCTCCAAAAACTAACTGATTGTTTATTATTGCAGGGTTCTTCAACATGCCAAAGTAGCATATGGTATGTAGACAGTGGGGGATCTATGCACATGACTGGGAACAGCTCTCTTCTTCATGACTACTCTCAAGGAAAGAAGGGATTTGTTCTTTTGGCAATGATGCTAGGGGTACATCATTGGTAAGGGCTTTGTCTCCAATGGAGAAATCAAATTTGATGATGTTAATCATGTGGAAAATCTCAAGTACAATCTCTTGAGTGTCAGTCAAATGTGTGATAAAGGCCATGTTGCTCTTTTCACCAGTCAGAACTGCAGGATTCTGTCATCCAAAGTTCTGCATTTGATCGATAAGGTGTTGGATGATCACACTCTCCTGAAAGCCAACAGGACAGGAAGAGTGTATGCCTTAGATCTTTCCAAGAAAATAGATCTCAAAGGCAATCCTTGCCTATTTTCCAAAGCCTCTTCTCAAGAATCTAAACTGTGGCACAGAAGGCTTGGTCATGTTAATCTCAAAAACATGAATCAGCTTACCCACAATAGTTTAGTCAGAGGCTTACCAATAAAGGAGTTCCACTGTGATGAAACCTGCACTGTTGTTTAAAAGGAAAACAACACAAAGTCTCATTCCCTCCTATTGAAGTGCCTAAGTCCACTGCCTGCTTGCAATTACTGCATATGGATCTATTGGTCCTGTGAGAGTAATGAGCATGGCAAAGAAGAAATACTGTCTGGTAATTGTGGATGATTACTCCAGATTTGTATGGACTTTCTTTCTACATTCAAAGGATGAGGTGCTCAGAAGATTATTCACTTTGTGTTGTATATTGAGAAGCAGTATTCCCTTCCAGTCAAGTGTATTAGGAGTGACAATGGAACTGAATTCAGAAATCATACACTTGATGACTTCTATCTTTCAAGGGAATCAAAAGGCAGTTTAGCATTCCAAGGACTCTAGAACAAAATGGAGTAGTGGAGAGAAAGAACAAGACCCTCATGAAGCTGCAAGGTCCATGTTGGCTGACTCTGTTTGCCACTGACCTTTTGGGCTAAAGCTGTTAACACAGCTTGCTATGTGCAAAATAGAGTTTTAGTAAATCAGAGGTTGATGAAGACTCCATATGAAGTCCTCCATCATTTGGCTCCTCTGATTTCATTTTTCAAAACATTTGGGTGTCCCTGTTTTATTCTCAACACAAAGGATCAACTCCATAAATTGATCCTAAGGTGGATGCAAGGTATTTTGTTGGTTATTCATCTACTTGCAAGGCATACAGAGTCTTCAACTGCAGAACAAAGATGGTTGAAGAAACTCTACATGTTAAGTTCAATGAATCTCCAAAGGACAAGATTCCACAAAGCCCTGTGGAGTTATTTGATTTGGACATACTGCAATATGTTCCTTATCAAACTCCTACTGTGCTCCTGTCAACAGTTCACCATCTGGTGGTACTGCTGGTGCTGATGATGATGATGATTGCAGTACTCACCTCTTCAGGTTTAGTGATCAACTGCCTGATTCAGCTAGACCTGATGTTCCTTTAGCTCCAGTAGCACCATCCATAACAAATGCTGATGAGATCTCCTCGAATTCAACTTCCTTTGAATTACCATCCACAGATTGGTTTCAACGAAATGATTCACCATCACCATCTGTTACTGCTGAGCCTGCTACAAACACTTGCACAGATCTCATTGTGTATCAAGATCTGAAGAATCACCCTATGTCTCAAATCATTGGTGATATCACTGCTGGAGTATCAACAAGAAGTCAATTGTCAAATTTCTGCTTCTATGCTCTCTTCATCAGTCAGCAAGAGCCAAAGAATTATCACATTGCTTTAAAGGACAATGGATGGGTTGATGCCATGCAGCTGAGCTTCTTCAGTTCAAGAAACAGAAGTGCGGGAACTAGTTCCTCTACCTCCAGGTAAGTGTGCAATAGGCACTAAATGGGTGTTAGAAACAAAATGATGAAAATGGGCTTATGTTAAGAACAAGGCCAGACTGGTTGTTCAGGGGTTTGCACAAGAAGAAGGTATTGATTATGATGAAACCTTTGCCCCTGTAGCCAAACTGGAAGCAATTCGATGTTTTTAGCTTATGCTGCTTATCAAAACCTTAAAGTTTTCAATGGATGTCAAAAGTGCATTTTTGTATGGAAAAATTAAAGAAGAGGTTTATGTATGTCAACCTCCAGGCTTTGAGGACATAAACATCCTAATTGGTGTATAAGCTTGATAAGGCTCTTTATGGGTTAAAACAAGCTCCTAGAGCCTGGTATGAGACGTTATCAAACTTTCTTCTGGAAAATAATTTCACTAGAGGCTCCATAGATAAGACTTTATTCATTAAGAAAGCTGGGCAGCATAATCTACTTGTTCAAATTTATGTAGATGACATCATTTTGCATCCTCTGATCCGAAGTTGTGTGATGCCTTTACAAAGTTGATGCAACAGAAGTTTGAAATGAGTGCCATGGGAGAGTTACAGTTCTTTCTGGGGTTGCAAATCAAACAAAAGGCTGATGGAATTTTCATTCATCAGTCCAAATACACAAAAGATCTTTTGCAAAAGTTTGATTTACAAAACTGTAAGCCTTGTTCTACTCCCATGTGCAGCACCACACAACTGGATACAGATCAGAAAGGTAAAGTGGTTGATGAAACACTTTACAGATGTATGATTGGGTCCTTGATTGTATAACAGCTTCTAGACCAGATATTATGTTTGCTACATGTGTTTGTGCTAGATTTCAGGCTGCACCTAAAGAGTCTCATCTGATTGCAGTCAAGAGGATCTTTAGATATCTGCAAGGCACTCCATCTCTAGGTTTATGGTATTCTACTGGACATTCTGGTAAATTAGTTGCTTTTTCTGACAGTGACTATGCAGGGTGTAAGTTGACCAGGAAATCAACTTCTGGTGGATGTCAATTCCTAGGCAACTGCTTGATTTCTTGGCAGAGCAAGAAACAGACCTCAGTTGCTACATCAACTGCTGAAGCAGAGTACATTGCTGCTGCAAGTTGCACCTCTCAGGTACTCTGGCTTCAGAACCAACTTCTGGATTATGGCATTACAGAGACTAAGACTCCATTGTTAATGGATAGTGCGTCAGCCCTGTGTATTGTCAAAAATCCAGTCCAGCACTCTAGGACCAAACACATAGAGATCAGACATCATTTTATAAGGGATTGTTTTGAAAAAGTCTGATTGATCCTAAGTTTGTGCCTAGTGCTGATGAGCTTGCAGACATTTTTACTAAGCCTTTGGATAGTTCAACTTTCCAAAACCTGGTGTTAAGGCTTGGTATGCTGCAACTAGAATAAGTGACAACTACTGATGATCTTAGTAATAAGTACTGATGATCATTGGTAACTATGTCACATATAAGTACTGATGATTCTTTTACCCTCAAGCAGTTTTTATAACTACTGAAGGCTAAATGTCTCACAAGTACTGAAGTACTTCATCAGTTCTAAACTACTGATGTAGTTACAACTACTGATGCAGTTACAACTACTGAAATCAGTAAAAACAGATAAGTACTGATGTCCTATGAAAAACTGAAATCAGCCAAAAGGCTGATGAATGTGTTGAGGACAGCATGAAACAGCTGAAAAGCTAAGAATTGACGAAAACAGCTGATGAGAAATTTCTCTTCAGTCGTTTGTACAACTGCTGTTTCATTCTAAACAACTGAAGCAATACCATGTCTTCAGTAATTTCTAACTACTGATGACTAATACCAAGTCTTCAGTTGTTTACAACAGCTGATGACAAAACCACTGTCTTCAGTAGTTTCATAACTCTACGATGACAAAACACCAAGTCCTTAGTTGTTTCAATCATCTGAAGTCAAAACCATGGTCTTCAGTAGTTTTCTAACTTCTGATGCCTAACACCACGACCTCAGTTGTTTCAACGTCTGAAAGGATAATACCATGTCAACGGTCGTTTAAAACTACTGATGACTAACACCACATCCTTCAGTCGTTTTCTTACCCGTACCCTATATATATCCCTGACCTAATCCTTCAATGCTTCATCTTCAAACCTAACGTTCCTCTCCAAAACTTCTCTCTTCTCAATGGCGTCCATGCAACTTAAACCGCGACACAATTGTGTTGCCTACCTTACTAAATCGCCTATCTGGGCTAAGTTCGATACTGCTATCGATCTTATGGTTCAGTCCCAATACAAAACGGAATTTCTTCTAAATCCCATACTACATGCCGAATCCCTGCAACAATTTTGGATGAACGTTACTATTACCACTGGGGAAACAACACACCATCTCTCCAGTCGGTTGTCAACAACAAAGAAGTAGTCATTTCTCCTGCAGTTATCCGCCAAATTCTTCATCTGGATGATGCTATTTCTCCTGCTGGATATCCGAAGGGCACCACAGATCTATCCTTTGCCCAACATGGATCAAGGCAATCTCAGTGCGTCCACTATCATGAAGAAACACTTCCATGATGCTGAACGCCTAATTTTTCACATGGTGAATGTATGTTTGGCTCCTAACGTCGTCTTGGATCAAATGTCGACAAAATGGCAGCAGGTAATGTATTCTATTCTTGAGCAACACCGCTAAACTTTTCAGAAATAATATTTTTGGAGCTCAAGGATATGGCTCAAAAACTAACTGCCAACCGTTGGATACTATATCCACGGTTCATAATGGCCATCATTACAAACCATCTTAATGCTGAGGGACTTGTTGGCTTGGGAGTCCCTGCTACGGCTGTTCTGCCGGAAGTATACTCCCGGCATAACTCTGACCAGACACTCAAAATGGCTGCCAAGCTGCGAAAACCCACGCAGCTGGAACCCACAGCCACCACCTCCAAACCAAAAGTCCCCACCAAACCCACCAAAAAGAAACCCAAAACGGCTACTCAGGGAATTGAGTCCCCTGAGGATGCCCCTGCACCACAAACGCAGTATATCCACTAGTCCAACCCCCTAGTGGATACAATGACTCTTCCAGCCATAGCCGCTCAGGTTTCCTCTCAACAGGAACCTGCAGCAACCCCACAAGGGGTACCTACATATCTGGGATCTTCCTCACTTGAGGAGATTGCCATTGAAAAGCACCAACCTTCCCAGGTGCACACTGCTTCTATCCCTTCACCCCAAACAACCGCCCCTCACAGCCCAACTTAATAGTTGTACAAGTGCTAACTCAACTGCACTCCTCACCCCCTCCCCAGAAACCACTTACTACTGGGAACACCTCTACAATTGAGGGGGAGGAACACAGTGCACTTGAGAACCCACAGCACAGGGGTTTCCCACTTCTATCTCCTGGTGTAGATAAGGAGCTTAGAATATCTAGTGAGGCTGCCACCTCTTCTAAATCAGCACATGATCAGAATGAGGCTGTAACATTGCTAAGACCTCACTAGAGGCAACAGCTGATGATGGACATTGTCCTGAGGCTGGAAGTCCCCAGTACAAGCACAAGGGGCACATGCAACAACTGGTCTACACCCAGTGCATGTAAATCCTGCTCCAAGCAGGAAGTCAGATGATTCAGCTTCAGCTGATGATGACCTGGGCTTTTTCTACGATGTTCTTGCCCAGAACACAATCCTTGAAGAGAAAGTCAGTAGGCTGCAAAACCTACTTGACCAACTCTCACAAGGAGAAAGACCATCTGTCTCTACCAACCCACAGATGACACCTTCACTTGAAGGGTCCCCAAACACTGAGCCACTCCAAACTCAACCACCTGCCTCTGCTTCAGGCCCTATTTCTCAGGAACAGAACCCTCCTGAGCAAATAGGTGCTGTACTTCAAAATTCCCTCCCTCTCATCACACCCATAATCACTGATATTGTGACTAAAGCCATTGATGAGAGGCTTTCCTCAACTTTACAACCCTTGATTGATGCTGCTGTGCAAAAGACTCTTTCTGCGGTACAAACCCCTTCCTCCAATGCATCCAAAAAGGGGGAGAGTACTGCAGTGAAAGAAAAGAAGAGGAAAAGAACAGAGGAAAAGAAGGAAGAGAAGCACGCCCAAGAGGAGGAGAAAGAAAAGCAACCACTGCTCACTTACAAGCGAAAGAAAAGTGCTGATGATCATATTGCTGAAGACAAATCCTGGGGAGCTGGTAAAAGAAGCTGATACTACACACAGCCGATCCATGGATAAAATAATTGAACAACTCTTCAGGCAAGGGTTTGATACAGCCACACTGGATAGTAGATGAGCAGAAGGTTGGAAGTGCAAGAGATACAAACCCGTGGGCTGGGTATGATGCTCTTGAAAAAGAGAGATTGGAAATAATGATCCGCTTCATTGCAAAATACTTAGGAAGATCGTTAATGGAGATTCGCGCGTGGACCAGGGACAGCATTCTGGCTATAGCCACCAGAATCTGTCTGTCTGAGCAATTCAACAAGGGATTATTGTGGAAGCCCTTGATGAGGCTGGGGCTGGTAAAAGGTTGGAGATGGCTAAACTCACAAAGGCGAAACTTACTACAAAGATGCTGGATCAACCTTCCCTTCCACCCACTCAAACAGAGCCTACCCCTCAAATCTCCCAACCAATCTCTAAGTCAAAATCCAAACATCCTCATTCTTCAAAACCAATTCCTTCACCAACCCAACCATCATCCAGTGATGCACCTAGAAGGAGGAGAAGGGTGCTGAGGATGGAAGAAGAAGAAGAAGAAGAGGAGGATGAAGATGATAGTCTGCCACTATCTACTGTTCTAAAGCTACCAAAACCCCGAAGTCAACCCATGATCACACCTGACTCTCAAAGGGAAATGGTCAAAGTCAAGATAGAAGATGAAGAACAGCAGAAACAGCACGATGAGCAACTGTTGAAGATGGTTGACAAGGAATTTCCTCAGTCATCATCTATTCAAGCCATGAAAGGGCATGCTCAAAGGCTGTACACTCTCAGACACACTTTTCAGTATCAGAAGGAGAGAGTGAGAGTATGGCCAGACCCCAGGGTGAGTTCTAGAATCCATAAAAGAACTATTCCACACAGATACAATGGCCAGGTCAGAAAAACAATAGATTCTACCATCATGTTGGCCATTCTAGTCTCACCTTGGGAAATCATTGATGAATTCTAGAAAGCTCACCAAGCAAAGATGACCCCTCAAGCTTTACTAGAAAACAAGATGATCAAGAAGGGGTTGTTATATAAAAGCTTGAAGACATCCAGAAGAATGAGCTGCAGTTACTCCTTGAAGGCAACCATCCTGATGAATTTGTATATAGGGAGGTAACTACGTGGAGCTGAAAAATGGCAGGACCATGAAGTACTTATCAGAGTACTATGGTCCAGAGTTCTTCTTCGAAGGAGGAGTAGAAGAACTCTCTCAGGAGGAACAAGTTTTTCTCCTTGAGGCCTATGTTCGAGAGTCATACAGACTCATTATGGGGAAGTAAATCTCATGAATGGGATAACAACTCTGTCCAGTTCCCCAAAACAGAGTTCCCATTCATACCCTGCCAAACAAATATCTGAGATTTCTTCCCAGGCCGGAGCTTACATGGGTCATCTTCTCTACTGATCAAGAAGGAAAAAGACCAACACTTTGCCAACAATAAGTGGGATAATAAATAATTTAGAGGTTTTGGCTGCATTGGTTCAGGGGGAGTTTGTTGGACCAAAAGAACCAATGAGCCAAGATCAGAAAACCTCTAAGTCCCACATGGTATCACAACAACTGCTGAAAGCTTCATCAGCAGTTTGACAAGTGCTGAAGACTTCAACAGCTGAAGATCAAGTGCTGAAGACTTCAACAGCTGAAGATCAAGTGCTGAGACTTCAACAGCTGAAGAACTAAAGTGTTGAAGTACAACAGCTAAGAACACAAGTGCTGAAGCTGAAAGACCAAAGTACTGAAGTACAACAGCTGAAGAGTTTACAAGTGCTGAAGATCAACAACTGATGTACAAAGTCTGAAGACAAAGACTGAAGACATCAGCTGATGATATCTACTGAAGACATCAGCTGATGATACATCTGAAGGTCAAAGTCTGAAGATCAAGTACTGAAGCGTCAGTAGTTTGTCACAACTGCTGAAGAGTACTTCTTCAGTAGTTGTGATATCAGTAGTTTTATATTTCTAGTTTCAGTAGTTTTGTAAAACGACTGAAGAGCTTGTTCTTTAGTCGTTGTAGTTTCAGTAGTTTCTAATCAGTAGTTTTATATTCTGTACTTAACACTCTGATATGTTCTCAGTAGTTGTGAACATTTCAGTAGTTTGTTAAGATTTAGTTATTTTTGTAATAGATCTGCCAGTTGTCACTTTCCGTGATAACAGCAGTGGTTGTTGCACTCTATATAAGGAGTGTCAACCTATTGTAATAATTGAATGATTTGAATGATTTGATAAGAAATATTCCATATCTATAAACATTCCTTGAATCAGAAGTATATTCTCTCACTATAACCGTATGTGCTCTTAATGCATACAAGTATCGATTTCTTGCTACAATTTGTCTAATTCCTGTTCTTATTCCGCTGCTTTGAACTCTAATACATCAAACTTGTGATCGCTGATCCTGTCAATTTTAATTTCTCTTCTTAAACAAAATTCTCAAAACTCTCAGGAAAATCTTCTGAAGTCATTTTATTCGGAAGCTTTTTAATTAAAACTTCTGAAGATAATTAACCTTCGGAAGCTTTTTGAATTCCAGAAAACTACTTTTTAAGCAAAAGTAAACTACTTTTTCAGAGGTCGGATCGACATCCGGATTTCAAAGTTTATCCTCTTTCATTAAACATTATCTAAAATCCTTTTCACATATAAACCCAATGGTTTCCCCCTCTTTCTATCATCTGTTCTTCCTCCAAACCTAAAACCCAAATTTCTCTTTGAAATTTCTTTCTTTCTTCTTTCTTCATATTTAAGCTACCTCACAATGGCCAATCTTGCTCACAGAAATGATCCCAACTTTACCACGCAGCTACACAGGAAACATAATTAGGTTCTCTGTTAAGCTCTGAGAAAGATACTCATTTCTCAGAGGTTTGTCGATTCATAGCTTTGTCCAACTACTTCACCTCCCTAACCATTGATCCTCCACTCTATGAGGATCATCTGCTTGAATTTTCGAACACCTGCCAAGAGGTTGTCATGGATGGGGAGAAGGCACTGTCTGCCACAGTGCAGGAGAGACAGTCTTCATCACTCCGGCCATCATCAACATGCATCTTCAGTTGGATGATTAAGAAGGTGAGGTGTTCTTCCCAATGGAAGCTGTTAATAATTCTTGTGAGCAGATGGGATATGAGGGAGATTTCTCTGTAGAGACCTAGGAAAGGGAAGGTCTTATCCCAGTGGAGATTCCTGCTCCATGTGGTCATCCACAGCTTGTCAAACAAGCATGGATGGGACCAGATTCCTGAGGATCTCTCCTTCATCATCCATGTAATGATTCAGGGGGTCAAGTTAAGGTATTCTCAGTTTTTTTATACCAACTTGCTTGCTAACTTAGACTCCTTAGAATATTACATGTTTCCTAGATATGTCTAGTACATTCTTAACTGTGAACTAGGGTCACAGTTAAGGGAAACAAGTAACATTCTTAAACTGGGACAGATGATGCCCTGGATCTTTAAAATACTGAGAAAGCCCACTGTTGGCTTCTCTTGGTAGAAACAACCCTAGTCCCAAAAATGTTAGAGCTCATTGCTCAAGGTGACAACCTAGCAACACAAGCTAGTGTTGAACCCATACCTACAGTTTCCCTACCACCCACACAGCCTCAAATCACCCTCACTAACCAAAGAAAATCCAAACGAACCCTTGCTCAGACTATTCAGTCTGTGGAGGCCCCCATATACTTACCAATTTAGGCAAAAGTGGACACTAGAGCTCCCACTTCTCCTGAGGAGCAGACCACTCCCATCTCTTCAAGGATCAGTGCTAAGGTTCCTCATGCTCAGCCTGATGAGCTTATTAGCCCAACTGCCTTAAGCCATCACTCTGAGTCTCAACACTCAAGTGATCAACCTTTAGGGGATAGTTACCATCCCTAGCCTATAGATCTCAACCAACCAATTCCCAACCTTGATTTCTATACTAATGAAGATCTAGGTTTCAGTGAGTATAATGAGTCTCTCTTCTTTACCCCTACTCAAAGAGAGTTGAATGCTCCTGAGTCTCCTATATCTATCCCACATCAGTCACCTACTACTGAGGTGGACCATTCTGAACCTGTTTAGGATGTCCATATGGTAGAGGCTCTCGCTTCTGAAAGTGATTACATCATTAAGACCTCAACCATGGCAACTCGGCCTACTGTCAACTCAACTAAGATTACTAGTGAGCAGAGGAAAACCAGCAGCCAAGAACCTCAAGCTGGTGGTGAGACTGAGGACTTTGGTCCAGTCATCTCATCCCCCAATGATTCTTCTGATGAAGATGAGAGGAATCTAAGACCAAAGGTGCACAAAATATCTAAAATATGCACTTATTTAGTCTCAAAGGTCAGTCACCTTGAATCTTAGGTGACTACCTTACATAATAGGATCAATGATCAGCAACTTTAGATTTCATATCTTAAGGAAAACTAGCTGGGAGACCCTTAAGAAGAGCTCAACCAGGAACACAAGAACCTGTGGATGTGATTGACCTATCTTCCAGCTCACTTATGCAAGTGGGTGATTGCAGGACCATTGAAGGGTGTAGATTTACAACACAACAACACAAAGAGGAGATTAACTAAAACTTAATCAAATAGTAAACTGGATTAACCAAGGTAAGACACTAAGAACACAAGTAATATAAGAGACAGAACACAAAGAACACATGTATATGGTTTTCAAGATTGCAGTATATTGCTTTCTCTATGTTCTATTAAAATTGTTACAAAGCATAATAGAGAGATACAAGAACATGAGATACTTATACTACAACGGCTATACTTTGAAAGCCAGTTGGATACAATTGACTAGACACAAAACAAAATCAATTGTAGAGTCAAAAGGCAGATTGCCTTTTGACTTGTGACTATGACATGTCTTAGCTCACATCCTTATCTATTACAAAAAGGATAAAGTACATAAAGAAGAAAGTTACAGACTCAAGACCTCAATGTACAATTACCAAAAGCATGGACCTTTTCACCAACTCATGTAAGTTGGTGACCTTACAAAGGTGCAGCGGAAAGGTGTCCAGCTTTTGGAAAAGTACATCTGATAAAGCATGTACTAAAAGTCTTGGAAGAAATCTGTCTTCATTAGTTGAAGCTTTGGAAGACTTTGTCTCTGAGGCTTCGGAAGACTTCATATTTTGCTTCGGAAGATATTGGTCATGGCTTCGGAAGATTTTACACTTAGAGTATTTTCAGTTGCATGTGTAAAACTTCCTAAGCATTCTTTTTCAATGCACTTGTGCAGCATGCAGGATAGACATTTGATGTTTAGGTTGCATCAGCCTCTTCATTAATCTCTACAAACTCCCCCTAGGATGATGCTACCAAAACACTTAGTAGACTTCAGATGTCAACAGTCCTCATTAGGATAATCACCAATCCTTTCTTCATAAGGTAATCAAGATCCTTCAGACTGTCAAAGTGTCTTCTCATATCAAAGAGGTCATGTAAAGGCAACTGAAACACATCTTGCCATGTGTAAATGTCTTCAGTGCCTTGATCTCTAATGACATGCCATCTTTCTGGATTTGTGGTGTATGTCCAAGACAAGATAGGTCTTCCTGATGCTAGAGGAGCTGTTTGAATTGGAGTTTATGTAGCATCCTCTGGTTGCACAACCTCAAGATGTTCTGACTCATCCTGGGGTTTAGAAGAGGGTGTAGTCTTCTTTTCTTTGGCTTTGGTTTAGAAGCCATTCTCTTCTTTCTTTTAACAGGTTTTTATTGAGAAGACTGGCCTGCAACACCAGATTGATTTTCACTGTCTTTCTCAGTTGGGACTTCCTCTCTCTCAGGCTCAGAAGGAGAGGGAGGTTGACCCTGCTGTGGATCAGAAGATGAAGCTTGCTGAGTTTCAGCAGGAGGTCCAGGTTGTGTTGTCTATGATAGTTCAACCTTCATCTCCACTTCAGGTGGGGCTTGACTTGAGTGGAGTGTAAGTCAATGAGCTCTCCATTTTTGATCTTCTGCTTGATCACCCTAATATGCTCATCCATAGTGGATAGAGACATGGAGCCAAGTCTTCTTCAGGAGAATCCATATAGCTTCAAGAAGCTCATCATCCTCTACCTGTCAGCAGACTTCTTTATGCTCTTTTGGATGATGGCTCTTGATTTTACAGCTTCTTCCCTTAGTTTCTTCTTAGTTGTCTGTCTGTCCTTGATTATCTCAAGTTCAAGTTGTTTTAAGTACTCAAACTCAACATAGTCATAGGACAAGGGAAGGAGTGCATTTTCCTGATAGAAGCCTGTGGCACTCAAGTAGTTGATCATCTTGATCCTTTCTTCTTCTTTGTCTACCTGAGGTTCTTGTTGAACCACATCTTCTTGTGCAGGACTTTCCTGAACTAGGGATAGGGTAGGCATATCCTTGTACAGTCTTTTTCCTCTTCCCTCTTCTTTGACTTGTACTAGAAGTTCTACATCTTCTGCCTCCTTCTTCTCCTTTGACCTTTCCACATCAACCAATTCATTTAACTCTTCTAAGGGGAGAGAGACGACACTGTCTATGTCAAGCACCTTGTCTGTAGGTAATTTATCCTGACTGGCCTTAACTTATCATTCTGAGTATCTAGTTTGGGGGTAGCCCTGACAGCAGACTCCATGAGTCTTGAAAACTCAGCAGAGGAACTTTCTCCCCTCAACCTCCTTTTCCTCTTTCTCTCTCTCTTTCCTCCTCCTCAATCTCCTCAGATGTCATCTTTCTTTTCCCTTTGTCACTCACAGACCTTTGTGACTCAGGGTGGAGAGAGCTTTGGCCTTCATTGCTTGTTACAACATCTAAGCTCTAGCCAGAGAGAGGTTGAGAAGCCCTTCACCAACAGGTGTCTCAATAGGAGTGTGGATCTCTGCAGCAATTGATGATGATGAGACAGGGATCTCAGGTTCTGCCACTGGGCCTTCACTCAAGGTTTCCCCTATGAAACGAATCTTAGGGTCTGCCTCAACATCCAGTTGACCGATGGCATTGCCTAATTGCCTAAGTCTCCTTCTTAAGCTGAACTCTGCAGTGATCTTGTCTTGGATTCTTTGAGCCAGTCTGTTAGCTTATCGTGATTTGCATGGGTTGCCAAGTGGCATGTTGACTAAATCCAGACCTTCATAGTAGTTCAAGGTTTAAAAATTGAAGACTTTTTGCTGTCATTGAACTCTTATGATGATTAGGGCTTTCTTGATATTGTCATACCTCCACCCAATGATACGACTAGAAGATGGTGAAGATGACATAGCCCTTGGTATCCCATCCTGCAGGATCGGGTTTGTCACAGAGACACTTGGATTTTTCTCAAACTCATTTATACAAACACTCAATTCAGATGAAGTAAAGTCTTTCACAAGAGTTGATAATAATATAATAAGTAGTGAACACACAGAGATAAATTTTCAAGGCACTTGTATATATTATTTCTCAACTCAAGATATTACAAGACTCTTACAAGCAGGATACATGAGTTACAATGAGAGACTATATATACTAGATCCTAGAGCCGGATATACTTTGATACCAGCTGGAAACCTAAGACCAAAGCATATACTACAATGCTAAAGTTAAGGTATCTTAGATAAAGTATTATCTAAGATATGGTATTCATGACATGTTGTTGGTCCATGTGATCGATGAACAGTACAATTGATAGGATAATTTGATCAATATCAAACACACAATCCAAATAACAACAATTGAGAAGTGAATATGATGAATCAAGACATAATTGGTACTCAAATGAACAAACTCACTCAATAACAACAAGCACAATTGTATTTCAATGAAGTAACTGCTTAGAAATGGTAGCTTGCAATAGAATTCCACGATTAGGGTTTTGCAAGCTTGCCGTACAAAGTGAAATGACAATAGTATATATAGCAGTCATAGATTTGCTGACAGTTTCACTACCAGCGAAACTGTCATGCCGAAACTATAGTTTCGCCCGGCAGAACACAAGTTCGCCGGGTAAACTAAAACAGCAAACTGTGAGCGAATGTATAGATTCGCTCACAGTTTCGCTAGACTGCCAAAACTGCTAATTACAAACAAAATACAAAATGAAACTAACAAAAGTCCTATTACAATGTAAAGTAAACAATTATACTAAAGTGAGTCCAACCTAACATGATCTTCAATACTCCCCCTAGGTTGGACCTCACTATCTTCACTTCTCTTGATTTGACTCGTCGGCTCCGGTTTCCTCTGCTGTTGTTGGTCTATCTTCATCACCTCCCGCAGCAACATCTATAGAAGCTTCAGCCACTGATCCTCCAAGGTTAGTTCCTTCATCACCAGCTTCCTCAGAATGACCACTAGCTCTAGCAAACTGCCTGGTCATGTCTTGAACATCCATGGCAAAGTCATCTTGTGCTCTCACCTTTTCAGCCAAACTCTTTACCTCCGCCCGTACTCCTCTTATTTTGTTTGCCACATTCATAAACAAGCTTGCCTCTTTTCGTGTTTCCTCTCCTGCCCCAGCCTTAATATGATTTTCAGACTCATCGACCCATCTGATATAATTCCAGCGTTCTGGAGGGTATATATTTTCCCAAAGATGGGTGATTGTACCACTGAAATCATGGCGGATAGCACAGCAATCAGCAAATATCAGATGGTTCATCTGCACTAATCTCTTGACTTGACCATGTTTAGGAACATCAGGAATAAGATCATCAATAATCATCTGAATAAAGCGAGGATATAACAACCATTTATCCTTCTTCACATCCATCACATTCTCTGCCATACACGCAAAGATCAGTCTAGCAATGTTTGCTTTCTCCCCTTTACAACATATCACCATAGCTTTGGCCCAGTCAAGATTAAGTCCATCGGATCCACCCTTACGGTGTTCTAAGCACATAATAAAAACATGAGCTATATATCTCCATTCCTTAGATAAAAAAGACTTTTTAATCTCCTTCCTCGAACCAAAAGCTGGTCCCTCATACCCCATTTGTCTGAAAGCTTGGAATACTTCAGACTCCGTCATATCCACTCCATCACCAGTATCATCTTCTAGTCTAAGAATCCTCGACACGCTCTCAGCAGTAATAGTTATATCATGATCAATCATTCTAGCTGTGATTCTCTGTACATCTCCTCCAGTGTTGTATTCTGCTGATCTCCAAAAATCTCTAATATTAAGATCATAGATAGTGGGTGAGTGAGAGATAGCATATGCAATGGGTGATATCTGAAGCCATCTAATGTAGTCACGAAATCCGGCTGCCTTTGGAAGAGTATCGTCTAATATGGCAGTGATGTTATTCCTCTCATCAAACTTGAGATTCGCCATGATAACCTGAGAAGAACAACAAATAAATTTGAATAAGAAATACTGAAAATAAGAAAATAAAACAAAAACAAAAGAAACAATCAATTTCAGCAAGCGAAACAATAGTTTCGCTCACTAAGACATGATAGTTTCGCTGAATCAAAGACAATTTCGACAAGGAAAACAAACAGTTTCGACAAGCGAAACTATAATTTCGCTCATTGAAACTTGTTATTTTCGCAGAACAAAAATTAGTTTCGACAAGATTAGAATGAATTAAAGTAGTTTCGCAATTAGTTTCACCAAATATTAATTTAGTTTCGCTATTACAAATTAGTTTCGCTGACATAAGAAAATACAAGCGAAACTGTGTAAATTAAAGATCAGTCATTGCGAAATTAGAGAAGATATGGCAAAACTGTTAAGTTTGCTCGGACAGCATAACTTTACAGTTTCGCAGAAAAGATGTGAACTTTCGTTCAATTTCTCAGAGAAATTAGTAGTTTGGCTAATCGAACAGCGAAACCACCGAAGAGACACAATCTAGATAACTTAAGAATAGACGATTTAATCCAGATTAGAAAGTGAATCAGTTTTCGAAACTCACATATGAAGTGAATCTCACGAAAAATCAGTCCAAATCACAAACACAAGTCAAAATCGCCTTAAAAGTTACGGATAAACCTAAAAGTGAAACTGAGCGATTGTGCGAAATTATGAGAGAAAATTCGCAAACATGACTTATATAGCAAATAGTTTCGCAGACAGCGAAACTATATAATTCGTCTGGCGAATTTACAGTTTCGCCCAGTGAAACTGTAATTTCGCTAGGAGGTAACTGAATAACAACTTATTAGCCAACCTAGCGAAATTGCAGTTTCGCTTTGCGAAATTATTAGCGAAAGAATACTTTCGCACCTTTTATTTTATTATTATTATTATTATTATTATTATTATATTATTATTATTATTTTAAATTATAATACTTAAGGAAGCACATCTAATAATGAGATCTAAAATAATCAGAGATCACATTCTCTAAATATTTTAGAACATAAAGATGATCAAAAAATCATCTACCAGTCATGAGATCATACTGAATACAAGATCTGATCACAATCTGCACAGAAACAACTGAAATTAGAACAAATCAATAACGATTGCTGATATAATTGTCCACTTAAACTCATGCCTTATCCTTTTTCGAACAACAGCTTATGATTCATTTAAGGTTCGATTAGATGCTTTAAAATGCAAGACCCCACAATCATTTGGTAAAAAACCCTCACCCAACCTCAGGATTTCTTGAATTATGAATCAATCTTCAAAGAACAAGGTTTGTGAATTAGTGTGCAAATGATTATCAACAGAATATTTCATTCTGAGAGAAATTCATCGATAAGATGATTTGACATAATTATATCAAAATGGTGAGAGCTCCAGATCTATACTCACGTATAACAGAGGAGATAACCATTTGAACATGTGCTGATGAGAGCTCCAGGTCAGTACTATCGTACAGCAGAGGAGATCATCACTCCAGGTCAGTACTCACGTACAGCAGAGGAGTAAGCACAGACACAAGACATCTTGACACTAAATATACCAGCAGAGGATGATGACAAAACAAAGCAAAATGAACGAAAGATTCATTCTCAATCCAATTTTTGTCAGGACTCAGTTTTTGTGCAATCCAAAACGATTGAGTAAATCCAGACATTCTTACGCATAAAGTTTAATTTAATCAAAAAGTTGTTGTCTACTTCATTCGTCAGGCAGAGTCTATCAAGCATATCGTTAAAGAATCTGATCCATTTCCTTTTTTTAATGTGAAACTAAATCCAGTAACAGTTACTATCATTTCTCATAGAAGTACTGGTCATGTAAATAAAAATTTTTAGAGAATATACAATCATTTCTCATCATGTTAAATTCCAATCTTAGAATAATGATATTACTCCCCCAACTTTTTATTTTCATATTTCAATTATTATCAATGAATTTTCATTTTAATTAATTATTTTTATATGTTTGTTATAAATTTTTTTTAATAAAGAAATAGAAAATGAAAATTTTTAAAAAGATATTAACCCAAGCATAGAAATCAATTCATAAAAACGAGGTTTATCAAATGTTTTTGTGAAAAGATCAGCTTTTTGATTTTTTGTATCGATGGGTATAATATTAATGAAACCCTTACCTTGAGCATCACGAATAGCATGGATTCGTGTTTCAATATGCTTTGTGCGGGAATGATGAATGGGGTTTTAGCATTCCAATGGCAGCCTCATTGTCACAGAATAAAGGTGTATGAAGGAAATTAATGCCATAATCAATCATTTTTTCACCCTTCTTATTTCCAGCAAATGCCACATATCCTCCATCTATAATTCGATAATTGGTCAACAAATCCTTTAATCCGTCATATGCTTGGAACATCCGCTATCAACATGCCACAGACTATGTACAATCTTTGAAGAGGATCCCTGAAATGAATTAACAAATCATTTAGCCAGGAGCAATAGGGACCCAAGATTGAACAACTTTTGTTTTTAAAGAAGCAGATTTTTTACAAGAAAATTATTAACCAATTTTGTCAATTTATTCCCAAAATAATTCCTATTAGAGGATCTTTGAATCAAAGGGCAATTTTTGATAAGATGATCCTCTTCACCACACCTGAAACAATGATGTTTGAATCTAGGTCGATGATGTGATGAGGTAAAAATAGGATCAATAATAATCTCCTCATCACATTCAGACAAACTAGAATCAACATCACTGAATGTCTCATACATCTCATGATGTTTTTATTTATTTGAATCAGAGTTCTTCTTGTCAAAATCAAAACGTGATTCTTCTGACAAATCAGTAAAACTCGTACCATTGGTACCAGTGTCAGATAAAGACGAACTACATTTTTCTGATGATGTCATATTTAATGGTATGAAAGATGGAATAGGTTGAGAAAAGAACTTTTCGAAAGAATTAATTTTAAGTTGCTCAGTTGTTTTAGGAGAAACATCAGATTCATTGCATTCATTACCAGAACAAAAATCATCACTATCATGATTTGAAGTACAAGATGAAATAGAACTATCAAGAGAACATGAGACATTCAAGTCTGTTACATTTGAACTAGAAACAAACACTGAATTTAAACTAGACTTATTATCTAAAACAGACTGCTGATTGTCAGGTGTACTAGAACTAGTGCATCCAAGCCCACTAGTTGGTCCATAGTCGTAGTCTTCACGAATGTACTTAGAGTTATTCCCGACTAAACCTGTAGACATACTGTCAGTATCTGATTTCATTAAATCATTAGAAAGATGAGGAACATGCATAGGAGAATAACAGTATCTACTAGGAGGAGGATAAACCTGTACATTTTCATAACTCAAACCTGTTTTAATTCTTGCTCCCCGTTGAGATTTAAAAAGATCATCATGTTTCATTCCAGAAATAGTCCATTTATCTAACTTTGACTGAAGTTTGCTTGCTTCAAATTCAGCAAGAGCAACCCGTTCAGTCAAAGTATTAACCTCTACATTTCTTTCCAAAACAATTCTTTTTAAATGATCAGTTTCTTTTAAAGCCTCATTTAATTTCACAAAATATTTTGATTCATTCATTTTAAGTTCATCATTAATTCGTTTTAAATCCTTTTCATTATCAATTAACAAACGATTAGCCTTATAAATCCCAAAAAGTCTAATTTTGCAAGCAGATGAGCACATATCCTGTATTACCTCATAAGGAAGTCCCATTACCATCCTTTCGGTAGCTAAAGCTTTATCGCACATGCATGCTGGAGTACTTGATTTCCTTTCCTCAACAGTAGCGGCCGCATCATCCTTCTCTTTCCTTTCGCAGCTTTTGAATTCCTTTCTTCATCTGAACCTGTATTTCCTCTTTCTCCTCTCCATCTGCCTTCTTCTTTCTCCTTTACTGAAGATTCATTTGCTCCTTTGAATTCCTTGAACAGCACAAATCCATCTTTATCAACTTCCATCTCATCACTTTCCACAACCTCAGCAACTAACGCGTGATTTATTTCAGATCTTGTTTCTTCCACCTCCACACTCCAGTCAAAGTTTGAGATCAAAGCTGACTCCTTTTTTGAATTTCTTCTTCCTTTTCTTTCTCTGCTGTCAATCTTGGTACTCTAGTGTTACTAGGATCTGTGACAATGGTAATGGACATTCACGTTTAAAATGTCCCAATTGTTTATAGTTAAAGCACCTCAATTTTGACTTATCAAATCCTAGTTTTGAGGTAGATGATTGACCACCAAAGTTCTTTCTTCTTGTTCTGTCCATGAATCTCCTGGCTCTTAAAGTTAGCATCGCCATTTGCCATTGAATGTCAGTTTCTTCTAAATCATCAGGATCAACCTGATACATATCCTCCATAGTCATTCCTTTACTTTCAATTCACCAGCAACAAGAGCTTCATAGCTCTGAACAAACATTCCAAAAAGAGCCATTGTCTCAGATGAAATGAAGTTTCAGCATTCACCTTAGAATTTCCCAATTCTTTTCCAACATGATTACTACCACTCGAGAAATTACTTGTATTGCTCCCTCCTTGAATTGGATTTTGAATGTGAGAGTTGCAGCGGATGACAACAAAGCAGCATTTTGAGAAAAACCAGATGTGGGCATCATAGTCTGGTTAAATTCTCTTCTTTTCATATCCAACTCAAAAGATTTCAACTTGTTAATGATATCCATCAGCTTATAATCTGTAAAACCTCTTTCTTGTTTGAGTATCCTCACTTGAAGACTCCACTGTGGTGGAAGAGAATCGAGAAGCCTGTTAACTTGTTCACTGTTGGAGAGTCTTTCATCATACTTCTTCAGAGTGCTTGAGACGGTTAAGAAACGATTTGTCAGATCTGTCAAAATTCATTCTTGTATCCTACAAACGAATTGAACTCCTTTTCAGCTTGAATACTCTTGTCTTTCACCAGATCTGCATTCCCATCATAGAATTCACAGAGAGCATCATAAAGGGATTTAGCATTTTTATGCTCTGCAAAACGATTGTAGATATCTGGAGCCAAGCAGAGAGTTAGAGCACCAAAAGCTTTTTGATCACGATCAATCAGTTTCAGATCTCTTTTAGTATAAGAAGATGGGTCTTTGTTCTGAGAAACGACATCACCAACCGTAACCGTAGGTATATGAGGACCTGAAATAATCGATTCCCATTGATTATGATCTGTGTAGAAAAAGAAAGCTTTGAGACATCTCTTCCAATCTTCAAAATTATCTCCATTAATGAGTCTTGGAGGTCTATTAGGAGCAACACTTTCAAGATCCGCAAGTGTAAGAGTAGTTAATTTCGACATAATAGTTTCGGCAGAAAAATTGATAATTTCGCTGACAAATTCGCTAACAAATTCGCTGAAAGAGGTGACTTGGCTAACAGTTTCGCTGAAACAATACTATCGCAGATACTTTCGCAAAAACAGACACTTTCGCTTGCAATTTCAGCAAGCACTTTCACTTGAACAGAGACAACAATTGCTTAATTTCGCTGCTAAATTCACAGGAAACAAGCTTGAACTTTCGTTCAAAAATAGAGTCGGCAGCAATTTCGCTTGATGATTGGTCAAAAACACTAATGAACTTTCGTTCAAGGGAATACTTTCGCTGAAACTCTAGAAAACAACTTCTGATCCAAAATAACTCATAATTTCGCTAAATGAAGATGACAGTTTCGCTGTAAGAACAGTAATTTCGCTGGTCGATCTCAAAACCTTTTTTCACCTCAAAATCAATATGAAATCATCCAAATCTCAATGAATTTGAGATCTGATGATTGTAGAATCTTCCTCAATCAAGAACAAGCATAATTCAATCAATTTCCATGCCAAAAACAGCTGATAATCCAATGAAAATTGATTGAAACTAGATATTGACCAAAACCACAAAAACTCAACAAATCAAGAGCACTAAGGCTCTGATACCATATTGTGGTCCATGTGATCGATGAACAGTACAATTGATAGGATAATTTGATCAATATCAAACACACAATCCAAATAACAACAATTGAGAAGTGAATATGATGAATCAAGACATAATTGGTACTCAATGAACAAACTCACTCAATAACAACAAGCACAATTGTATTTCAATGAAGTAACTGCTTAGAAATGGTAGCTTGCAATAGAATTCCACGATTAGGGTTTTGCAAGCTTGCCGTACAAAGTGAAATGACAATAGTATATATAGCAGTCATAGATTCGATGACAGTTTCGCTCAGCGAAACTGTCATGCCGAAACTATAGTTTCGCCCGGCAGAACACAAGTTCGCCGGGTAAACTAAAACAGCAAACTGTGAGCGAATGTATAGATTCGCTCACAGTTTCGCTGGACTGCCAAAACTGCTAATTACAAACAAAATACAAAATGAAACTAACAAAAGTCCTATTACAATGTAAAGTAAACATCTATACTAAAGTGAGTCCAACCTAACATGATCTTCACATGTCCATGACTTACCTTTTGTCACCAACTAAAGATGGAAACTGTACTAACATAAAAGGTAAACAATGGATTAAAGTATGGTCAACTGCATGGCTTTTGTGAAAACGACATGCAGTATCTCAAATATTTGCAGTGGAGTGTCAGGAAGGCCATACTTATGTCCACTGGATAATAGCAGTGTTTTTCGAAGGTAAGTTCGCTTCAGAAGAACAAGTTCTTCCAAACCCACTTATACTTCGGAAGAACAAGTTCTTCCGAACCCACTTATACTTCGGAAGAACAAGTTCTTCTGAACCCACTTATACTTCGAAAGAGGCTTCTATACTTCCGAAACTTGAGGACTCCTGTACTTCGGAAGTTGACTTCAGATCTTTCTTTCTAAGTCTTGAACTTTAGAAGTAGGTTCTTTGTCTTCGGAAGTTGGAACTTTTCCTTTGGAAGTAAGCTTTACACTTTGTCTTCGGAGGATCTCCTTTTTCCTGCGGAAGTTCCACAATTAGCTTCGGAAGTCCTTTACTTGTAGTACCAAAATCTTCTAAGTGATTTGGTTTTGGTTGCACCAGCCTTTCTAGATCCAACACATCCTCAAATAGACTCTGTATGAAGGAGTCTGTGTAGTCCACATCAATGTGAACGTGAGGAGGTTGCTGAGAATGCACAATTGCAAGTGAGGATGATGAGTCCTCAATGTCCACTCTCTCTGAAGAACTCCCACGTTCTGTGGCTGTAATAACTTTCTCCCCCTTTTTGGTAGCATCACCCACTTGCATAGGTGGGCTGGAAGATAGGTCAATCACATCCATAGGTTCTTGTGTTCTTGGTTGAGCACTTCTTAAGGGTCTCCCAGCTAGTTTTTCCTTAGGATATGAATCTCAAGTTGCTGATCATTGATCCTGTTGTGTAAGGTAGTCACCTGAGATTCAAGGTGACTGACCTTCGAAACTAAATAGGTGCATGTTCTAGTCAGTTTGTGCACCTTTAGTCTTAGATTCCCCTCATCTTTATCAGAAGACTCATTAGGGGATGAGATGATTGGACCAAAGTCCTCTCTCTCACCACCAACTTCAGGTTCTTGGCTCCTGGTTTTCCTCTGCTCACTGACAATCTCAGTTGAGATTTCAGTGGGCTGAGTTGCCATGGTTGAGGTCTTAATGATGTAATCACTTTCAAAAGTGAGAGCCTCTTCCATATGGACATCCTAAACAGGTTCAGAAGGGTCCACCTCAGTAGTAGGTGACTGATGTGGGATAGATACAGGAGACTCAGGAGCATTCATCTCTCTTTGAGTAGGGGTAAAGAAGAGAGACTCGTTATACTCACTTAAACCTAGATCTTCATCAGTATAGAAGTCAAGGTGGGGAATTGGTTGGTTGAGATCTATAGGCTGGGGATGGTAACTGTCCCTTGAAGGTTGATCACTTGAGTGTTGAGACTCAGAGTGATGGCCTAAGGCAGTTGGGCTAATGAGCTCATCAGGCTAAGCATGAGGAACCTCAACACTAATTCTTGAAGAGATGGGAGTGGTCTGCTCCTCAGGAGAAGTGGGAGCTCCATTGTCCACTTCTTACTGTATGGGTGAGTATGTGAGGGCCTCCACAGACTCAATAGCTTGAGCAGGGGTTCGTTTGGATTTTCTTTGGTAAGTGATGGTGATTTGAGGCTATGTGGGTGATTGGGAGGTAGCAGGTGTGGGCTCAACACTAGCTTGTGCTGCTAGGTTGTCACCTTGAGCAATGGGCTCTAACATTTTTGGGACAAGGGCTGTTTCTACCCAAGAGAAGCCAACAGTGGGCTTCCTTAGTATTTTAAAGATGCCGGGCTTCATCTGTCCCAATTTAAGAATGTTACCTGTTTCCCTCAACTGTGAGCCCAGTTCATACTTAAGAATGTACTGGACATATCTAGGAAACATGTAATACTTCAAGGAGTCCAAATTAGCAAGTAAATTTGTATAAACAAACTGAGAATACCTAAATTTGACCCCCTGAACCATTCCATGGACTATGAAGGAGAGATCTTCAGGAATCTAGTCCCATCCACCATGCTTGTTTGATAAGCTGTGAATGACCACATGGAGCAGGAATCTCCATTGGGATGAGACCTTCCCTTTCCTAAAGGTCTTTACAGAGAAATCTCCCTCATATCCTATCTGCTCAAAGGAATGATTGACAGCTTCCTTTTGGAAGAACACCTTACCTGCTTCATCATCCCTATTGATGATGGCCGGAGTGATGAAGATTGTTCTCCCTACATTGTGGTAGATAGTGTGGTCTCCCCTACATTGTGGTAGATAGTGTGTTCTCCCGTTCATAATGACCTCTTGGCAGGTCTTCCAGAATTCAAGCAGTTGATCCTCATAGAGTGGAGGATCAATGGTTAGGGAGGTGAAGTAGTTAGACAGAGCTCAAAAACAACAAACCTCTGATAAATGAGGATTTTTCTCAGAGCTTAACAGAGCAACCTGATTGTGTTCCCTGTGTAGTTGCATGGTAAAGTTGGGATCATTTCTGAGAGCAAGGTTGGCCATTTTGAGGTAGCTTTGAGATGAAGAAAGAAGGAAGAAAGAAATAATAGAGAGAAATTTGGGTTTTTAGGTTTGGAGGAAGAACAGATGATAGAAAGAGGGGGAAACCGTTGGGTTTATATATGAGAGGGATTTCAGATAAAGTTTAATGAAAGAGGATAAACTTTGAAATCCGGATGTCGGTCCCACCTCTGAAAAAGTAGTTTACTTTTGCTCAAAAAGTAGTTTTCTTGGAATTCAAAAAGCTTCCGAAGGTTAATTATCTTCAGAAGTTTTAATTAAAAAGCTTCTGAAGCTAAAATGACTTCGGAAGATTTTCCTGAGAGTTTTGAGAATTTTGTTTAAGAAGAGAAATTAAAACTTGAATGCTTTGTATATAAGACAACAAAGCTTCCGAGAGTTAATTTTGCTTTGGAAGTAAATGGTCCTTCAAAATAAGTAAGTGTCTAAGACAAGTATTTAAGCTTCGGAAGATAAATCTGAAAGCTCTTCCGAAGGTAAATTTCATAGGCAGTTATTTATTTTGAAGGCATGATTTGCTTCTGAAGTTAAAAGCATTACTTCCGAAGTATTAGAAATTTTCAAAAATCTAAGGAAAGTCTTCAAAAAGAAATTTTCATCCAAAGAAAACATGAGCTTATGAAAGTGATGAACTAGACAACTTAGGACACACATATTTTTAAGAAATAATAAGAATTAGTTTTAAGAAAAGCTTACTCAAAGTTTATCATTCCAATAGCTGATATTAGATATTTAAATCTCTGTTCATCAAAAGTCTTTGTAAACAGATCAGCATATTGTTCATCTGTGTGAACTTTGACTAGTTAATTAATCCCTTTTCATAGTTATCTCTTATTAAATGATACCTAATATTGATGTGCTTTGTCCTTGAATGTTGCACAGGATTCTCTGTGATTGAGATAGCACTGTAGTTGTCTATGTGAATGGGAGTCTCCTTGAAGTTTAACCCATAGTCCAGCATCTAATTCTGAATCCAGAGTACTTGAGAACAGCAGCTAGTAGCAACAATGTATTCAGCTTTAGCAGTTGATGCAGAGACACAAGATTGTTCTTGCATTGCCATGAGACAACCCTTCCACCAAGGAATTGACATCCCCCAGATATAGACTTTGCAGTCATGTTGCAACCACCATAATCACTATCTGTATAAGCATACAGATTGAAGTCAGGATTCTTAGGGTACCATAAACCAAGTGTTGAAGCACCTTTGAGGTATCTTAGAATCCTCTTGACAGTGATGAGGTGAGACATCTTAGGGTTGGCTTGATATCTTGCATAGATGCATGTAGCAAACATAATATCAGGCCTGCTAGCAGTAAGATACATAAGAGACCCAATCATAACCCTGTATAAGTGCTCATCTACACACTCCCCCTCCAGATCAGGTCCAAGGGAGTGGTTTCTGGCTATGGGTGTCTTAGCAATCTTACAGTCAATCATGTTGAACCTCTTAAGTATGTCCTGAACATACTTTGACTGACTTATGAAGATGCCATCTTCAACTTGCTTCACTTGAATTCCTGGAAAGAAATTGAGTTCCCCCATGGCACTCATTTCAAATCTGTCTTTCATCAGCTTCTCAAAGTCTTTGCAAAGCTTTGGATTAGTTGAACCAAAGATGATGTCATCCACATACACTTGAACTAGAAATATGTTTCCCTACCTTTGATGAAGAGAGTTCCATCTATAGTACCTCTCTTATATCCATCTTTACAAAGATACTCAGATAGTGTCTCATACCATTTCTTGGGTGCCTGATGCAGCCCATAGAGAGCTTTGTCAAACTTACAGACATAATCAGGATGATTAGGGTCTACAAAACCAGGTGGTTTTTTGACATATACCTCTTCATCTGTCACTCCATATAAAAAGCACACTTCACATCAAGCTGAAAAACCTTGAAGTTCTTGGATGCAGCAAATACCAGGAATATCCTAACAGCTTCTAATCTTGCCACTGGAGCAAATACATCAGTGTAGTCAATCCCTTCTTCTTGTGTGTATCCTTGAACAACCAGTCTAGCTTTGTTCTTGATGATGATGCCTCTATCATCTTTCTTATTCCTAAACACCCATTTGGTTCCAATGGTAGTCTTCCCAGAAGGAAGAGGACAAAGGTTCCAAACTTTCTGCCTTTTGAATTGAAGCCGCTCTTGTTGCATATCTTCAACCCAACTTCCATCCTTTAGAGCCTTATCAACTTTCTTTGGCTCTATCTGGGATAAGAAAGAAGAGTGAAGACAAACATTTGCTTCATGGGTTTGTCCTCTTGTTCTTACCCCTGTAACAACATCTCCAATGAGGTTTATGGTGGGGTGAGACTTGTGGATCCTAAGCTGAGGGATCACAACAAGTTGCTGAGAGAGATCTAAATTAGAGAAATTTAGATCTGGCATAGATGTTTCTCCCACCACATCAGCACACTTTTCAAGACAGACTTGATCCAAGCAGTGTGTGACATCATTGATGTTCTCATCTATGGTGTGGTTAGTGGCATCAAGAAATTCTTGGTCACTGTCACCACCACCATTGTTGTTCCATAATTGAGGTGTTTATCTGGTTGTGGAGCCTCTGAGCTGGAATTTGAAGGCACCCCAGATATATCAGCTGAGTTTGTCATTGTAGTGTTGATAGAAACCTCATTAGCAGAAGTAGTTCCAACTGGAGCTGAAGATGTATGACTTGAAGGTCTTCTTAGCTAAAATCTTGGATTAGGATCACCTGTATTTAAATTTTCTGCAGATCCTGAAACATTCTCACAAGATTTGTTAAAACAGTTGGTAACTAAATCAAGATCAAACAACCAATCCGGACCAGAACTAGCAACACAGGGTGTGTGTTCATTGAAAGTCACATTGGCTGACTCCTCAACAAGTCTAGTTCTGAGATTGTATACTCTGTAAGCCTTAGCTTGAGAAGAGTATCCAATAAAGTGTCCATCATCTAATTTCTCAACAAACTTGGCAATTTGATCTTTGGTATTCAAGATGGTGCAAGGACAACCAAATGACCTGAGAAAACCAATGAAAGGTTTCCTCTTGTGCCAAAGTTCATAAGGAGTCTTGCCATGAGTCTTAACTACTAGAACTCTATTCTGCACATAGCAGGCAATGTTAACTGCCTCTTCCCAGAAGGTGATGGGCAGCTTAGAGTCAGACAGCATGGTTCTTGCAGCTTCAATCAGTGTCCTGTTTCTCCTCTCAGCAACACCATTCTGCTCAGGAGTCCTGGGAGCACTGAATGTCTTGTAATACCCTTTTCATCATAGAATGTATCAAGGATTGGTTCTTAAATTCAGTTCCTTGATCACATCTTATGATCTTGACCTTGTGATTAGATTGATTCTCAATCTTTAGATGAAATCTTCAGAATCTCAGGAGTCTCATCGTTATTTCTAAGGAAGAAAACACAGTGAATCTTGTAAATTCATTTGTGATCACTAAACAGTAAGAGGTCCTTCCTAAACTCATTACACTAGTAGGGCCAAAGAGATCCATATGTAACAAGTGTACGGGTGTAGTGATGGAGTTTCTTTCCTTAGGCTTATAAGAAACCTTATGTTGCTTCCCTTTTAGGCATGCAACACAGTGGTCATCACTTGTAAACTATTTCTTTGGCATTCCAGTTACCAAATCATGCTTAATTAGTTTATTCATGTTCTTAAAGTTTACATGGCACATTCTTCTATGCCATAGGAAAGACTCATAACTATTTGCTTTAGACAGAAAGCATGAAACTTCTCCAGATGGACAGGTTTCTTGCAAGTCCATCTTGTACATGTTCCTTTCCTGGGGGCTCTAAGTAGGATATGCTCATGAGGAATGACCATAGGCTTAAGAACTATCCACTCATGCTCAGTAAAGAGCATGTTATGACTCTGATCACAAAATTGAGATACACTTAGAAGATTGTATCCAAGCTCCTTGACAAAGTTTACCTTTCCTATGCTGAGCTTACCATTTGTGACCTTGCCCATTCCAGAAATGTAACCACCTTTATCTCCTCCAAAAGCAACTGGTCCTCCATCAATCCTTTCAAAGTTCTGGAGTAGTGACCTATTGCCTGTCATGTGCCTAGAACAGCCACTGTCTATGATCCAGATATTTTTGTTTGTCTTCAGCTGTCCCTGCACAAAGAAAATAATTAGTTACATTTGGAAACCCAAGCCTTGCTTGTCTTGGGCTTATTTACAGAAGGTAATTCAAGAGTGATAGATCTTATGGTTGTACTAAGAGGATCTTGAGCTATTGTTGATGGAGAATTCTCAGTCACTTGGCCTTTCTTAAACTTCCACACCACCTTTGGAGTCTTGGACTTGACCTTCAAAACTTCAGAAGCTTTTGGAACTTTGGAAGTTTTGATGACTAATCCTTCAGAAGATTCTGCAAACACTGCAGCAGACTTTAGTGCTTCGGAAGAACTCCTTTCTTCCGAGACCAACTTCTCTTCCGAAGGTAATTTTCCACTTGCCTTCTTCCTAGATTTAGAGCTTTCGAGGGAAAAAAATTTTCCTTCCGAAGCTTGAATCATCTTGAGACCCTTTGAAGTCTTTGTTTTGATCATATGGACAGTACCTTTAGGATTGTATGGACAATCCTTAGCAATGTGAGTGGTGTTGTCACACATGACACAATTCATGTTCTTCTTCATAAGAGCCTTTTCCTGAGAACAAGACTGTCTTTGGTCACATCCCTTCTCCACCATTATCTTTGCAGATGCTGAGACAGTCCTCTTGGGCTGAGAACTATGCTTGGAGTTTGATGGTCCAGGCTATGCAACAGTGGTACACATCAGATTAGTCTTCTTCTTGTTACTGAGATGAGTTGAACAAGAACCAGAAATCTTAGCAGAAGAGTTTTGGTTGATGTCTTCAGTCCCTACCACTTTAAACCCTGTAGAGATGAAGACTTGTTTCTGCTTAGGGTCAAAAGTAACCTTGATCTCTTGAGCCTTCCTTGCCTTTCTTTTGCTTTTTCTGTTCAAGTTCTTTCTCATGGACTTGGTCATCACAATATTCTTTCTCTCCTCAAAAGGATAGTGACCCTTCTTGGAATCCTCCTCTTCACTCTTCTCAGAGGAATTCTTCACTATCTCTTCTTCATCCTCTTCACTCATAGGATCTATAAGAGGAAGCTCATCTTCACAAGTTCCACACCTAGGAGATCTTACATACAAGATTGTGTGTGGAGGAGCTATCTCATTGGATGCCAGTCCCTGTCTGTTTTGATAGCAAACTTTGTTGTGCAGGGATGAGGATATCATATTCTTGAAGGTCTCTTCTTCAAGAACACTCTTTTCTGCCCTGGCTTTGCTGATCACAAGGTCAGCCTGGCACTCAGTTAACTTGGTTATGAGATATTTGATTTGAGTCCTAAAATCTGTGTGTTTATGTTTTAGAACTGAAATGGTTTTCTCAAGGTCCTCAATCTTCAGTTTATAATCATTTTTAGACTTTCTAAAATTAGATTTTAAAATGTTTAAGGACTCAAGGTCATCTCATCTCCAGGTTATAGGACCTGTATCTATTAACTTTAGCAATGCATTTAGGAGTGCAAAGATGTTCTAATACCTTGGCTTCATCATGATCTGCCATCAATGCTTGGTTAGGAGAAGCATCTTCCACCTAAAAGCTCCAGTCAAAGCCTCCTTCTTCAATAGCAACAGTAGCTTGCTGCTTTGACTTCTTATTCGGGAGAGCTTTGTTAGTGTAGTTAGGTTTCGACTGTGTTTGGACACCACTTGTTTTAGGTGCCTTACACTCTCTGGCAAAGTGGCCCATCAAGTTATAGTTGTAACACTTGACTTTGCCTTTGTCCAGGCCAAACTTTCCACTGGTTGCATTGCTTGGAAACTTCCTTCCAGTCCTCTTGTAGAACTTCTTGGCTCTGTGAGTGAGAAGAGCCATCTGCTGGACTATTTCCATGTATTCCAGATCATCTGGGTGAATACAGTCTAGGTCTTCAAGAGTGAAAAAAAGTTGTCACAGCTTTCATCAGAAGACACAAAAGCTTGAGAAGAGCTTGTCTCTTGGAATAGGCTTCCTTGAGTGTAGTTCTCCTTTGGTGTCTCTAGGAAGGTGATGAAATGACCCTTTGGTGAGTTGTCAGGGTAGCATATGAGATGATGTTTGGGTTCTATGCTATCCCTTTCAACCACATGTAGGGCTGAACCCATCTAATTGTTGGAGTTGCCAGATGAACCTTGCATGTTCATCTCCATCTAGTAGCCACTGAGAATCCCATATAACTCTGTCAAAGTAAGAGTTTTGAGATTTTCAGTTCTCTTGATTACCACACAGTAGTGTGTCCATTGCCTAGGAAGTGAGGACATGAACTTCCTTACAATGTCTCTGTTCTCAAGAGAAAATCCTCCATCCACTAGGGTATCCACAATCTCAACATACCTGAAATACTGCTGAGTTATGGTTCACCTGTTTTGAAGGTGAAGTTTTCAAACTGCTTATTCAGGAGATCCTTCTTGTTCTCCTTAGCTTTAGAGGAACCCTCATACATCAGTTTTAGTGCATCCCACAGCTGCTTGGCTGTTTTGCACTTCTTGAAACCTCTGTACACAGACTTTGGAAGGGCAGTTTGAAGAGCTGTCATGGCTTTTCTGTCAATCTCTACTCTCTTCCTATCTTCATCAGAGTAGTTAGCCACATCTTTGGGATCATACCGGCAACAGTAGCAGAAGGTGTGCTGGGTATGAAAGGTCCATTCTCAATAGACTCCCACATTCTTGAATCAAGAGACCTGATGAAACCTTCCATTCTCAAACACCAGGTATCAATCTCATCAAGAGTGATCAGTGAGGACTTGTTCATGGTTCCAGTTTCCATATCAGTCTTGGAAATGGCTGCCATTTGAAAAGTTTAGTATTTGTGTGTGTGAGGGATCTTAAGAAGGTGAGATCTTATATCAAGAGCCTAAAATGCTCTGATACAAAATGCAGGACCGTTGAAGGGTGTAGATTTACAACACAACAAGACAAAGAGAAGATTAACTAAAACTTAATCAAACAGTAAACTGGATTGACCAAGGTAAGACACAAAGAACACAAGTAATATAAGAGACAAAACACAAGTATATGGTTTTCAAGATTGCAGTATATTGCTTTCTCTATGTTCTATTACAAGTGTTACAAAGCATAATAGAAAGATACAAGAACATGAGATACTTATACTACATCCTACAGCCGGCTATACTTTGAAAGCCAGCTGGATACAATTGACTAGACACAAAACAAAATCAATTGTAGAGTCAAAAGGTAGATTGCCTTTTGACTTATGACTATGACATGTCATAGCTCACATCCATATCTATTACAAAAAGGATAAGTACATAAAGAAAAAAGTTACAGACTCAAGACCTCAATGTATAGTTACTAAAAGCATGGACCTTTTCACCAACTTATGTAAGTTGGTGACCTTACAGAGGTGCGGCGGAAAGATGTCCAGCTTTATGGAAAAGTACATCAGATAAAGCATGTATTAAAAGTCTTCGGAAGAAATCTGCCTTCATGAGTTGAAGCTTCTGAAGACTTTTTCTCTGAGGCTTCGGAAGACTTCATATTTGGTTTCAGAAGATATTGGTCTTGGCTTTGAAATATTTTACACTTCGAGTATTTTCAGTTGCATGTGTAAAAGAAGAAGAAGACTACACCCTCTTCTAAACCCCAGGATGAGTCAGAACATCCTAAGGATGTGCAGCTAGAGGATGCTACATCAACTCCAATTCAAACAGCTCCTCTAGCATCAGGAAGACCTATCTTGTCTTGGACATACACCATAAATCCAGAAAGATGGAATGTCATTAAAGATTAAGGCACTGAAGACATTTACACATGGCATGATATGTTTCAGTTGCCTCTGCATGATCTCTTTGATATGAGAAGACATTTTGACAGTCTGAAGGATCCTGATCACCTTATGAAGAAAGAAATGGTGATCATCCTAATGAGGACTGTTGATATCTAAAGTCTACTAAGTGTTTTGGTAGTATTAGCCTAGGGGGAGTTTGTAGAGATTAATGAAGAGGTTGATGCAACCTAAACATCCAAAGTCTGTCCTCCATGCTGCACAAGTGCAATAAAGAAGAATGCTTAGGAAGTTTCACACATGCAATAGAAATATTCTAAGTGTGAAATCTTCCGAAGCCAAGACCAATATCTTCTAAAGCCAAATATGAAGCCTTCCGAAGCCTCGGAGACAAAGTCTTTTGAAGCTTTAACTTATGAAGAAAGATTTCTTCTGAAGACTTTTAACACATGTTTTATCTGATGTACTTTTTCATAAAGCTGGACACATTTCCGTTGCATCTCTGTAAGGTCACCAACTTACATGAGTTGGTGAAAAGGTCCATGCTTTTGGTAACTGTACATTGAGGTCTTGAGTCTGTAACTTTCTATTTCATGTACTTTATCCTTTTTGTAATAGATAAGGATGTGAGCTATGGCATCTCATAATCACTAGTCAAAAGGCAATCTGCCTTTTGACTCTATAATTGATTTTGTTTGTGTCTAGTCAATTGTATCCAGCTGGCTTTCAAAGTATAGCCGCCTGTAGGATGTAGTATAAGTATCTCATGTTCTTGTATCTTTCTATTATGCTTTGTAACACTTGTAATAGAACATAGAGAAAGCAATATACTACATTCTTGAAAACTATACACTTGTGTTCTCTTGTTCTGTCTCTTACATTACTTGTGTTTATAGTGTCTTATTGTGGTTAATCCAGTCCTACTAGTTGATTAATTTTGGTTAATCTTCTCTTTTTGTTCTTGTGTTGTGATTGACCCCCTTCACCGGTCCTGCATATTGTTTAAAAATGATTCATGAGATTCTTTGTAAACTCATATTACTAATAACTTGGCATGTTGTAATCATATGCTATTATGATGCCATGTGACAACATAATGTTTAAAATTTTGCCACGTGGCATAACCTCCTTTTACTTATTATATACTAGGTTAATATCCCGTGTATTACACGGTTGAATTAATAAAATAATAAATAATTAGTAATAAAAATTTATGAATTATAAAACCATGTTTAAAGATAAAATATGATTATTATTGCATACGAATAGCTATTTCAAATAAATAAACAATAGATATGTTATAGATAGATAGATATAAAAATAAAAAGATAGTCTAGAAACTCATTTGTTAACGGATTATAGTTAGTAATAAATACGAAAAGTTATATTACAATATTTTAATTTAAGATATGTATAAACTTATATATACGTCTTTGTTCAAAAGATAAAACAATTATAATATTTTAAATCTCCTATTTAAATAGTTTCATTTTTAAATATTTGTTTTAAGATTTTCTTATAAAAATTTATTGTTTACAAAATCTTGTTATTAAAAACTCAAGTTTCTAATTATTCTGGTTGTTTTAACAAAACTACTTTTAAAAAATTCCATATATTTAATAATTATTTAAAAAACTAATTAAAAATATTTTGTTTCAAAAGGTTTAATGTTTTAGAAAATATATGAATTTTAATTTTCTTAGTAAAATTTATTTTTAAAACATAGTTCGATTTTAAAAAAATATAAATGAGAGAAAAATTATCAATTGATCATATTAATATTCATGAAGAGAAAGAAATTATTTGAGTGTTTAATTACTTTAATACCCTTTTAGAGAAAAATAAAATGAGCATGTTTAAAAAATAACAAGTGTCAAAAAGGTGGTTTAATAAGATGAAAAGTGGCCAAAGAAACCTTCTTTTATTAATATGTATAGACTAGCTTTAGTGAACCCGTGTATTACACGAGTTGAATAAATAAAATATTAAATAGAATAAGATTTTATTAAGTATTAATAATATGTGATTTAAATTATGTACGAGTAAGTACTATAACTAATAAAACAATGATTTCAATATTAAAAAAATTACACTTTCTTTGTTTTTTTAAAAAATAAATCAAATATTTCATTTCAAAACAAAAAATATTTAAAAAATGTCATTTGTAAAATATTTCATATTTTAGAAAAAAGTATGTTGTACGTTCTAGAAAATTTTCTTTTTATAAAAATTTGTTGCTCTAAAAATAAACATTAATAAAAGGATCTATTTCTTAATCTTTCTAAAATACCTTATAATCAAAAAATAGAATTAAATAATATTTATTAATTAATTAAGTTATTTAATAGGAGAAAGAAGCGGGTAAATTTTGTTTAGAGTGAATGTGGTGTTGTCATGTGGCATATATAGTTACAATTTGTGCCATGTGATATCTCTAGTTACACTTTTATTATAATAAAAAGAGTAGGTTAGTTACCCGCGTATTACACGAGTTGAAAAATAGAAAAACTGACACTTGCGAACTTTAATTATAGCATGATATGAGATATGGAACAAATAAAATAAAATGTTAAAATTATCTTAATAGTTTGGATATATGAAAATGAAATGTAAACAATTTTGAAAGAAAAAATAGAGCTCATATTGCATAAATAAATAAAATCTAATAATAATATAAAATTTGAAAGAAAGATACAATAGTAAAATAAAAACTAATAAAAGTGAAACAAATGTTTAGAAAGATCCAAATACTTTTATGTAAATAATACTTGAAATTTTATTATTAATTATAGGTCTTTATCTAAATTTAGTAAAATCAATTAATAATTTCTATATATATATATGAGGTTATGGTTGGAAAGAATATGTTGGTTATGATTAAAAATCAAAATTTTTAAAAGTTATTGAAAGGATCGAGATCTAGTTTGATCAATTAGATTAGGATTTGCAGCGGAATAGCACATGAATTAGACGAAATTCTAGCGATAATAATATGAATATTCAATCAAACAGTAACAGTTATAGAGAGAGAGTTTTCTGCAAAAAGAATGTTTTCATTCATGCACAAGCTTCCCGTACAAGAGAAATTAGGTCAACATTCCTTTTATAAGGAATGTGACATCAGCTGACGTCACATGATAGTGACATCTAACTGATTTATACAAACAACTGAAATTAAACTAAACTACTGAAGATGTCCATAACAACTGAGGACACCTTATTAGAAGCTAAGTATAAACTAACATTATAACTACTGAAGTTATAACATCTGAAGTATAAGAACTTCAGATGTTTTACATAATATAAAACTACTGATTACAAACTACTAAAATATAAACCATCACAACTACTGAAGAGAACTACTTCAGCTGTTGTGACAACTTCTGAGAACTTGATCTTCAGACTTTGTCTTCAGCAGTTGTCTTCAGACCTTGTCTTTAGACTTTGTCTTCAGCAGTTGTCTTCAGACTTTGTCTTCAGACTTTTTCTTCAGACTTTGTCTTCAGACTTTGTCTTCAGCAGTTGTCTTCAGACTTTGTCTTCAGCAGTTGTCTTCAGACTTTGTCTTCAGCAATTGTCTTCAGACTTGTCTTCAGACTTTGTCTTCAGCAGATGTAGATCACTTCAGTTGTTTTGATGTCTGTGGGACTTAAAGGTTTTTCTGATCTGGCTCATTGGTTCTTTTGGTCCAACAAACTCCCCTGAACTAACACAGCCAAAACCTTTAAAATTTATTGAGGTCCCACTTATTGGCAGAAACAAAATCTGGATCAGCTCAGAATTCTTCAATTATAAGCTAAGGCCAGGGAAGAGATTTCAGAAGGTTTGATTGGCAAAGGATGAATGGGAACTCTGTCTTGGGGAATTGGACACAGAGCTGTTACCCCATCCATGAAACCTACTTCCCAATAATGAGTCTGTAAGACTCTCTGACATAGGCCTCAAGGAAAACAACTTGTTCTTCATTGTGAGTTCTTCAGCTCCACTTTCAAAGAAGAACTCAGGCCCATAGTACTCAGATAAGTACTTAATATGCTTTCCATTTTTCAGCTCCATAGTTGTTATCTCTCTGTATGCAAACTCATCAGGATGAGTGCCTTCAAGCAATAACTGGAGCTCATTTCTTCTTATTTCTTCAAGCTTCTTGTAGATTAACCCCTTCTTTATCATTTTGTTTTCTAGTAAAGTTTGTGGAGTCATTTTAGACTTGTAAGCTCTCTTGAAGTCATCAAGAATTTCCCAAGGTGACACTACAATGGCCAGCATTATCACAGCATCTACAATCTTCTTACTTGGCCATTGTACCTGCTTGGAATCTTCATTTTGTGTATTCTGTCACTTACTCTGGGGTCAGGCCAAATTCTCACTCTCTCTTTTTGATATTGGAATGTAAATCTGAGAGCATACAACCTTTGAGCATGTTTCTTCATAGCTTGTATGGATGAAGACTTGGGAAACTCTTTATCAATCATCCTTAATAGTTGCTCGTCATGTTGTTTGGGTTGTTCTTCTTCTTCAAGTTTGACTTTTACCATTTTCCTTTGAAAGTCAGGTGTGATTGTTGTTGGTTGACTCCTAGGCTCAGGCATTTTTATTTTGAGAACAGCAGAGAGTGGCAGACTATCATCCTCATCATCTTCTTCTCCATCTTCCATCCTCAACACCCTTCTCTTCCTCTTAGGTGCATCATTGGTAATGGGTTCAGTAGGTTTCTTAGGTAAAGGAATTGGTTTTGAGGGTTGTGAAGGTGGTTGTTTTGGTTTGGATGATGGCGCAGGCTGCTCTAGCATCTTGGATTTCAGTGAAGCTTTGGATAGTTTTGCCATATCAGTCATTTTCCCAGCACCAGCTTCATCAAGAGCTTCTATGATCAATCCTTTGTTAAATACTTCAGAAGAACAGATTCTGGTGGTTATCTCCAAAATACTGTCTCTGGACCATGACTTTACTTCAATGATCGACCTTCCTAGATGTTTTGATATAAATCTTGCCATAGTTTCCAGCCTTTCTCTTTCTTTCTCACTCCAACTTGCCCATCTTTGTTCAATTTCTTGAATCTCTAACCTTCTGATCTCAGAGTCAAGTTTGGCAGTGTCAAATCCTTTTCTGAAGAGTTGATCAATAATCTTATCCATAGATCTGCTATGTTGCTCATCAGCTTCTTTGATCAATTCTTCCAACTTTTTGTCACCTTTAGTCTTTTCAGAGGATTTCTTCCTTTTGTAGGTGATCATTTCCTTTTCTTTCTGCTCTTTTTATGATTCCTCTTCAGCTCTTTTTCTTTTGTCTACTTTCACTGACTTAGACTCCCCTTTTTCGGTTGCATTGGGTTCAGGGGTGTGAATGTCATAAAGTTTCTTGGAAATAGCAGCATCAACTAAAGATTGAAGAGTTGAGGAAAGCCTCTCATCAATGGCTTGATGTACAGTGTTTGTGATTATGGAAGTGATGAGAGGTAAGGATGTTTGAAAGGCAGCAACCATTTGCTTAGAGGGGTTCTGTCCCTGAGAAAAGGCACCTGAACAAAGGCTGGTGGCAAGTTTGTTGAGAGTGGCTCGGTATTTGGGATAGTTCAGGAGAGAAACTACGATCTGTGGGTGAATGTGGGCAATGGACTTGATTCCTGTGACATTTTGGCAAGCAGTTCTTGTAGTCTGCATACCTCAGTTTCAAGAATAGTATTGTGGGCTAGAACATCAAAGAAAAAGCCCAGGTCATCATCAGTCTGTGCTGAATCAACTGACCTCCTGATGAAATCAGGATGAACATGTGCTGAGTGTAGATCAGTATTCACATGTGGCCCTATTTCTCGGAACTAGGGACTTCCTACCTCAGGAAAATGTCCTTCATTGGCAGTTGCCTCTGGTGAGGACTTAGAAATGATACCAGCTTCATCCTGATCATGTGCTGAACAAGGAGAAGAGGCAGCCTCACCAGATGTTCTAATCTCCTCTCACTGGGAGATGGAAATTTGTAATCCCTGTGTTGTGGGTTATCAGCTACATTATAATCCTCTCCCTCAACAGTTGAGGTTTTCCCAGTAGTAATAGGTTTTTGGGGAGGGGTAGAGGAATGTAGTTGAGTCAACACTTGTGCAATAACCACAGTTGGGCTTGTAGGGGTGGCTTCAGTGGGAGATAGGTGTGAAAAGGATTGCACCTGGGGAGAATAGTGCTCTTCAATGGCAGTCCTTTAAGTGAGAGAGATTCCAGTAATGTGGTTTCCCCATTTGTGGTTGCATCAGGATCGTGTTGAGAGGATACCTGAGCGGTTTCAGCGGGTAGAGTACTGGAAACTACAGGGGATTACTACCCATAGTTTCATTCTGTGTTTGTGTTGCAGGGGCATCAACAGGGGACTCAACTCCCTGAGTAGCCTTTTTGGTTGTTTGGAGAGAGGTTTGGAAGGGACTTTGGATCTGGAGGATCAGGCTGTGGGTACCTTCTGCTTTGGTTTTAGTAGTTTGGCAGCCTCTTTGAGGTGTGGGTCAGAGTTGTGCATGGAGTATACCTCTGGCAAAACTACCACAGCAGGGACCCCAAAGCCAACAGGGCCATCAGATTGTAACTGATTCATGATTATGGCCATAATAAACCTTGGATATAATAGCCATCTGTAAGCTACAGGTTTCATTGCCAGATCTTTTAATTCTAAAAATATAATTTCAGAAAATTTAAACTTTGGCGTTCAAGAATAGAATACAATACCTCCACCGTGGATGACATTTGATCCCATGAAGAGGTTTCGGGGGCAAGACAAACATTGATCATATGATAGATTAGACGTTCAGCATCATGAAAGTGCTTCTTCAGAATGGTAGTAGCACTTAGGTTTCCCTCATAGCCATGATTAATGAATGAGAGATCAATGGTGCCCTCGGGTATTTGGTGATAAAGGTAGCATCATTCAGATCAAGCGTTTGGCGAATGATAGCAGGAGTGACAATCACCTTCTTCTTGTTTACAAATGACTGGAGAGTGATCGCAACATCATTCTCACCAGTATGGATGGTGACATTTGTCCAGAACTGACGAAGAGAGTCGGGATAGATGGTAGGATTCAGAAGAAAAGCAGTTCGATACTGGGAATCAGCCATCAGATCAATAGCATCATCAAACTTAGTCCAAAAGGTCGATTTTGTGAAGTAAGCAACACAGTTGTGTCGAGGTTTGATTTGCATGGTTGCCATTAATGGGAGATGAACGTTCGGAAATCGATTTATGAAAAGTTTGAAGTTAGGGTTAGGTATTTATAGGTTATGAAACGGCTGAAAGAAAACAGCTGAAAGTTTTGGTTTTAGTCATCAGTTGTTAGAAAACGACTGAAGACATGGTTTTAACTTTCAGGTGTTGTAAACAACTGAAGACTTGGTGTTTGTCATCAGTAGTTGAAAAAACTACTGAAGACATAGTTGGGCTTCAGTTGTTTTGAAATGAAACAGCAGTTGTTAGAACCAATTGAAGAATAAACTTACTCATTAGTTGTTGTTGTCAATTCACATATCTCAGTTGTTTCATTTGACCTTAACACTTACTCAGTAGATTATCTGATTTTCAGATGTTTCATTTGTCATCAGTACTTATCTGTTAGAACAGTCGTCAGTAGTTGTAACCACTTCAGTACTTTGCAACAGATAAAGTACTTCAGTACTTTAAGGAATTTAGTCTTCAGTAGTTATGAAAAACTGCTGAAGATAAAATAGCTTCAGTACCTATTTGTGACAGCTGTATACTAATGCTCATCAGTACTTGGGAGCTGAGATCATCAGTAGTTGTCAATTTATTCAAGCTGCAGCATACCAAGCCTTAGCACAAGATTTTGAAAAGTTGCACTGTCCAAAGGCTTAGTAAATATATCTGCAAGCTCATCAGCACTAGGTACAAACTTGGATCAATCAGACCTTTTTCATAACAATCCTGATAAAGTGATGTCTGATCTCAATATGTTTGGTCCTAGAATGCTGGACAGGATTCTTACAATACAAAGAGCTGAAGCACTATCCATTAGTAAAGGAGTCTTAGTCTCTGTAATGTCATAATCAGTAATTGATTCTGAAGCCAGTGTACCTGAGATGTACAACCTGCAGCAGCAATGTACTCTGCTTTAGCAGTGGATGTAGCAACACAGGTTTGTTTCTTACTCAGCCAAGAAACCAAACAGTTGCCTAGAAATTGGCATCCACCAGAGGTGGATTTTCTGGTTAATTTATACCCGGCATAGTCACTATCAGAGAAAGCAACTAATTTGCAAGAGTGCCCAATGGAATACCAAAGTCCTAGACATTGAGTTCCTTGCAAATATCTAAAGATCCTTTTGACTGCAATCATATGGGATACTTTAGGTGCAGCCTGAAATCTAGCACAAACACAAGTTGCAAACATAATGTCTGGTCTAGAAGCTGTAAGATACATCAAGGAACCAATCATACATTTGTAAAGAGTTCATCAACTGCTTTACCTATCTGATCAGCATCCAGTTGGTGTGATGCTGCACATGGGAGTAGAACAGAGCTTACAGTTTTGTAAATCAAATTTTTTCAACAATCCTTGTATATTTTGACTGATGAATGAATGTTCCATCAACCTTTTGTTTGATTTGAAACCCCAGAAAGAACTGTAATTCTCCCATGGCACTCATTTCAAACTTTTGTTGCATCAACTTAGTAAAGGCATCACACAACTGTGGATCAAAGGTTGCAAAAATAATATCATCAACATAAATTTGAACAAGGAGCTTATGCATGCCTACTTTCTTAATGAAAAAGGTTTTATCTATGGATCCTCTAGTGAAATTATTTTGAAGAAGAAAGTTGGACAGTGTTTCATACCAGGCTCTGGGTGCTTGTTTAGTCCATAAAGAGCCTTATCAAGCTTATACACCCAATCTGGATGTTATGATCTTCGAAACCTGGTGGTTGGCACACATAAACTTCTTCTTTTTTTTACCATATAAGAATGCACTTTTGACATCCATTTGAAAAACTTTGAGATTATGAAAAGCAGCATAAGCTAAAAACAATCTGATTGCTTCCAGTCTGGCTACAGGGGCAAAGGTTTCATCATAATCATACCTTCTTCTTGTGAAAACCCCTATACAATCAGTCTGGCCTTGTTCTTGACAATTTGGCCTTTTTCATCAGTTTTATTCCTAAACACCCATTTAGTGCCTATTGCACACTTACCTTGGGGAAGGGGAACCAGTTCCCACACTTGCTGCTTTTGAAACTGAAGAAGCTCAAGTTGCATAGCTTCAACCCATCCATTGTCTCTTAATGCAATATGATAATTCTTTGGCTCTTGCTGACTGATGAAGAGAGCATAGAAGCAAAAGTTGGACAATTGATTTTGGTTAAAACCCCAGCATTCATGTCACCAATGATCTAAGACATGGGATGATTCTTCAGTTCTTGATACTCAATAAGATCTATGCAAGTGTTTGTAGGTGATTCAGCAGCAACAGATGGTGATCCAGATTCTTGAAACCTAGAATGATATGACAATTCAAATGAAGTAGAGGATTCAGAGATCTCATCAGCATTTGTTGTGGATGGAACTGCTGAAGCTACAGGAACATCAAGTTTAGTAGACTCAGGCAGTTGATCACTAAAACTTGCATTGATACCAACAGATGGATAACATGTTGCAGAAGATGATGGACTCACAAAACCTGCAACATATGGAGACTGATAAGGAACATATTGCAGTATGTCCAGATCAAATAACTCCACAGGATTTTGTGGGATTTTCTCCTTTGGAGATTCATTAAACTTTACATGCAAGGTCTCTTCTACAATCTTTGATCTGCAATTAAAAACTCTGTATGCCTTGCAAGTAGAGGAATACCCAACAAAGTACCCTGCATCCACCTTTGATTCAAACTTCTGAAGTGGATCTTTTGTATTGAAACAGGGACACCCAAATGCTCTAAAGAAGGAAATCAGAGGAGCCAAATGATGTAACACTTCATAAGGAGTCTTCATCAACTTTGATTTACCAATACTCTATTTTGTACATAACAAGTTGTGTTAACAGCTTCAGCCCAAAAGGTTAGTGGCAAACCAGAATCAGCCAACATTGACCTTGCAGCTTCAATAAGGGTCCTGTTCTTTCTTCTCCACCACTCTATTTTGTTCAGGAGTTCTAGGAATGCTAAACTGCCTTTGATTCCCTTAGAGAAATAAAATTCATCAAGTGTGTGATTTCTAAACTCTGTGCCATTATCACTCCTCACACACTTGACAGAAAGAGAATACTGCTTTTCCACATGCAACACAAAGTAGATGATAATTTGACCAGCCTCATCTTTTGAATGTAAGAAGAAGGTCCATACAAATCTGGAATAATCATCCACATTACCAGATAGTATTTTTTTCTTTGCCAAACTCATCACTCTTACTGGACCAAAAAGATCCATATGCAGTAATTGCAAGCATGCAGTGGACTTTGGTTCTTCTATTGGAGGGAATGATACTTTATTTGCTTTCCTTTTAAACAAGCAGAGCAGTTGTCATCACATTTGAACTCCTTTAATGGCAGACCTCTCACTAACCCATGAAGGATCAGCTGGTTCATGTTTCTAAGATTCACATGACCAAGCCTTCTGTGCCAAAGCTCAGATTCCTGAGGAGAGGCCTTGGAGAACAGACATGGATGGCCTTTTAGATCAATTTTCTTTGATAAGTCTAAGGCATATACTCTTCCAACCCTGTTGGCTTTCAGGAGAGTATGTTCATCCAATATCTTGTCAATCATATTCAAACATTGAAAGATAGAATTCGACAGTTCTGACTAGTGAAAAGTGCAACATGCCCTTTATCACACATTTGACTGACACTCAACAAATTATACTTGAGATTCTCCACATGGTTGACATCATCAAACCTTATTTCACCATTTGAAACAAAGCCTTTGCCGATGATGTAACCCTTAGCATCATTACCAAAAGATACAAATCCCTTCTTTCCTTGAGAGTAGTCATGAAGAAGAATCTACTTCCAGTCATATGCATAGATCCTCCACTGTCCACATACCAGATGCTTCTATGGCATGTTGAAGAACCCTGCATATATCACAACAACTAGTTAGCTTTTGAGACCCAAACCTTTTTGGTTTTGGGTCTGTTCTTATCAACAGCTTTTATACTAACTGATTTGTCATGATTAACAGCCTTTGAAGAAGGAGATGGTGCTGAAAAGGATTCCTTTGATTTTGGCTTAGGTTTCCTTTTCAGTGGTTTAATCACAGGTACATCTATTTGGTTAACTCTCCTAATAGATGTTGAACCATCATAACAAGTTGTGTCTAATTGGTTGTTAAAGCTTTCAGTTCAGCAGACACATCAGAACTTGTTGTGAATGATTCCTGTGAGACACCATGTCCTTCTTTTTGAAAGACACAGACTTGCCTGTGGTTTTGATACTCTTTGAGGAGTATTTTCAGCTGTTTTATGATAAACTTCTTTCTTCTGTTTAGATTTTTGTGAAGACTTTGGTTTATCAGGTTGAGATGTTTGTGGCACAAACCTGGTTTCAATTCATCTTTCAGTTAATTAATTTTCTTTTTGATGATTTTATCCTTGTTTAATTTGGAACCCTTTCTGTACCAACATCCATCAGTGAGATGATTAAATAGACCACAATTTCACATGGCTTTTTCTTCATCTTCTGTTGATCAGCTGCTGAAGAAGATGAAACTACTGAAGGTGTGTTCTTCAGTACTTTCTTCCTTTCAGTACTTATGTGTAGTACTAAAGGATTGTAACAACTGAAGACTTGTTCTTCAAAGATTTTCTATCAGTACATTTGGATTTCCTGATAGATTCTTCAGCAATTGTCAAACCATGTTTGGTTCCATTTGGCTTGAAATGTTCTTCAGTGTTGTTACTTGCTCTTCAGTACTTGAATACCTTTTGAGACAACACCTGAAGGACTCAGCTTTCTCTTGATCATGTGTTCATCAGCAGTAGGACCATCAGCAGACTGATTAGCTAAGTTACTATTACTGACTTCATCCTCTGATTGTACATTATCACTTGAGGATGAGACACATGATGATGTGGTTTAGGAACTGATTTCACCTTCAGATTTACTTCTGTCTTGGGAGTAAAATCTGTAGGAGGTTCAGTGTGATTATATCCAATCCTAAACTTCACATTTGAAGCAGTTTGCTTGCTGAGAAGCATTTCAAACCCCTTGCAAGATGTTACCCAGCGTTCACACTCCACTTGAGTAGCTGCAAGTGTTTCTTTGAGACTCTTGTGATTTTCTAAGATGACCTCTACCTTAGCCTTTTCATCAATGATTTGGCATTTTAATTTGTAAATCTCGTCATCTTTTTCTTTTAAAACAGACTCAAACTCAGCTTTTCTTTTGGAAATCACTTTCTCTAGGTCAAGATTTTGATTAATTAAAGCTACATTTGCTTCTCTAATTGAGGCAAAAGCAGCTATGCATGACTTAGAACACAACTTGGCCTTAGCCTCAGAAGATATTTGTGGTACCTGTGATGATGAAGCATTTGAGCTTGAAGCACCAGTAGACTCCAGGGCCATAAGAGCAAGTTTTCAAAAGGATTTTCACCACCATGTTGACCAGCACCAGAAAACATTTGTTCAGAATAACTAGAAAGATCATCTGGTAAACTACTCCAGTCAACAACACCAGGAGTGAAAAAGCTTTGATGTGATTGAGATTGAGATTGAGATTGTTGACTTGATTGAGGTGGTTGAGGTTTAGGTAGGGTATGTGATTGTTGAGCTATTGGTACAGGAACCTGATTGGACTGTGGCATGTAAAAACAGGGATAAGGATATGGCATTTGACCTTGAGGAACAAAATATGCAGGAGATGATTGATTTTGTGAATGATGACCAGAACTGGTAGAATGTTGCCCTTTGTTTTGTGAATTATTGCTTGGAAAAGTCATAAAGGGTGCAGAAGAGTTAGATCCAGATGATCTACACTCTCTTGCAAATGTCCAAGTCTATGGCACTTGTGACACCTCAACTTGCTCTTGTCAAAACCAACTTTGGTTTTCCAGAGAGACCAGGAATTTTCTACCTGTCCTTTTGTAAAATTTTTGAGATCTGATATTAACTAATGCCATTTGGCTCAAAATATCCATCTCTTCCAAATCATCATCAGCAATTCCTTTCAAATCATCCATCAAAAAGCATAGATTGTCATAGTACATCTTAATTACCATCAATACTAGCAAAAGCATGATCTCCAGTTTGAAGAGAAATCAATATGCTCATCATAGGAACTTTCTGATGAAGCATATTCTGACTCATGACCAACCAGTGCAGTATTCCCTGGTACAAAGTCATCAGTGAGCTTCCCAGATGAAGTCAGTTTTCTTTTCTATTCTATCTCTCTTTGAAATGTAAGCAGTTTCCCATGAAGTTGGGTGAGAGACAGATTATCTAGATTTGCACTGTAGCGTAGGACAATGGTATATGTGTCCCATCTCTCAGCAGGGATCTGAGAAATCTGTTATTCATCTGACTGTTTGTATATTCATGTTTAACCATTTTCAACTCAGATATCAAACAGGAGAATCACTCAAACTGTTGAGCCAGTGACTCACCCTTTCTATGAGAGAATGTCTCATATTGTTGGGCAAGGATTTCTCTATTGTTTGCCAAGACCTCATCAGTTCCTCCAAATTGTTCTTTCTGAGCAACCCAGAGGTCATGAGCAGATTCATGATGCATAAGTCCAGAATAGATTTCATTAGGCAGTGCCATGGCCAGAATTCCATGGGCTTTAGCATCAATTTCAAATAGTTTCAGATCTTCATCCGAATATTGCTCTTTCTTCTTCGGAACCATCTCATTGGTTTCCGGATTACTCACCATAGGCTTATATGGTCCATGAACCACAGATTTCCAACAACCTGAACTATTAATAGACCGGTGATGGAGCATTCGCCGTTGCCATATGTTGTACTCACTCCTAACAAGCATCGGAGGCTTTGTTGAGGAGCTAGTATTGTGAGGATCATTGATTGATGTAGCCATTTTCACCAGTTCAAACAGGTTCAATAATAGTTAAACGAACCTAACTCAAAAACTCAACAACACAATTTGAAATAAGAAGAATCTCAAATTGATTCACAGGAAGCAACAGAAAAACAAACTCTATAACCAATTCTTGCAAATTTGCCAATTCGATCAAACTAAGATATCAAAAGAACAGTTTCAATGATCAATTGTTAAATCGATCAATGATTAACCTGCTCTGATACCACTTGAAAGGATCGAGATCTAGTTTGATCAATTAGATTAGGATTTGCAGCGGAATAGCACACGAATTAGACGAAATTCTAGCAAGAATAATATGAATATTCAATCAAACACTAACAGTTATAGAGAGAGTTTTCTGCAAAAAGAATGTTTTCATTCATGCACAAGCTTCCCGTACAAGGGAAATTAGGTCAACATTCCTTTTATAAGAAATGTGACATCAGCTGACGTCACATGATAGTGACATCTAACTAATTTATACAAACAACTGAAATTAAACTAAACTACTGAAGATGTCCACAACAACTGAGGACACCTTCATTAGAAGCTAAGTATAAACTAACATTATAACTACTAAAGTTATAACATCTGAAGTATAAGAACTTCAGATGTTTTACATAATATAAAACTACTGATTACAAACTACTGAAATATAAACCATCACAACTACTGAAGAGAACTACTTCAGCTGTTATGACAACTTCTGAGAACTTGATTTTCAGACTTTGTCTTTAGCAGTTGTCTTCAGACCTTGTCTTTAGACTTTGTCTTCAGCAGTTGTCTTCAGACTTTGTCTTCAGACTTTGTCTTCAAACTTTGTCTTCAGACTTTGTCTTCAGCAGTTGTCTTCAGACTTTGTCTTCAGACTTTGTCTTCAGCAGTTGTCTTCAGAATTTGTCTTCAGCAGTTGTCTTCAGCCTTTGTATTCAGACTTTGTCTTTAGACTTTGTCTTCAACAGATGTAGATCACTTCAGTTGTTTTGATGTCTGTGGAACTTAAAGGTTTTTCTGATCTGGCTCATTGGTTCTTTTGGTCCAACAGTTATGTAATATATGGAAATGATTTTAATGTTAAAAATCAAGATTTCAAAATGAATTTGGTAAAGACATGTGACAAAGTCTACGTGACACCTAGATTTATAATCTAGTTAGACATCATGTGGATAATAGTTAGTTTTTTATTATATGTTATAGATTATATATTAAGATTGAGATTAAAAGATGTGTCCTTACACTTCAGAATTACGTTGGGTGTTTTTTTAGCAAATTGTGCACATTCTTTGTTTTTGCACGAACTCCTGTCCATTTTCACTGTTAACTCCAACATGTTTCTTTCACGAGAGGTGCAATTATGCCATTTGAAGTCCTTCTAAAACAAAAATAAAGTTTGCGAGTGAGAAAACTAATAATCAAACCCTAGTCCACACACTTTATATGCCTCATGTACCACCACACCTGCCCTTCCAAAACACATATTTCAAGATGTACATCGTACATACATGCATACATACATACATGCATACATACCCACATACATACCTACATACAACATACATACATACCCACATACATACTACATACATACATACATACATACGTACGTACGTACGTACGTACCTACATACATACAACATACATACATACATACATACATACATACATACATACATACATACATACATACATACATACATACATACATACATACATACATACATACATACATACATACATACATACATACGTAATACATACACACACACACACAAACATACATACATACATACGTACATTCATACATACGTACATACCTACATACATACATACGTACGTACCTACATACATACGTGCCTACATACGTACGTGCGTACATACGTACGTGCGTACATACGTACGTGCGTACATACGTACGTGCGTACCTACGTACATGCGTACCTACGTACATGCGTACCTACGTACATGTGTACCTACGTACATACGTACACACAGACAGACATACATACATACATACATAAATACATACATACATTCATACATACATACATACATACATACATACATACATACGTACGTACATACATACGTACGTACATACATACGTACGTACATACATACGTACGTACATACATACGTACGTACATACATACGTACGTACATACATACGTACGTACCTACATACATACGTACATACATACGTACATACATACATACATACATACATACATACATACATACATACATACACACACACACACAAACATACATACATACATACATACATACGTACATACATACACACATACAGACATACATACATACATACACACATACATACATACATACATACATACATACATACATACATACTACGTACGTACATACATACGTACATACATACATACGTACATTCATACATACGTACGTACATACATACGTACGTACCTACATACATACGTACATACATACGTACCTACATACATACATAGATACATAAATACATACGTACATACATACATACGTACATACATACATACATACGTACGTACATACATACGTACGTACATACCTACGTACGTACATAAGTATGTACGTACATACGTACATCGTACATACATGCATACATGCATACATGCATACATACCTACATACATACATACATACATACATACATACATACATACATACATACATACATACATACATACCTACATACGTACGTACGTACGTACGTACTACATACATAATACATACATACCATACATACATACATACATACATACATACATACATACATAACATACATACATACTACATACATACATACATACATACATACATACATACAGACATACATACAATACATACATACATACATACATAACATACATACATACATACATACATACATACATACATACATACATACATACATAGACAAACACACACACACAAACATACATACATACATACGTACATTCATACAAACGTACATACATACATACGTACATACATACGTACATACATACCTACGTACATACATACATACGTACATACATACGTACGTGCCTACATACGTACGTGCGTACATACGTACATGCGTACATACGTACATGCATACATACGTACATGCGTACGTACGTACATGCGTACCTACGTACATGCGTACCTACGTACATACGTACATACCTACACAGGTACATACATACATACATACTTACATACATACATACATACATACATACATACATACATACATACATACTACCTCATACATACGTACATACATACGTACATACATACGTACATACCTACATACATACTACATACATACGTACGTACGTACGTACCTAGTACATACGTACATACGTGCATACATGCATACATGCATACTCATACATACATACATGCATACATACATACATAATACATACATACATACATACATACATACATACATACATACATGCATACATACATACATACATACATACACATAATACATACATACATACATACATACATACATCCATAATACATAACATACATACATACATACATACATACATACGTACCTTCATACATACGTACATACATACGTACATACATACGTACATACCTACATACATACTTACATACATACGTACGTACGTACGTACCTACGTACATACGTACGTACGTACCTACGTACATACGTATGTACGTATGTACGTACGTACGTACCTACGTACGTACGTACATACGTACATACGTACATACGTGCATACATGCATACATGCATACATGCATACATACATACATGCGTACATACGTGCATACATGCATACATGCATACATGCATACATACATACATGCATACATACATACATACATACATACATACATACACATACATACATACATACATATACATACATACATACATGCATACATACATACATACATACATACATACATACATACATCCATACATACATACATACATACATACAGACATACATACATACATACATACATACATACATACACACACACACACAAACATACATACATACATACGTACGTACATACATACGTACGTACATACCTACGTACGTACATACGTACATGCGTACATCGTACATACATGCATACATGCATACATACATACATCATACATACATACATACAACATACATACATACATACATACATACGTACGTACG
>CM046447.1:38733703-39033703 GCA_025506515.1 Flaveria trinervia
GTTAAAAAGATGACATACAATAAAGCAACAACTATTTTTCAAGAAACTTACCACCTTGCACATGCATGCAAAGAGGTAAATGTTGCTTAAATTATCAAGTTGCAACTTTATGTAGCTTATATTAAAAATGCTAAGCAAGCCATGACTAAAAGTAAGTCCAACATTGTTTCTTTGTCACGCATTTATGGTTTTGGTATTTTATCATCATTAAGATTCAACGACGTCAAAATTTGTGGCCAAAAAATTTACTCTTGATTTTAAACAAATTGAAGATTATAAATTAAAGTTAAAGGATATTCATTATTCTATAATTGCTACTTTTATACGTCTAATAGTGGCATATTTTCAAATATGAAATTGTAATTTATTAAGAGTTTTGTATGTGAAGAAAAATAAATTATGATGACAAAGTTATGGATGGTATATATGCTGTATATGAGATTACTTCAAATATAATCAGATAATGTACTAGATTATGATGAGAAGGTTGTGGATAGTTTTTACGACGCATATGGGATTTCTTCAAATCAATCACACTTGTTGTAATATCACTGAAAGAAAAAGTTTATGCTATATCATTTAAATGTAGCTGCTGGGATGAATCAAATTATGAACACTTTAATCCAAAACTTGTTAATATTATTGTTGGTAACGCTAATAAAAATCCCAATTACTAAGTAATACTAACTAGTCGTTTTTCTGCTCGCGCTTTGCGGCGAGGCAGACCGGCCTAACAACCTGGTAAACTGGGTCAATGTATCTGTTTGCATCATCGCAGCGATTATATTTTAAAATGCATGAAACCGGCTTAAAATATAACAATAAAATAAAAGAAAAAATACTTTTTTATGCGGAATAAAATTTTTGGTGGCTCAGAACTCTCAAATATCATGGCTGCAAGGGGAGTTGCAGGTTAAAAACCTACCATCTACCATCCACCATCCTCGCCATGCCACGTTCATCATTTGATGGAATAAATCTAGAAGTCATCATAGCCGAGCGAGAAAAACGACAACATAGCTGAATGACAAAACCCAAAATCAATTGTCAAAAAGAAGAACTCAAAAGGCACATGCCAGAATCATAGCCTTATAGATTTTGTAAACCCACTCCAAAAAAGAAAGCCCTGTAGCACAACCATTTGAATGTAACAAAGAGTGGTGTTTGAAAAGTTTTGAAAACACCATCTCTAGAAACAACAACAAACACAGGCAACATCATCAACACCCATTATTAAAGCATACTATCAACATCAGATTAGGGGTTTACGCAGACATCACTAAAGGCATTCAACCAATAGCAGACACAGACAAGAGCTCACCGTCACGCAAGCACCACCAAAGGTAGCAAACTGGCGGCCAACGGAGTTACAATCTATAGATCTAGGCCGGCGGTCGCATCTTTGCAAGATCAGCGAAGCCTCTCTTTTTGTACAAAAGCATATCATCACAAACCAAATTAGGGCTCTCGGATGTGCCATGTGCCATCGTCATTGAGAAAAATATGAGAACCGAAGTCAGTGTCACATAAATGCCATCAAAGGCGGTCAACGAACCACCGACAGCGTTGAAATGGAAAAAACTAAGCTGATCTCAACACGCACCACCATCCATGGAGGCAACGATACATGGGTTCATTGGAGCCGCCACCGACGCACAAAACCACCAACCACCCGCCGACATGGACTTCTGGTGGCAGGCAGACGGGCGAGGGGATTCAAATGATGAACACCACTGATGAATTGAGGACGGAGAAAAAAACGAATGACATCGGTGGTTGTCGGTGCGGAGGCCGAGGTCCGCCTTGGCGGAAACAAACGGTCAACACCACCACCAGAGCCAAAAAACCCATCTGAATCGGGCGGCGTTGGCGATAGCACCACCTGGTGATCGGTGCTAAGGTCGAGGCCCACCTTGGCGGAAACGAACGACCAACACCAACACAACAACCAGAAAACCCACCCCGGCGAGCACCAACAAACCCATACCACTACCGGCTAACATCTGATGATGTTTAAAGGCCAGACATAATTATCGAGGATGAACGAAATATTGAAATTACCCTTGGTTTACTGTTCATCAAACTTCCTTTTTTCATAATAGGATAATGTTGGATAGTTTTATGATGTAACAGGATTACTTCAAATCAATCACACACATACGCACTCACGCGCGCCCACACATATAGTTTGTGTGTTGAAATTTAGGGTAAAAAATATATAGGTGGAATGGATACTATCTGCCATCGCCACCACCTCCCCCACCACACTTTATTCCTTGTTTTTAACAATAGTGTACACATTTTTTCTGTCTATAAAGATGAGGAAAGTCATGAGAGAGTTAGAGCTTGGAACCACAATCTGTGGATGAGAAGAAATAGAAGAGTTTCTGCCAGAGTTTTCAAAACCATATTGTACATAAAATTTATAGTTCTATTAGTTGACTGGTGAGACCGATCGGATCGGCTAGACTATATTTAATAACAAGATGAAATTATAAATAATTAAATAATTCAATTATTTCAATATCTCAATCTAAACAAATATAACAATACTATATGTTTTTATATGAAATTACATTTTTAACAAAATATGATGATTTAAATAACTAATACATGATCATGTAATTTTGAATTAATTAGAAAATGGGATTTTTGAATGACAAGAGCATTGAAATTTTTTTCCACATTAAAACATTTATATCTCATTAATCTTACAATTGTTTTGAACACAATTTGATTCATTGTAATCATTTCGCTTAATAAAATACAAACCCACTACATAAAAATTAAATTAGTAAGAAATACTAATATTTATTTGTGTCTAAAGTTCATGAAAAAACACATTAGTGCACACTTTAGTGCACTTTTCAACTAAATATTTCTTTAAATTTCCAATAATCCCTAACATGAATAGAGATCGAAATCTTATGCTCAAGGGTTGAGATATAATTTCAACAGTTGAGTAATGCAGGAGAAGTAGGTGTTCTCTTTTAATCCTCATTTGTGAAGTATACTTGGTTTCTGAGAAGTTAGTAAATTCGGTGTCCTTGAACCAACCTTTTTTTACGTAGACATTATTACACTTCATAAAATACTCTTCTTGGTCTGGCTAGCCTCTTATTAACACATCCAATTTCATCATGAAACACTAGTTTACTTCTATAAAAACTCTTGGATTTGCGCACCCCACAAATCCATTCAAAGGGACCTTATTTTTCTTTTACGTACATGATTTTATTTAAAACATTGAAATTTATATGCTTAACTTCCTTTGATATCATAGGCTAGTTATACCAATTGACAAGAAAATATTCAAATCCCTTTAATGTTGGGTACTCCCACAATAAAGGTGGCCAAATCGGTTTTTATTTTGCTAAAATGGTTCGGGTTGAGAACCGAGCCAGTATTTACAATAGGTGACACAAAACTGGTCTTTCCAAACTGATGAGTTTACAAACTGGTTTTTAATTGTTAATCTTCAAACCGATTTCGATCGGTTCTTGAACCGGTTAAGTTTTTTTTATTATTTTTCTAAATAAATAAAAATTAATTAAAAATTCATAATATTTATTCAAGACTTAAAGTTAAACCTTGAAATGTAAACATGATAGTAAAAACATTTAAACGTTACATACATGTAAGGTCCCGTTCCCGGGACGCTTACAGTTGGTGAATCATTGCACATAAAACATATATTTTCATCATTCTACATAAAAAAATGTTGCAGCGGAACATGTAAACAAAACACTCCATTTCAATATAATAGCTATTGCAAAATAATACATCGTTATCCAATTACAAAACCCAAGTTGCATTACATCACAAAAGCATTATAAATGGATGACATCCAAAAGAGCTGAGTAGCCGTCTCGTGCAATCCTCAACAATCATTACTTGCCAACTGGAAACACATCAAAGTCAACGTTGCTGAGTGAGTTCTAGTTTTATAATAAAACATACTTTTCTTTCTTTAAAACCATTCTTTACATTCATGTGTTCATACATCATACGTACACTTAGACAATATCATTATTATCTTCATTATTCGTTCTTTTGTCATTACATCTTTTTCTTTCGTCAACACCATGAACTTTACCCTTCATGCTCATGGTGTTGGGCCTAAGTCTTTTATAGACCTTCATTCATAGTGCCCAGCACCTCTGGCCATAATACCTAAGATAAAGTTCAGGTATACCATTGTCATGTGCTATGCCCTTCATGCTTATGGTACTGGACCTAAGCCTATCATAGACCTTCATTCACGGTGCCCAGCACCTCTAGCCACAGTACCTAAGGCAAGCAACAATGGTTCCATACAAATGGTCAATCACAAAGAAAGACCCCAATGTGCATCCTCCTAGGGTAGCGAACCCGCACACAGTTGGGCTAACACCTTTTAATGGCGTGTCCCGACATACTATGCTTGCAAGACTTTCTTTACTTACATCATTCATTAATGCATGCATTCTTACTTCATGTTCCTCTTTCATTATCTTTCGCTTTACGTTACATACTACTTTTATTCATTCATTATCATTCAACGTAAAGTCATGGGAAAGATAAACATACATCATAATAAGGAACATAACATAAATAAACATCATCATCATATAGGGCAACATCATACATACATAACATGCATAATCATGCAACATCATCATCATCATGCCCAACATACACTCTAAGGCCTCAACAGTCATCTTACATGAACTTACGGGAACTTTCACGTCAAAACTTATATCTGCACTTTCCCCCGAAAGTAAGTACATGAACTATACTTTCCTCGGGTACACCAACCCTACTTGAGCGTATGGGCACCCTTCAGTCATATGGCCTCCAGGTGACTGAACATCATGCGATTAAACAATACGGATGAACACCTATGCGAATGAACATCCGATCGTGCGAATGAAACTAATGCGAATGGAGTCCATGCGGATGAGTCCCATGCGAATGGACCTAATGCGGATGGAACTAATGCGGATGAGCATTTGTGCGACTCGGCTCTCAGTCGTGTGAATGAACTCTCAGTCGTGCGAATGAACCCTTAGTCGTGCGAATGAACCTCAATCGCGCGAATGAACCTAATCGCACCTCATTCGGCCGTATGGCCTCCATTTGGTCGCCTAGCCCTAGCTGATGTAGAATACAGTTCATCCCGAACCCAATCTACTATTTTCGACCTCCAAGCTCATCTAAACCCATTATAAGCCCAAATCAACCATACTAAACCTTAGGAATGCATACCACAACACCATTCAAGCACACACAAGCCCAAAAGCAAGACCCAAACGATCATACACTTACCCACACATACACAAACGGGTCAAACACATACACCCTTAAAAAATGATTTTCAGATGTGCTCCAGCCCTAAATCATTCAAAAACATGTAAAAGAGGGGTCCTAGAACTCACACAAACGACCATAACAAGAAGAACTTCGATTAGACCCGCTTCTCAACGATTTTGCTCACTCGAATCAACCCGAACCAAGCTTGAAACCCCTTTTTCTCCTTTTCTCCTTCTCCTCTCTCTTTTAGCTGATTTGTGGGTGTGGGGAGAGGGTAATGGATGCCCTCTCCCATCAAATATCACCACATACCCAACTTTCTCTCGTTGGCGAGTTTGGTCCCTCGACTTTGGACTTTATTTATTTTTCTTCTTTCGTCGGCTTCAAAAAATTAATAGCCGGGCGTTACAAGTCCACCCCCCTAAATAGGTTTCGTCCCCTGTTGGACCAAAAGAACAATGAGCCTGATCAGAAAAACCTCTAAGTCCCACAGACATTACAACTGCTGAAGAAGATCACAACAGCTGAAGACATCAGCTGATTACAAGGTCTGAAGACAAAGTCTGAAAGTAAAGTACTGAAGAACAAAGACTCAAGAAAAAGTCTGAAGCCATCAGATAAAGACAAAGTCTGAAAGTAAAGTACTGAAGAACAAAGACTGAAGACAAAGACTGAAGACCAAAATGATCAGTAGTTGTCACAACAGCTGAAGTAATTAACTTCAGTAGTTGTGATGGTTTTCTTTCAGTACTTGTAATTTACTTTTCAGTAGTTATAGTTTCAGTAGTTGTAGTTCAGTAGTTTTATGTTTTTGTACTTAAGCATTCTCTGAGATGTAATCAGTAGTTGAGAACATTCTCAGTAGTTTGCATAGTTTCAGTAGTTTGAATAATTCTGTTAGATGTCACTATCAAGTGACATCAGCAGACGTCACATATCCTATATAAGGAATGTTGACCTAGTTGTAAAGTGCGACATTGAGCCACCACGAAAGTATACAAATGAAATATTTCTTTTGCAGAATTCTCTCTTTCTATAACCATGTACTGTTACATTGAATATCAATTGTGTTCTTGTGAATTGTTTAATTCGTTGTTCGAATTCTGCTACAATATTCTCTAATTAATCAAACTGAGATCACTGATCCTAACAAATGGTACCAGAGCAAGGTTAATCATTGATCGATCTAACAATTGATCATTGAAACTGCTATTCGATATCTAAGTTCGATTGAATTAGCATATTTGCAAGAATTGGTTATAGATCATTGAATTTCTGCTGCTTTCGTTTATCTGCTTTGAGTTTTCTCTTGGTTCATATTGAGTTTGTTGTGTTTTGCACCAAAACAGTTAAAAGTTAATTGAATTTGGTTGAATCTGAGAATGACTACTCCGTCTAATGACCCTCACAATATCGGTTCCTCAACCAAGCCTCCGATGCTGGTTAGGACTGAGTATAACATATGGCAACGAAGAACGCTTCATCACCTGTCTGTTAACAGTTCAGGTTGTTGGACATCTGTGGTACATGGTCCACACAAGCCTATGGTGAACAATCTGGAAACCAACCAAATGGTTCCGAAGAAGAAGGAACAATACTCAGATGAGGATCGAAAACTGTTTGAGATTGATGTTAAAGCGCATGGAATTCTGGCCATGGCACTGCCGAATGAAATCTATTCTGGGCTTATGCATCATGAAACTGCTCATGACCTCTGAAATGCATTGAAGGAACAATTTGGTGGAACAGATGAGGTCTTAGCAAACAACAGAGAAATCCTTGCCCAACAATATGAGACATTCTCTTATAAGAAGGGTGAGTCACTGACTCAACAGTTTGAGCGTTTTTCCTGTTTGATCTCTGAGCTGAAAAAGGTCAAACATGAATACACTAATAGTCAGATGAACAACAGATTCCTCAGATCACTGCCTGAGAGATGGGACACATATACCATTGTCCTACGCTCCAGTGCAAATCTGGATAGCTATCTCTCACCCAACTCCATGGGAAACTGCTTACATTTGAAAGAGAGATAGAGCAGAAAAGGAAACTGGCATCATCTGGAAAACTCACTGATGACTTTGTACCAGGGAACACTGCCTTGGTTGGTCATGAGTCAGAATATGCTGCATCAGAAAGCAACTATGATGAGTATATAGATTTCTCTTCAAACGGTTCAGATCATGCATTTGTTAGTGTTGACAGTCAGTCAGGCTATAATAGTGACAATTTGTGTTTCATTATGGATGATTTAAAGGGGTATTGCTGATGATGACTTAGAAGAGATGGATATTCTGAGCCAAATGGCCTTGATTAATATCAGATCTCAAAAGTCTACAAGAGAACTGGTAGGAAATTTCTAGGACTCTCTGGCAAAACCAAAGTTGGTTTTGACAAGAGTAAGTTGAAGTGTCATAAATGCCACAGGCTTGGACACTTTCCAAGAGAGTGTAGATCATCTGGATCTAACTCCTCTGCACCCTTTGTGACTTTTCCAAGCAATAGTCCACAAAACAGAGGGCAACATCCTGCTAGTTCTGGTCATCATTCACAACCTATATCTCCTGCATATTTTGTCCCTCAGGGTCCAATGTCATATCCATATCCCTGCTATTATATGCCACAGCCAAATCCAGTTCAAGATCCTATTGCACAACAACCTCAAGCCTTACCTGAGCCTCTACCATCTCAATCGTCTCAATCACAACCTCATCACAGCTTCTTCACCCCTGGTGTTGTTGACTGGAGCAGTTTACCAGATGATCTCTCTGGTAATGAGCATTTATTTGCTGGTGATGGTCAACATGGTGGTGAACATCCTTTTGGGAATCTAGCTCTCATGGCCCTGGAGTCTACTGAGAGTTCATGCTCCAATGCATCTTCATCACAGGTAACCCAGGTATCCTCTGAGGCTAAGGCCAAGCTATGTTCTGAATCTTGCATAGATGCATTTATCTCTATTAGAGAGGCAAATGTAGCTTTAATTAATCAAAATCTAGAGCTTGAGCAAACTATTTCCAAAAGAAAAGCTGAGTATGAGTCTGTCCTTAGGATAAAGATGATGAGATTTATAAGCTTAAATGCCAATTAAATGATGAAAAGGCTAAGCTAGAGGTCATTCTTAGAACCATAGAGAACTCAAAGAAAAACTTGCAGTTACCCAAGTTGAGTGTGACCGTTGGGTGTCATCCTACAAGGGATTTGAAATGCTGCTCAGCAAGTAATCTGCTTCGAATGTGAAGTTTGGAATAGGTTACAACCACATTGCACCACCTACAGATTTTACTCCAAAACCAATAGTAAAACCTGAAGGTGAAAGTAATTTCCAAACCACATCATCATGTGCATCATCCTCAAGTGATCTCCCAAAATCACAAGATGAAATCAGTGTTGATACCTTAGCAAATCAATTGCCTGATGGGTTAACTACTGATAAGCACATGAAGCTGAGTACTTCAGATGTTGTCCCTCAAAGTACCTCAAGTACTGAAGGGCAAGTCACAACATCTGAAAAGCATTTCAAATCAGCTGAAATAAAAGGATTAACAACTGCTGATAGAGAACAACTGAAGAACAAGTCTTTAGTTGTTACAGATCCTTCAGTACTAAACAAAAGTACTGAAAGGAGGAAAGTACTGAAGAGCACACCTTCAGTAGTTTCCACATCAACAGTTGATCAATCCAAGATGAAGAATAAGCCATGTGAAATATGTGGTAAATTCAATCATCTTTCTGATGAATGTTGGTACAGAAAGGGTTCCAAACTCAACAGAGATAAGCTCATTAAAATCCAGATGGATGAAATGAAAAATGAGTTTAAGACCAAGTTTGTACCACAGTCATCCCAATATTATAAACCCAAGCCTTCATCAAAATCCAAAAAGAAGGATAAGGTTTATCACAAAACAGCTGATAATGCTCCTCATGATAAACATCAGACTAAGTCTATGAACTTTAAGGAGGAAATGGTGGGTCACAGGAACTCATCAAACACAAGTACGGATATGTCACAAGAGCTGAAAGCTTTAGCTACAAATCAGACACAACTTTTTGTGATGGTTCAGCATTTGTTGGGGAGAGTTAACCAACTAGATGCACCTGTGATCAACCACTGAAAAGGCATTCCAAGCCCAAATCCAAGGAATCCATTTCAGCACCATCTCCTTCTTCATCAGCTGTTAATCATAAGAACAAGTTATGGTTAAATCTGTTGATGAATACAGACCCAAAACCAAAAAGGTTTGGGTCTCAAACCCTAACTAGTTCTTTATGATAATGCAGGGTTCTTTAGCATGCCAAATGAGCATCTGGTATGTAGACAGTGGAGGATCTATGCATATGACTTGGAGCAGTTCTCTTCTTTATGACTACTCTTAAGGAAGAAGGGATTTGTTTCATTTGGAATGATGCCAAGGGTTACATCATCGGGAAAGGATATGTGTCTAATGGAGATATCAGATTTGATGATGTTACCATGTGGAGAATCTCAAGTATAATCTACTGAGTGTCAGTCAGATGTGTGATAAAGGGCATGTTGCACTTTTCACAAGCCAGAACTGCAGGATTCTGTCTTCCCAAGTTCTGAGGTTGATTGACAAGGTATTGGATGATCATACTCTCCTGAAGGCCAACAGGATTGGAAGAGTATATGCCTTGGATTTGTCAAAGAAGATTGATTTGAAGGGTCATCCTTGTCTGTTCTCCAAAGCCTCTCCTCAGGAATCTAAACTGTGGCATAAAAGGTTGGGTCATGTTAATCTCAAAACATGAATCAGCTGATCCACAATAGTTTAGTGAGAGGTCTACCAATAAAGGAGTTCCACTGTGATGAAACCTGCACTGCTTGTTTGAAAGGAAAACAACACAAAGTCTCATTCCCTCCTATGAAGAACCTAAGTCCACTGCCTGCTTGTAGTTATTGAACATGGATCTATTTGGTCCTGTGAGAGTGATGAGCATGGCAAAGAAGAAATAATGTCTGGTAATTGTGGATGATTGCTCCATATTTGTATGGACTTTCTTCTTGCATTCAAAGGATGAGGTTGCTCAGACGATTATAAACTTTGTGTTGTATGTTGAGAAGCAGTATTCCCTATCAGTCAAGTGTATAAGGAGTGATAATGGAACTGAATTCAGAAACCATACACTTGATGATTTTTATCTATCAAAAGGAATCAAGAGGCAATTTAGCATCCCAAGGACTCCAGAACAAAATGGAGTAGTGGAAAGAAAGAACAGGACCCTAATTGAAGCTGCAAGGTCTATGTTGGCTGACTCTGGTTTGCCATTGACCTTTTGGGCTGAAGCTGGTAACACAGCTTGCTATGTGCAGAATAGAGTATTAGTAAATCAGAGGTTGATGAAGACTCCATATGAAGTTCTACATCATTTGGCTCCTTAATTTCATTCTTCAAAACCTTTGGGTGTCCTTGTTTCATTCTAAACACAAAGGATCAACTCCACAAATTTGATCCTAAGGTGGATGCAGGGTATTTTGTAGGTTATTCATCCACATGCAAGGCCTACAGGGTCTTCAACTGCAGACAAAGTTAGTTGAAGAAACCTTGCATGTGAAATTCAATGAATCTCCTAAGGATAAATTCCACAAAACCCTGTGGAGTTGTTTGATCTGGATATACTGCAATATGTTCCTTATCAATCTCCAGCTGTTGCAGATCATGTGGATAAATCATCTTCTGTAGCAAGTCTTCCACCTGGTGGTACTGAAGATGATGATGATATCAGTACTCACCTTTTCAAGTTTCGTGACCAACTGCCTGAGTCTGCTAAACTTGATGTTCTTGTAGCTTCTGTAGCTCCATCCACAACAAATGCTGATGAGATTTCTGACTCCTCTACATCATTTGACTTGCCATCTAATACTTGGTGTCAAGAATCTGGATCACCATCTGCTGCTGCTGAACGGCTACAAACACATGCACTGATCTTATAGTATACCAAGAGCTGAAGAATCACCCCATGTCTCAAATCATTGGTGATATCAATGCTGGTGTCTCAACCAGAAGTCAATTGTCTAACTTCTGCTTCTATGCTCTCTTCATCAGTCAGCTAGAGCCAAAGAACTATCATGTTGCTTTGAGAGACAATGGATGGGTTGAAGCCATGCAGATTGAGCTACTTCAGTTCAAAAAGCAGCAAGTGTGGGAACTGGTTCCTCTACTCCCAGATTTCAGGCTGCTCCTAAAGAGTCTCATTTGATTGCAGTCAAGAGGATCTTTAGATATCTGCAAGGTACACAATCTCTAGGTCTTTGGTATTTCACTGGACACTCTTGCAAATTAGTTGTTTTTTCAGATAGTGACTATGCAGGATGTAAGTTAACTAGAAAGTCAACTTCTGGTGGATGTCAATTCCTAGGTAACTGTTTGATTTCTTGGCAGAGTAAGAAACAAACATCTGTTGCTACATCCACTGTTGAAGCAGAGTACATTGCTGCTGCAAGTTGTACATCTCAGGTACTCTGGCTTCAGAACCAATTATTAGATTATGGCATTACAGAGACTAAGACTCCATTATTAATGAATAGTGCTTCAGCTCTGTGCATTGTCAAGAATCTAGTCCAGCACTCTAGGACCAAACATATAGAGATCAGACACCATTTTATTACGAATTGTTCTGAAAAAGGTCTGATTGATCCAAAGTTTGTGCCTAGTGCTGATGAGCTTGCGCATATATTTACTAAGCCTTTGGATAGTTCAACTTTCCAAAACCTTGTGTTAAGGCTTGGTATGCTGCAGCTAGAATAAGTGATAACTACTGATGATCTCAGTAAATAAGTATTGATGATCATTTGTAACCATGTCACAAATATGTACTGATTCTGTTACTACTGATGTAGTTACAACTACTGATGTCAGTAAAAACGGATAAGTACTGATGTCCTATGAAACCACTGAAAACAGCCAAAAAGTATGATGAGTAAGTGTTGAGGACAGTATGAAACAGCTGAAAAGCTAAGAATTGACGAAAACTACTGATGAGAATTTTCTCTTCAGTCATTTCCAAATACTGTTGTTACACCTTAAATAGCTGATGACAAAACCATGTCTTCAGTAGTTTCACAACTACTGATGACTAACACCAGTCCTCAGCTGTTTACAACAGCTGATGACAAAACCAAGGTCTTCAGTAGTTCCACAACTACTGATGACTAAAACCAAGTCTTTAGTTGTTTTTCAAACGTCTGATAGTTAAAACCAAGTCTTCAGTTGTTTTCAGAACAACTGATGAAAACACCAACACTTTCAGTCATTTTCTTTTTAGCCTTTTCTAAACCTATAAAACCTGCACTTATAGCCAAACGTTTCATTAGCCATTTTCAAACCTTCTCTCTCAACAATGGCGACCATGAAACAAACCCCAACAAAACTATGTTGCCTACCTTTCGAAATCGGCCTTCTGGAACAAGTTTGACACTGCCATCGATCCTATGGTGGATTCCCCATACCGAACAGCCTTTCTTCTTAATCCTACCATATATCTGACTCCTTATCCCAGTTCTGGACCAACGTCTCTGTAATAACTGGTGAGAATGATAGACAAATCACTCTCCAGTCGTTGGTGAACCAGAAACAGGTGCTCATCACCCCCGACATCATTCGCAAAACCCTAAATTTGCATGATGGCACCTATCCTAAAGAATACCGAAAGGCACCACTGATATGTCTTTTATCCATAACGGGTATGAAGGCAACTTAAGTGCTACAACCATACTTAAAAAGCACTTTCATGATGCTGAAAGACTTATCTTTCATATGGTGAATGTCTCTCTTGTATCAAAGACATCTTCTTGGGATCATATGTCTTCCTGATGGCAACAGGTATTGTACTCTATCCTTGAATGCCAAAATCTAAATTTTTTTGAGATAGTGTTCATGGAACTAAAGGATCTGGCTCAGAAACCTGTGGCTAACAGATGGCTACTTTATCCCAGGTTTCTGATGGCCATAATTTTAAATCAGCTAAAATCTGATGGCCTTGTTGGTCTTGGAGTCCTGCTCTAGCTGTTTTAGCTGAGATATACTCCAGACATAACTTGACCCTACTCTAAAAGGGGTTGCCCGGATGCTAAAACCCAAGCAGAGGGAACCATAGCCTCCACTTCTAGATCCAAAGTCCCCACCAAACCCAAATCCAAAAAGCCCAAAAAGGCTACTCAGGGAGATGAGTCCCCTGAGGATGCCCCTGTACCACAAACACAGGAAATACATACTGGTTTAACCCCCCAGTTATGTCCAAGACTCAACCTGCTAAAGCCGCACAGGTATCCTCTCAACAGGATCCTGTTGCAAACACAATTGGGGATCCCACATTTCTGGAACCTATCTCACTTGAGAGGGTTACCATTGAAGAGCACCTCTCACCCCGGGTGCAATCTGCTTCAGACCAATCTCCACATGCAACCATCCCTCACAGCCCAACACTGATAGTTGCTAAAGTGCTGAGTCAGTTGCATTCCTCACCCCCTCCCCAGATTCCACTTACCATGGGAATACCTCAACTATGAGGGGGAGGACCAAAATGCTTCTCATAACCCACAGCACAAGGGTTACAATGTTCAATCTCCAAGTGTAGAAAAGGAGTTAGAACATCTGGTAAGGCTGCCACTTCTACTGATTCAGCAAATGATCAGGATGAAGTTGGTAGCATCCATAAGACCTTACCAGAGGCAACTGCCAATGAAGGACACAATCCTGAGGCAGGAAGTCCCCAGTACCAGAACAAGGGGCACATGCTTCTACTGATCTACACTCAGAGCATGTACATCCTGATTCAATCAGGAGGTCAGGTGATTCAGCACAGACTGATGATGACCTGGGCTTTTTCTATGATGTATTAGCCCATAATACCATCCTAGAGACTGAGGTGAGCAGACTCAAAGAGTTGCTAGCCAAAATGTCTCAGGATCAAAGTCCATCTACCTCCCAAACCCCACAGATGGCACCTTCCATTGAAGGTTCCCCAAACACTGAGCCTACACACTTAACTGAGCCACCAGCCACTACTTTTGGCACCACCTCTCAGGGACAGAACCCCTATGAGCATATGGTTACTATCTTTCAAAACTCCTTACCTCTCATCACTCCCATCATCACTGACATAGTGCATAAAGCCATTGATGAGAGGATATCCTCAAATCTACAAACCCTCATTGATGATGCTGTTCACAAATCTCTTTCTGCCTTTCAAGCCCCTGATCCTAATGCAACCAAAAAAGGGGAGACTTCCAAGTCTAAGGCAGTGAAAGAAAAGAAAAGAAAAAGACTTGATGATGAGAAAGAACCTGCAAAAGAGAAGGAGGTGGAGAAAGAACTGATCTCAAAACAGTTGATCACAGATAAAGAGAAGGAAGATCAGCTGATCACATATAAAAGAAAGAAAAGTGCTGAGTCAAAAGCTGATGAAGATAAATCCTTAGAAGATCTTGTCAAAGATGCTGATGAAGCTCACAGCAGATCCTTGGATAAAATTATAGATCAGCTCTTTCGACAAGGTCATGTCACAGCCACACTAGACACTGAGATCAGAAGGCTGGAAATAGAAGAGATTCAAGCTAGTTGGGCTGGTTATAGTGTGTTGGAAAGGAAAAGATTGGAGATAATGATCAGATTCATTGCCAAATACCTTGGAAGATTATTGATAGAGATAAAGTCCTGGTCCAGAGACAGTATCTTGGAGATAACCAAGAAGATCTGCTATGCTGGAGGCTATAATAAGGGGTTGATAATTGAAGCACTGGATGAAGCAGGTGCAGGGAAGAGAACTGAAATGGCAAAGCTCTCCAAAGCCAAACTCACCACCAAAATGCTAAGTTAGTCTTCTCACACTCCCACTCAAACACAAACCTTATCTCTAAAATCTCCCAATCTATCCCTAAACCAAAGCCACCCACAACTCAACCCACAAAACCAATCCCTTTACCCCAAAAACCACCTCAAACCTTACCCAGTGATGCACCCAGGAGGAGGAGAAGGGTGTTGAGGGTAGAAGAAGATGAAGAAAAGGATGATCATGATGATGATAGTCTGCCAATCTCTGTTGTTCTCAAACTCAAATCACCTGAGCACAGAAGTCAACAAGTGATTACTCCTGACTTGCAAATGTAGATGGTGAAGGTAAAGATTGAAGAAGCAGAACAGCAGAAACAGCACAATGAGAAGTTTCTCAAGATGGTTGATAAGGATTTCCCTCATTCCTCATCCATTCAAGAAATGAAGAAACAGGCTCTGAGGTTGTACACTCTTAGACATACTTTTCAACATCAAAACGAAAGAGTGCGGATCTGGCCAGACCCCAGGGTAAGTTCTAGAATTCATAAAAAGAATATACCAAGTAGATATCATGGCCAAATGAAGAAGACCTTGAATGCTGCAATTACATTGGCCATGGTAGTCTCACCCTGGGAAATCATTGAAGAATTCAAGAGAGCTCACAAATCCAAGACAACCCCTCAATCTATTCTTGAGAACAAAAGATCAAGAAGGGGTTGTTATACAAAAGACTTGAAAATCTTCAGAAGAATGAACTCCAGTTGTTGCTTGAAGGCTCTCACCCTGATGAATTTGCTTATAGAGAGATAACAACTGTGGAGTTGAATACTGGAAAGACAGTGAGATACCTGTCTGAGTATTATGGCCCAGAGTTCTTCTTCGAGGGAGAAGTAGAAGAACTCACCAAGGAGGAACAAGTTGTTCTCCTTGAGGCCTATGCTAGTGAGTCTTATAGACTCATTAATGGGAATTAGGTTTCATGTTTGGGACAAGACTCTGTGTCCAGTTTCCCAAGACAGAGTTCCCTTCCATACTTAGCCAATCAAAAGATTAGAAACCTTTTCCCGGCCTATGCTTAACTGATTACCTCTGAAGCTGATCAAGAGGGTGTTTCTGCCAAGAATAAGTGGATCATCATAAGTTTAGAGGTTTTGGCTGCATTGGTTCAGGGGAAGTTTGTTGGACCAAAAGAACCAATGAGCCTGATCAGAAAAACCTCTAAGTCCCACAGACATTACAACTGCTGAAGAAGATCACAACAGCTGAAGGCATCAGCTGATTACAAGGTTGAAGACAAAGTCTGAAAGTAAAGTACTGAAGAACAAAGACTCAAGACAAAGTCTTAAGCCATCAGATAAAGACAAGTCTGAAAGTAAAGTACTGAAGAACAAAGACTGAAGACAAAGACTGAAGACCAAGTGATCAGTAGTTGTCACAACAGCTGAAGTAATTAACTTCAGTAGTTGTGATGGTTTTCTTTCAGTACTTGTAATTTACTTTTCAGTAGTTATAGTTTCAGTAGTTGTAGTTCAGTAGTTTTATGTTTTTGTACTTAAGCATTCTCTGAGATGTAATCAGCAGTTGAGAACATTCTCAGTAGTTTGCATAGTTTCAGTAGTTTGAATAATTCTGTTAGATGTCACTATCAAGTGACATCAGCAAATGCCACATATCCTATATAAGGAATGTTGACCTAGTTGTAAAGTGTGACATTGAGCCACCACGAAAGTACACAAATGAAATATTTCTTTTGCAGAATTCTCTCTTTCTATAACCGTGTACTGTTACATTGAATATCAATTGTTTCTTGTGAATTGTTTAATTCGTTGTTCGAATTCCGCTGCAATATTCTCTAATTAATCAAACTTAGATCACTGATCCTAACATCCCCAAAACCTATTATTCCTCGAACAAACGTGGGAATGATGTCTCATTTCTTCCTTAGTCTCCCACGTTGACTCGGATCCCTTCCTATGCTTCCACTGTACACCCACAAGAGGAACCACTTTATTTCTCAGCCTTTTCTCTTTTTGATCGATGATTGCCACTGGTTGCTCCACATAATTGAGCCATTTGTCTACTTCGATATTTCTCAGCCTTTAGCATAACCCGGTCACCCACCTGGAACTCAATCAGTCTGCGTCGTCTATGAGCATACGACTTCTGTCTATCTTTGGCTGCCTTCATGGAGGCCTTGATCTTTTCGAGCTTCTCATCCGTAGCATCGATTACCTTGACGCACCCTAGCTCTTTCTGACCAATCACCCCAACAGACGGGTGTTCTGTATCTCCTACCATATAGCATCTCATATGCTGGCATACCAATGTTGGCATGATAGCTGTTGTTGTATGAGATTCGGGTAACGGTAGGTGGTCATCCCAACTTCCCCCAAAATCAATCACACATGCCCGAACCATGTCTTCCAATGTCTGAATGGTTCTTTCTGACTGACCATCAGTTTGGGGATGATAAGCCATGCTAATATGTAACCTCGTCCCCATGGCGTCGTGGAATTTCTTCCAGAATTTGGATGTAAACCGGGTGTCGCGATCTGATACAATAGACACCGGCACACCATGACGAGTTACAAATTCCTTGATGAATAGATCCACCAACCTCTCAGATGATATGTCTCGCAGATCGGTAGGAAGTGAGCACTCTTCGTCAGACGGTCCACAATCACTCATATGGCATCATATCCTTTCGAAGTACGCGGCAACTTCGTAATAAAATCCATGGTGATGTGCTCCCACTTCCATTCCGGTATATCCAAAGGTTGGATCTTCCCATACGGCTTCCGATGCTCAGCCTTCACCTGTAGACAAGTAAGGCACTTACTCACATACTCACCACATCACGCTTCATACCCGGCCACCAATAATCTTTCTTCCTGTCTTGGTACATCTTTGTAGCATCGGGATGAATAGGGTATCAAGTATTATGAGCTTCATCCATAATCTTCATGCGTAGATCCCAAAATCGAGTAATCCACACCTCCCGAATCGAGTTCTAACACCAAGCGTGTTTTCACCCAATTCTACGACCAGACCTCTCAGTCTCTCAGAGTTAAGATGGTCTTCTTTCAATGTCTTATCTTGAAACTCTTTAACTTGCTTCATCATGTCAGAGGTCATGATTAGTTGATACACCTTCACCGGAATCGGCTCGGGCCACTCCTTTCGGCTAAGGGCGTCTGCCACCACATTGGCTTTGCCCGGATGGTAGTGGATCTCACAATCATAATCCTTTATAAGTTCCAACCACCGCCTCTGCCTCATGTTCAGATCTTTCTGCTCAAAGAAGTACTTCAAGCTCGTATGGTCAGTGAAAATGGTACACTTCGTCCCGTAAAGATAGTGCCTCCAAATCTTTAGCGCAAAGACCACGGCTGCTAGCTCCAAGTCATGAGTAGGATAATTGACCTCATGAACCTTCAACTGTCGGGACGCAAAGGCTATAACCTTCCCTCTCTGCATTAGCACACATCCCAACCCCGAGTAGGAAGCATCAGAATAAACCACCAGATCTTCGCTTCCATCGGGTAGTGACAGAACAGGAGCTTGATTCAATCTTTCCTTCAATTCTTCGAACGCCTTCTCTTGAGCTTGACCCCATACAAACTTCATATCTTTTCGGGTCAACTTGGTTGGTGGAGAAGTGATCTTGGAAAAGTCTTGGATGATTCTTCTGTAGTAGCCCACTAAACCTAAGAAACTGCGAATCTCGGATGGCATCTTTGGAGGCTTCCATTGCATCACTACCTCCACCTTTGCCAGGTCCACCATAATCCTATTAGGATTCACCACATGACCCAAGAACTAAACTTCGCGCAACCAGAATGCACACTTGGAGAACTTGGCGTACAACTTCTCTTTTCTCAACGTCTCCAGAACCTCCTGAATGTGACCGGCATGCTCAATCTCGCTCTTCGAATATATCTGGATATCATCAATAAACACAATCACTGATTTATCCAACATCGGCCGACACACTCGATTCATCAGATCCATAAAAGCAGCTGGCGCATTGGTCAAACCAAAAGACATGACAAGAAACTAGTAGTGACCGTAGCGCGTATGGAAAGCTGTTTTAGGAACATCCTTCTCTTTCACTTTCAACTAATGATAGCCAGATCGAAGGTCTATCCTTGAAAACCAACTGGCACCTTGAAGCTGATCGAGCAAATCATCTATTCTCGGTAAGGGGTATCGGTTCTTCACCGTCAACTTGTTCAGCTCACGATAGTCAATACACATCCTCATACTACCATCTTTCTTCTTCACAAACAAGACTGGAGCACCCCAAGGAGAGACACTCGTCTGATCAAACCCTTATCAAACAGCTCTTGCAATTGCTCCATCAGCTCTTTAATTTCCGTCGGAGCCAACCGATATGGTGCCTTGGCAACAGGTTGGGCACCCGGTACCAGATCAATCTGAAACTCGATCTCTCTGTCAGGTGGCACTCCCGGTAAGTCTTCAGGGAACACATCTGGAAAGTCACACACAAGCGGTACATTCGACAGTTGTGGTGTGGTGTATCCACATCCTTTATATAAGACAAGTAGGCACTACATCCATGCCTCATACACTTTCCCACCACCACCATTGAGATTACTTTCGGGATCGTTGTGACCCGATCTCCATAAATAGTTAACAAAGTCCCGTTAGGCGCTATCAGACAAATCATCTTCTTGCGACACATAATGTTTGCCTCGATGTCCGCTAACCAATCCATCCTAAGAACCAAATCGAAACCACCTAAGGTCATCATGAAAGGTCTAACAGGAAACTTATGACCCTCAAGTTCCACATCACAGTTCTCTATCATCTCAGAAATCCTGGTAGACTTACCTATGGCAGTTTCTACATCAAGGGTGCATCAACAGATCTACTACTAAGATGTAGCTTAGCACAGAAAGCAGCAGAAATAAAACTTTTACTGGCACCAGAATCAAATAACATAGAAGCTAAAGTTTGGTTCATGAGAAACGTACCGCACACGACATCAGGGTCCGTCCTAGCTTCCTCCTGTGTCATAGTGAATGCCCTGGCGCTCGCCCTTGGCCCTTCACTCCCCGTAGTTTTCTCCCCAGAGCCCTCCGCCCTCCGCTTCTTACAATCCTTACTTATGTGATCGTCTTCACCACAGTTAAAGCACCGGACCGTAGGACAGTCCCTTGCCATGTGCCCCGCCTTCCCACATTTAAAGCACAAGTTCGACCTAAACCTACATTCCCCATTATGCTCTCTCCTACACCTACCATACTTCTTCATAACCGCACCCGACGCGACCACACGGCGATCGTCCACCCTTTCCTTCTTGTTACCCGTCGAGGCACCACCCTGACCAAACCTCTTCCCATTCTAGTTTTGATCACCTCCACCCTTCATGTTACCTTCAGCGACCGCCACTACAACCCTCTCATCATATAACCTCCCTGCCAAATCCACCACCGACCTAAACGTGCTCGGTCGGACAGCGATCATATGCCTACGAATGTCCGCTGCCAAACCTTGAATGTAGCTCTTAATCTTCTGTGACAGAGGCATCACCTGATCCGACACCAGACCTGCTATCTTGTTGAACTTTGTGGTGCACTGCTGGTGTGTCATGGTTCCCGCCTCCAGTTGCAAGAACTCCCTTTCGACCTTGTCCATTTCCCAGTGAGGACAAAACTCCTCAATAACCAACTTTTTCAGCTCCGACCATCTCATCCTCCCATTGCCCTGCTACCCTCGCTTGGACTATATTGTCCCACCAGCATAGAGCTAAGTCCACAAAAGAGTGGGCAACAAACTTTACTTTTTGGTCCTCCCGGCACTCGCTGATATTCAATACAGCTTCCATTTCTCTCACCCACTGGTGAGCAGCAGCAGCAGTGCCGTATCCATCGAAAGTAGGGGGCTTGGATCGTTGAAATGCCCCATAATTACAGCCTCCTGACACCTCCTGCACATGCTCTTCTTCTTCCTCTTCATCATCAGATGGAACCGTTTCAGGCTCTGGTTGTTCCCGTCCTCCCGAGGATGTGTTCGTCTCTTGTCTTTCCCCTTCCCATACTACCTTGATCACTTCGGTCACCACAGGCGGTAAGATTGTCTGCATGACCTGATGTACCTCTTCAACCACCGCCTCTTTCACCAAGGCCTTCAATTTTATGCTCTCATCCACACCCTCCGAATGAGGGGTCTCAGGTTCTTCAGGAACCACCTTCTCAACTCTAGGTCTTCCTCTCTTGGGTCGGGGCTCAGCACCAAGCCCATCATGACCACCTCCATGAGAGGCTTTCGAAGATCTACCCCCGGCCATTCACACGCACACTGAAAGATTGAAACACCAACACGGTCATTCAAGGGAACAGCTCAGTTTATGTCAAGTATAGTAAGTCCCTAATTACAATGGCTAGTTGTGATTAGCCACTTACTTTACTCTTCACACCCCGAGCATAACCTATCCTGACTACATCAGTATTTAAATCTACAAACAACACATAACACATAGCATGCGCACATAATACCGGTTAACTTTACGAAAATACCTAATGGCACGCAGCTACTCAGATTGGTATCCATTCCCTTTCCGTCCCATTCTCGGTTTAAGTTAAGGTTTATTTTGAAAATTTACCCATTTCACTTAAACTTTAGCTCTGATACCAACTTGTAAGGCCTCGTCCCCGGAACGCTTACAGCTGGTGAATCATTGCACATAAAACATATATTTTCGTCATTTTACATAAAAAAACATTGCAGCGGTACATGTAAACAAAACACTCCATTTCAATATAATAGCTTTTGCAAAATAATACATAGTTATCCAATTACAAAACCCAAGTTGGATTACATCACAAAAGCATTATAAATGGATTCCATCCAAAAGAGCTGAGTAGCCGCCTCGTGCTATCCTTAACAATCATTACCTGCCAACTAGAAACACATCAAAGTTAGCGTTGCTGAGTGAGTTCTAGTTTTATAATAAAACATACTTTTCTTTCTTTAAAACCGTTCTTTACATTCATGCGTTCATACATCATACGTACACATAGATAATATCATTATTATTTTCATTATTCGTTCTTTCGTCGTTACATCTTTTCCATTCGTCAACACCATGAACTTTACGCTTCATGCTCATGGTACTGGGCCTAATCCTATCATAGGCCTTTATTCATGGTGCCCAGCACCTCTAGCCACAGTACCTAAGATAAAGTTCAGGTATACCATTCTCATGTGTTATGCCCTTCATGCTCATGGTACTGGACCTAAGCCTATCATAGACCTTCATTCATGGTGCCCAGCACCTCTGGCCATAGTACCTAAGGCAAGCAATAATGGTTCCATACAAATGGTCAATCACAAAGAAAGACCCCAATGTGCATCTTCCTGGGGTAGCAAACCCGCACACTGTTGGCTAACACCTTTTTATGGCGTGTCCCGACATACTAAGCTTGCAAGACTTTCTTTACTTTCATCATTTATTAATGCATGCATTCTTACTTCATGTTCCTCTTTCATTATCTTTTGCTTTACGTTACATACTACTTTCATTCATTTATTATCATTCAACGTAAAGTCACGAGAAAGATAAACATACATCATAATAAGGAACATAATATACACAAACATCATCATCATACAAGGCAACATAATACATACATAACATGCATAATCATGCAATATCATCATCATCATGCCCAACATACACACTAAGGCCTTAACATCTACACTTTCCCCCGAAAGCCAGTACATGAACTACACTTTCCTCGGGTACACCAGCCCTACTTGGGCATATGGGCACCCTTTAGTCGCATGGCCTCCAGGCGACTGAACATCATGCGATTGAACCAATACGGATGAACACCTATGTGAATGAACATCCAATCGTGCGAATGAACATCCAATCGTGCGAATGAAACTAATGCGAATGGACTCCATGCGGATGCTTCCCATGCGAATGGACCTAATGCGGATGAGCATTTATGCGACTAGGCTCTCAGCCGTGCAAATGAACTCTCAGTCGTGCGAATGAACCCTCAGTCATGCAAATGAACCTCAATCGCGAAAGTCAAAACTTACATCTACACTTTCCCCCGAAAGTCAGTACATAAACTACACTTTCCTCGGGTACACCAGCCCTACTTGGGCATATGGGCACCCTTTAGTCGCATGGCCTCCAGGCGACTGAACATCATGCGATTGAACCAATACGGATGAACACCTATTTGAATGAACATCCAATCGTGCGAATGAACATCCAATCGTGTGAATGAAACTAATGTGAATGGACTCCATGCGGATGAGTCCCATGCGAATGGACCTAATGCGGATGGAACTAATGCGGATGAGCATTTATGCGACTAGGCTCTTAGTCGTGCAAATGAACTCTCAGTCGTGCGAATGAACCCTCAGTCATGCAAATGAATCTCAATCGCACGAATGAACCTCAATCGCACCTCATTCGGTTGTATGGCCTCCATTCGGTCGCCTAGCCCTAGCCGATGCAGAATGCAGTTCATCCCGAACCCAACCTGCCATTTTCGACCTCCAAGCTCATCTAAACCCATTCTAAGCCCAAATCAACCATCATAAACCTTAGGATTGCATACCACAACACCATTCAAGCACACAAAAGCTCAAAAGCAAGACACAAACGAATCATACACATACCCACACATACATAAACGGGTCAGACACATACACACTTAAAAAACAATTTTTAGATATGTTCCAGCCCCAAATTATTCAAAAACATGTAAAAGAGGGGTCCTAGAACTCACACAAACGACCACAACGAGAAGAGCTTCGATTAGACCCGCTTCTCAATGATTTTGCTCCCTCGAATCAACTCGAACTAAGCTTGAAACCCCTTTTTCCCTTTTCTCCTTCTCCTCTCTCTTTTAGCTGATATGTGGGTGTGGGGAGAGGGTAATGGCTGCCCTCTCCCTTCAAATATTACCACATACCCAACTTTCTCTTGTTGGCGAGTTTGGTCCCTCGACTTTGGACTTTATTTCTTTTTTCTTCTTTCATCGGCTTCAAAATAAATAAATAGTCAGGTGTTACAATACAACTAAAAGGATTTAAATATTACCCACCTACGTTTAAACATTCAAACATTTACAAACATTTAAAAATTCATCGTCTAGTCATGAGAAATGCATTCCTTGAGGATTTTGATGGTTTTTTCTTCACCCACAAAACTTGAGCTAGTTCAAAGGTAATCATCGTATGCCGCTTCATCGTCGGTCATTTTGGCTGTCAATCCATCATCTATCTCCCCCTCGTATAATTCAACTTCATATTCCCATACTTCTTCAAATGAGCATTTATCTTGTATTCTTTCAGTTACATCCAAATAATCTTTCAACCAAATGGACATTTCAACCACTTGAGGAGTGATTCGAGTCATCCAATGGATATAATCTTATCACTAACAAAAAACTAGATTCCCAAGCTATCATGGAAGCATGGACGGTTAGTAAATCTCGGCTCATGGCAGGTAGGATGAGAAATTGGTCTTCCTTACCTTTACTAGTTATTCTGGTCTACTTGTTATGCAAGTCAACCCTCCGTCAATCCTTTGTTCCAATCCATCTAGACAACTATGTTGTACAACCCGTACTAATTGCACTTGCACTAATACCAGTAAAGGAGCATTGACCAAGGGAAAAGTCGAACAAAATTATTTACATGGGAAGGACCTTAGAATCTTGCATAAGAAAGGAAAGATTTCAGAAAGTAGATTAGGTACTTCCAATAGGAGAATAATAAAGGAAGAAAAAAAATGGAGAAATGAGAAACTGAATTCATTAGGAGGGAACACAAAAGATGATACTATTAAATCGGAAAAATGGTCAAAGGAAGGGATACATGTTGACAGGGCAACATCCGGGGATAGTATATGGAAAGAGACCAATATGTTTTCTCAAACGAATCGATTTACACAGTCAATGATAACACACAAATGGAACAATAAACAATCTTCGCAAACACAAGCATGACTATTACCGCCTATGAGACGCATCAAGGGAAATATTACACTATCGGCAGAGAACCCCTCTCACTTTTGATAAAGAAGGAATCACATTGAGTTATCATTGGATTATGAATTCAGAAGAATCATATAAATCTTATAAAAATGCCAAATAAACAAAGCCAACAAATTAAAAAATTTAAAATATTCAGAAGTCATGGTCGATATAAAGTTTGTCCCACCATACCTCCTGAGTTCACTACTCGGACTGTTACCCTGTCGACGTTTATTACATGCATCTCTTAAACTATTATATAAAACAAACATTGGATCACTTGAACTTTCTACATATGCTGCATATCTCATTGACTCATGAAAGCTTGATGCTTCACCATATATTTCTAAATAAGCATCAAACATATTTGATAAATGTTTGTTAAAATTAGCCTTAAAAATTTGACCATAAATTTATGAAACATCAAGCATTCATAGTGTACAAGTGAAACATCAAGCATTCAAGCTTTTAAGTCTCCTTCAATAGTAGTTTTATGAAGTAAACTTTTAAACCCCGACATATTTAAGTAAAATTTTAATGTGGCGACACAAGTAATAAGCAGGGGTATTTCTTTAAAATATTTTTAAGTTTTTCTTTCATTGGTGGTATCATATTCGAATAAGATCTACATCTAAACGACACCTCATTTAATCTTGAAGTCATTAAGTATATTGGTAAAGTGCTAATAGACTTATTGGATAATAAACTCTGAATAGATAAATAGTTGCGGTTTTGAAAACATATTAAGCATTTTATTTATTTCTTCAATAGTAGTCCAACCCAATGAATGGTAAGATGAAGCCTTCCCATGCCTCATTAAAGTATTATGAAAAAATATTAAACTTTTATTTTACTCAATAGCATTTACAGATATGTTACAAGTCGAATTTCATATTGTAGGTACGTTCCAATTCAGATCTAAACATTTAAAATTGTGTCTTTACAAAACTTGTGATGCTTACTATATATTTGATTATTGCGAAAAATGTTACGTAACATTATTATAAAACACATCTAACAATTTTGATCATTCTTAAACCGTCTTGAATATATAAATTTATTATATGTGTAACATATTGAAAATAAAAACTATTCAAGTGTTACTATTTAAAAGTATGGGTTACCATAAAACCTAAACACGAAATAATCCATTATATCAAACTTACTTAAAGTTGATAAAACCATAATATGAGGTTACAGTATACCAAATATAGTATTAAAAACAAAAGAAGACTTAATAATTAACCAAACTATACTCAAAGTTTTGATAAATTTTTTAAAACACAAAAAAGTAAACGATGTTTTAAAATCTGTTTTAAGTTTGTGGGAACACTATTCATAAAATGAACACAAAATTTTATTAGTCAAACACTTTGGATTACAATACAAAATGTCATTAAAAATAAGAATAATTACAAAGAAATAAACAAAAGAACTAAGAACAACTAAACAAATATGGCTGAATAATTTTATTCGAACAGATGTGCCTTAAAATAAATTTTGGGCCGCTCAAGTGAATCTCTTCTATCTCTTAGCGTGCAATAGCCGAAGTAGATTGCACTGACGGGTTTAATCAATCACTTGAAATAATTTCTGAAACAAGAGCATGTAGAGAAGAGGATGCTGGAAATTATTCACGTGGTTTTCCAAATGTTTAAAACAAGACCCATATGTCTTGTATTAGTAGACAACATTGAGAATACGAGGAGTCAATCACATAATGAAATAATAATACACAAATTAACTCTATTTAATTTGTGAATTAGTATACATATTAATAGAAACATAATTCTATTTAATTGTGAATTAATAATCTAGAATTTGAACATATAGGTTGTTCGCTTCTACATTGTGGAGTCACCTACCGAACATTTGCAACTTGATCCGTACCAAAATCTCTAATGAGCTTCATAGTAGAGGATCCTTAGTGACTCATCATCTATTTCTTTCCTCAATCACATACCTTAGAGCATTAATATCTCACTTATCTTAACTCGTTGTGGACACGCTTTGATTCGTTGTGATCTTATCACATAATAGAATACAAACCAACTAAATAATTATATTAGTGACAAATACTAATAATTATTCATGTCGTAAGTTAGTGAAAAAACCACTTTAGTGCAGTTTTTCATTAATATTCACTAAATTTCAAACACAAGCTTCATTTTCTCCACGGAAACTGTCTTCTTCTTTGCTTTTTTACATCTAGATACCATAGATTGTGCAACCTGATGTGGCAATTTGACCTTCAACCACTGTCTCTCGAACTCAAGTATCCACAAACCAATAATATTCTTTTTGTGCTCATGTCATATGTCTCTTAAGTTGATCAATCTATTCAACTATCATATTAAGAAAAAAAGTACACGCTGTTGATGGTGGCTAACAGTGGTTTTTGGTGTTATGAGAAATAAAATGGCTTTTATTGAATATTTTATATGTAATTTAAATGTATTGTATAGGTCTTTTCATCCATTTATTGAACTAAAATAGGACTTCATGTCTAAAAGGTGATGACTCATGCATGAGTTTAAAATTTTAAGGTGTGATCCGATTACAAGTAATGAATTTGGATTAACTATTTATATTGAACTAAAATAGGACTTCATGTCTAAAAGGTGATGACTCATGCATGAGTTTAAATTTTTAGGTGTGACATCGATGCAATTACTAGTAAGGAATTTGGATTAAATATTTATATTAATTTCTAAATGTGAGTTAGAATGGGGGCCATGACTACGCGTTTATGTTGCTTTTATACATATTATATTTAGTGACAAACTTAATAATTATAAATTATACATACGTTTACACACATAATGCGCGAGTTTACATTTTTTCAGGAATTATACAATTTTGTGAGATTCAATTACAAGCAATGAATTTGAACTAAACATGTATTACTTGAGTTAGAATGGTGGCCATGACCACGTGTTTACATTATTTTATTTATTTTATTTCAAAATGACAAACTTAATAATCATAAATTATACAAAAACATGAATAATTTAAAAGATAATGTGATGTTTGTGTGAAAAGTATACAAAATAGGGCTAGCATTATAGCGTATATTATCTTGGAAACAAATGGTTATAGAATCCCAAGATCACCGTCATCACTGCTAATATTATTATTATTATTGCTATTATTATTGTGGAGCAGTTGTTTTATCTTTTAGTTATATGAGCTTGTAATGTGTTTATTTATACTTACGTGCCAAACCACTATTTTATATTTTGGTCATATGAACCTATTACATTGCATTAGATCTAATTTTCCTATATGTTTAAATGTGAACTAAATGAACAATAGAGTTCAAGTCTTTATGCTTTATTTACTGTTGTTTTATGTGTGTAGATGTTTGGGTATGGTTGTACAAGTTGTGATCACGTGTTTTGCTTCTTTATATAGGTCTCTGTCACTTTTTCAAACCCTCACCGCCCTTTCCTATCCTCTCTGGTAACCACCCACTGCCTTCACATCCGTCGACGATGAGGCATGGTCGTCGCCCTCGCCGCCAGCCACGACGAGATCCGGAGTGTCACCTAGCAGTCGGCCTCACTCCTAATCCTTTTGGTTTCAAACCCTAACCGATGGCGGTTAGGCACACGCGGTTGTTGTTTCTCCGACGAGATTCAAGCCGTGGACCGGCCGCCATTTCCATACTATGGTTGTGCTGTGACCAGGCATTGTCAGTGCCGCTTCCTGGCATCTTTCGATGGCCTGTGTGTGGAGGTTTTTGTGAATGTTTCTCTCGATGATGGTGGGTTTTTGCCCACAGGAGAGTTAAGCGCGTGTTTGGTAATCTGTAACTTTTTGTTGCTATTACGGTTACATTATATTTGGGTTTTCGTTTTGATAATCATATATGTAAACCCTAGATCCGGTTTGATTTTATGTTTCAAAGTGTTTTCACTGGTTGAATCAAATTAAACGAGGTGGGCTGTTGTCGATGATCATGAGCATGCTCTCATCTGAGGCATTACTCTGTTTTCTATTGGTTTGATCAGTCCCTATTCCTTTTGGGGATTCGAAGATAGTGTAACTTTTCGTATTTTTTTTAAATAAAAAGTTAATCCCCTTATATTCTTATAAGGATTATCAGAGTTACTTATACTTGTATTTTTGTTTTAGTTTATCTAAAAATTAATAATTTAACTATTAGATTGAATATAATAACAATAATAAAATAATAATATAAAATAATAATAATCATAACAAAATAATAATAATAATAATAATAATAATAATAATAATTATTATTATTTTATTATTATAATACATGTTCATTATGATAGATTTACATTTAAAACATGATACACATGATAACAGAAAATAATAAGAATACTAAAAATAATAATAATATTAATAATAATAATAATAATAATAATATTAATAATTTATAAAAGTTAAATCATTTATAAGTTATAAAATATATTTAAAACTTAAAGTTATTTAAATGCAGGTGGTGTTTTGTCATTTTATAAACTTTAAAATAAAGATTTTACATAAAATATTAATAATTCCAAACTATAGGGGCCATTTGCGTAAAATTATAAAACCCCAAACCAAATCACCTGTTCAACCCGTATTTCTGGCCAGGAGTTCGGCAACCCTTCGGCCGAAATCCGGCAACTCCAAACTACCGAAACCATTTGATTTTGACCCCCAAACCGTTCCAAATCGTTTCGAGGGCAAGATTCAAACTTGAATGCATATTTTAATCTTGTTTAAACTCCGGTTACTATAAGGTATCATATAAGGCTGATGCAATCCAAAAATTCAAACAGTCTATCTTGCATGCATGCATAAAATGCTGAAGTAGAATGCTTTGGAAGTTTCACATTCTGCATTAGAAAACATTCTAAGTGTGAAATCTTTCAAAACCAAGACAAATATCTTTCGAAGCCAAATATGAAGTCTTCCGAAGCTTTAGAGATAAAGTCTTTCGAAGCTTTAGAGATAAAGTCTTCCAAAGCCATTTTATGAAGACAGATTTCTTCCGAAGACTTTTGAGTGTATGCTTTATTTGCTGTACATTTTACCATAAAGTTGGACCACATTTTCGCTACAACTCTGTTTGACTCACCAACTTTCACAAGTTGGTGAAAAGGTCCATGCTTTTCGTAAACTAGACATTGAGGTCTAGAGTCTGTTTCTTTCTACTTCATGTACTTTTATCTTTTTTCTAATATATTAGAATGTGAGCTATAGCATGTCATTGTCACTACTCAAAAGGCAATCTGCCTTTGACTCTACATTGATTTTGTTGTTGTGAAGATCATGTATTCAGTTGGCCTTCAAATATAGCTGGGTGTAGGATATAGTATAAATTATCTCTGGTCCTTTGCACTTAAAAGTTTTTGGAAGAAATCTGTCTTCATAAAATGGCTTCGGAAGACTTTGTCTTTGAAGCTTTGAAAGACTTCATGTTTGGCTTCGGAAGATATTTGTCTTGGCTTCGGAAGATTTCACACTTAGAATATTTTCTAATGCAGAATGTGAAACATCCGAAGCATTCTACTTCAGCACTTTATGCATGCATGCATGACAGACTGTTTGGATGTTTTGGATTGCATCAACCTTATATGAAACCTTACATATGCTTTGTAACATTTATAAGAAACTAGAGAGCAATATACAACATTCTTGAAAACCAAACACTTGTGTTATTTGTTCTTATGTTGTCTCTCAATTACTTGCGTTTTCTTAGTATTATTGTAACTGGTTTCTAGTTCCCGATTTGATCTGTTAAGTGTTCTAAAATCAATCTCTCCTCATTGTGTGTTGTGTTGTAAGTGCCCAAACCCCTCAAACAGTCCTGCAATTGGTATTAGAGCATTCCAGGGTCTTGATAGTAAGATCTCACCATCTTAAGATCCCTCACACACACAAAATAATTAACATCTCAAATGGCAGCTATCACTAAAGTTGAAATGGAAACTGGAACCATGAAAAAGTACCCACTGATCACTCTTGAAAATTTTGACACTTGATGCTAAAGAATGAAAGGTTTCATCAATTCTCAAGACTCCAGGATGTGGGAATCTGTTATCTTAAGACCTTGCATGACAAGAACCTCTTCAGCTACTGCTGGAGGTGGTATGATTCCAAAGGCTGTGGCTGACTACTCTGATAAAGATAGAAAGAGAGTAGAAATTGATCAATAAGCCATGACAACCCTTCAGACTGCTCTTCCAAACATTGTATACAGAGGTTTCAAAAAATGAAAATCAGCTAAACACCTATGGGATGCATTAAAACTAATGTATGAGGGTTCTATTGAAGCCAAGGAGAACAAGAAGGATCTCCTAAAGCAGCAGTTTGAAAATTTCACCTTTGAAACATGTGAAACCATGACTCTGCAATACTTTAGGTATGTTGAGATTGTGGACAATCTAGTGGATGTTGGAGTGACTCTTGAAAACAGGGACAATGTGAGGAAGTTCATGTCCTCTCTTCCTATGCAATGGACACATTATTGTGTTGTTATCAAGAGGACTGAGAACCTTAAGACTCTCACTTTGACTGAGTTGTATGGTATGCTTAGTGGATACAGATGGAGATGAACATGCAAGGTTCATCTGGTAACTCCAGCAATCAAATGAGTTCAGCCCTACATGTGATTAAAAAGGACAACATAGAACCCCAACATCACCTTATATGCTACCCCGACAACTCACAAAAGGGTACTTTCATCACCTTCTGGAGACACCAGGAGAAAGCTACAGTCAAGGAAGTCTATTCCAAGAAATAAGTTCTTCACATGCCTTTGTGTCTTCTGATGAAAGCTCAAGCAACTTTCTATTCACCCTTGAAGACCTGGACTATATCCATCCAAATGACTTGGAGTTCATAGAAATAGTCCAGCAGATGGCTTTTCTTACTCATAGAGCCAAGAAGTTCTACAAGAGGATAGGAAGGAAGTTTCCCAGCAATACAGCCAGTGGAAAGTTTGGGTTGGATAAAAGCAAAGTCAAGTGTTACAACTGTAACCAAATGGATCACTTTGCTAGGGAGTGCAAGGCACCAAGTACAAATGGTGGCCAAGCACAAGACATACCAAACTACACTAAGAAAGCCACCTAGAATGAGAATCCAAAGCAGCAAGCTGCAATTGCTGTTGAAGAAAGAGGCTTTGACTTGAGTTTTTAGGTGGAAGATGAGTCTCCAAACCAAGCACTGAGGACTAACCATGATAAAACAAAGGTATTGGAACATCTATGTACACCTGAATGTATTGTTAAAGTTAATAGATACAGGTCCTACAACTTAGATGAGATATGATCTTGAGTCGTTATTGAAGCTGCAAGAACTATGTTGTCTGACTCTAAACTGCATATCATCTTCTAGGCAGAGGCAGTCAACACTGCCTGCTATGTGCCAACAGATTTTTAGTAGTTAGGACACATGGTAAGACTTCTTATGAACTTTGGCACAAGAGAAAACCTTTCATTGGTTTTCTCAGATCATTTGGTTGTCCTTGCACCATCTTGAATACCAAAGATCAAATTGCCAAATTTGCTGAGAAATCAGATAATGGACATTTCATTGGTTACTCTTCCTAAGCTAAGGCTTATAGAGTATACAATCTCAGAACCAGGATTGTTGAAGAGTCAGCCAATATGACTTTCAATGAACACACACCTAGTGTAACTGGTTCTGGTTCTAATTGGCTATTTGATCTTGATTTAGTTACCAACTATTTTAACAAATCTTGTGAGAATGTTTCAGGGTCTATAGATATTCTACCAACTGATGATCCTGATCCAAGATTTGGGTTGACAAGACCTTTAAGCTATACAACTTCAGCTCCAGTTGTAAATAATTCTGCAAATGAAGTTTCGATCAGCACAACAATAACCAATTTAGCTGATACATCTGAGATGCCTACAAATTCTAGCTCAAAGGCTTAATAACTAGATAAAGAAGCTTCAAATGTAGAAGACCATGGTGGTGGAAAAAGTGATCAAGAATTTCTTGATGCCGACAACCACTCCATTGAAGACAACATCAATGATATCACACACTTATTGGATCAAGTCTCACTTGATAAGTGTGCTGATAAGATGGGAGAAACATCAATGCCAGATCTAAAATTTTCTAATTTAGATCTCTCTCAGCAACTTGCTGTGATCCTTCAGCTAAAGATCCATAAGTCTCATCCCACCTGAAACATCATTGGAGTTGTTGAATCAGGGGTAAGAACAAGAGGACAAACCCATGATGCAAATGTTTTTCTTCACTCTTGTTTCTTATCTCAGATAGAGCCTAGGAAAATTGATAAGGCTCTAAAGGATGGAAGTTGGGTTGAAGCTAAACAAAAGGAGCTACTTCAATTCAAAAGGCAAAAGGTTTGGAACCTATGTCCTCTTCTTCATGGGAAGACTATTATAGGAACCAAATAGGTTTTTAGGAATAAGAAGGATGATAGAGGACTTGTCATAAAAAACAAAGCTAGACTAGTTGTTCAAGGGTATACACAAGAAGAAGGAATTGACTACACAAATGTCTTTGCTCTAGTAGCAAGACTGGAAGCTGTTAGGATATTCTTGGTATTTTCCACATCCAAGAACTTCAAGGTCTATCAACTTGATATCAATTGTGCTTTTCTCTATGGGGTGATTGATGAAGAGGTGTATGTCAAATAACCACCTAGCTTTGCAGATCCTGATCATCCTGATTATGTCTGCAGGCTTGATAAGGCTCTTTATGGGCTGCACCAAGCACCAAGCACCAAGAAAGTGGTATGCGACTCTATCTCAGTATCTCTGCAAGCATGGATACAGAAGAGGTACTATAGATGGAACTCTCTTTATCAAAGGAACATGAAATGACTTGGTGCTAGTTCAAGTATATGTAGATGACATCATCTTTGGTTTAACTAATCCAAAGCTCTACAAAGACTTTGAGAAGCTGATGAAGGATAGATTTGAAATGAGTGCCATAGGGGAACTCAATTTCTTTCTAGGAATTTAAGTGAAGCAAGTTGAAGATGACATCTTCATAAGTCAGTCAAAGTATGTTCAAGATAAACTCAAGAGGTTTAACATGACTGATTGCAAGGTTGCTAAGACTCCCATAGCCAGAAACCACTCCCTTGGGCCTGACCTTGAGGGGGAGTGTGTGGGTGAACATCTCTACAGGGCTACGATTGGGTCTCTTATGTACCTTACAACTAGCAGGCCTGATATCATGTTTGCCATATGTGTGTGTGTGCAAGATATCAAGCTAATCCCAAGATGTCACATCTTATCACTGTCTAAATAATTTTAAAATATCTCAAAGGTGCCTCAACACTTGGCCTTTGGCATCCAAAGAATTTTGATTTTAATTTGTATGCATATACAAATAGTGATTATGGTGGATGCAATATGATTTCTAAGTCTATATCAGGGGGATGTCAGTTTCTTGGTGGAAGGGTTGTCTCCTAGAAATGCAAAAAACAATCCTGTGTCTCTACATCAACTACTGAAGCTGAATACATTGTTGCTGCAAGCTGCTGTGCTCAAGTGCTTTGGATTTAGAATCAGATGCTGGACTATAGGTTCAACTTTAAAGAGACTCTCATTCACATAGACAACAATAGTGTAATATCTTTTACAGAGAATCTTGTGCAACACTCAAGGACTAAACACATTAATATCAGGTATCATTTAGTTAGAGATAACTTTGAAAAGGGCTTGATCAAACTAGTCAAGGTTAACACTAATGAACAATATGCTGATTTGTTCACTAAAGCTTCTGATGGGTAGAGGTTTAAAAATCTCATATCAGCTATTGGGATAATTAACCTTGAGTAGCTTTATCTTAAAACTAATTCATATTATTTCTAAAATCTATGTGTCATAAGTTGTATATATTTCATCATCTTCATAAGCTCTTGTTTTTTTTGGAAGAAATTTTTTAGAAGAAATTTTTTAGAAGATTTTCCTTAGATTTTTGAAAATTTTGATTTTTTTGTCCTTCGGAAGATATAATTTTATCATCGGAAGAAACTTATGCCTTCAAAACAAACAACTGCTTAAGAAAATTGCCTTTGGAACAAATTTCTAAAATACCGTCTGAAGCTTAAAATTTATTAAGTACTTGAATCCTTTCAAGGACAATTTTCTTCTGAAGCAAATTAACTTCCAGAAGCTTTATTCTTAATTGAATAAAGTATCCAAGACTTAGTTTTCTTCCAAAGCAAAAATTTTCAAAACTCTCAAGAATCTCTTTCGAAGTCATTTTGGCTTCGGAATCTTTTTATCAAAAAAACTTCTGAAGATAAATTACCTTCGGAAGATTTTCGACTTTCAAGAAAACTAACTTTTGAGCAAAAAGCAAACTACTTTTTCAAAGTTTGTGACCGGCATCCGGATTTCAAAGTTTATCCTCTTTCATTAACTTTGTCTAAATACATTTCATATATAAACCCAACTGTTCGACCTCTTTCTTTATCATCTCATCTTCTCCTAAACCTAAATTCCCAAACCTCTCTCTAAAACCGCCTTTGTTTTTCAGTTTCTGCACCTTTAAGCTTTCTTAAATAGCCAACCTCAACCGCAGAAATGACCCAAACTTTTCAATGCATTTACACAGGCAACACAATTTGGTTTCTCTGTTACACTCTGAGAAAGATCCTCATTTCTCAGAGGTTTGTCGATTTTTAGCCCTGTCAAACTATTCCACCGCCCTTACCATTGATCATGTTCTTTGTAAGGATCATTTGCTTGATTTATGGAGAACCTATCAATAGGTTATTCTGGATGGGGAGAAGAAACTGTTTGCCACAGTGCAGGGGAGGACAATCTTCATCACTCCATCCATCATAAACTCCTATCTTCAGTTGGATGATGAGGAAGGTGAGTTTTTCTTTTCCAAAGAGGCAGTCAACCACTCCTTTGAGCAGATGGGCTATGAACGGGACTATTTTGTCAAGACCTTCAGGAAAAAGGTCTCTTCCTAGTGGAAGTATCTACTTCATGTAGTCATCCATAGCTTGTCCAACAAGCATGGGGGATGGGACCAGATTCTTGAAGATCTCTCCTTTATAGTGTATGGAATGGTTCAGGGGGTCAAGTTCAGGTACTCTTAGTTTGTCTATACAAATTTACTTACTAAATTGAACTCCTTAGAGTATTATATGTTTCCTAGATATGTTCAACACATGCTCAACTGTGAACTAGGCTCACAGTTGAGGGAAACAAATAATATTCTTAAATTGGGACAGATGAAGCCCGACATCATTAAAATTTTGAAGAAGCCAACTGTTGGCTTCTCTAGGGGTAGAAACAGCCCTTGTCCCAAAAATGTTAGAGCTCATTGCTCGTGGTGACAACCTAGCAACACAAGCTAGTGTTGAATCCACACCTTCAACCTCTCAACCACCAAAATAGCCACAAATCACCCTCACCTACAAAAGAAAATCCAAATGAACCCCTGCACAAGTCACTCAATTATGTAGGCCCCCATACTACTACCCACACAAGAAGAAGTGGACTCTAGAGCTCTCACTTCTCCTAAGGAGCAAACCACTCCTGTTACTTTAACTATCAATTTTGAGGTTCCTTATATTCAAACTGATGAGCTCATTAGCCCACAGCCTTAAGCCTTCACTCATAATCTCAACACTCTAGTGAATAACCTTCAGGAGAAAGTTATCATCCCCAACCTTTAGATCTCAACCAACCAATCCCTAGCCTTGATTTTTATGATGTTGAAGACTTGGGATTCAGTGAGTATCATGAGCCTCTCTTCTCTTCCCCTACTTCAAGAGAGATGAGTGCTCCTGCTTCTCCTTTGTCTGGCTCACATCATCTACCCATTACTAAGGTGGATATTCTTGACTCTGCTCAGGAAGTCCATATGAAAGATGCTCTCACTTCTGCAAGTGATTACATCATTAAGACCTCGACCATGGCAACTCAGCTCACTGATACTCCATTTGTAGTAGTCAGTGAGCAGAGGAAAACCAGCAGCTAAGAACATCATGCTTGTGGTAAGACTAAAGACTTTGGTCCAATTATCTTATCCCCAAATGAATCTTCTTATGAATAAGAGGGGAATCTGAGACTAAATGTGCAAAAACTGTAAAAAATATGCACATATCTAGTTTCTAAGGTTAGCACTTGGAATCTCAGGTGACTACCTTACACAACAGGATCAATGATCAGCAACTTGAGATTTCTTATCTCAAGGAAAAACTAGCTGAGAGACCTTTAAGAAGAGCTCAACTAGGAATATAAGAACCTGTAAATATGATTGACCTAACTCCTATCTCACCTATACAATGGGTGATGCTACCAAAAAGGGGGAGGAAGTCATTACCATTATAGAACATAGGAGTTCTTCACACGGCATGGACTTTGAAAACTCACCATCTTCACTTGTGTAAGGTCCCATTCCCGAAACGCTCACAGCTGGTCAGTCATTACACATAAAACATATAATTACAATAACTTGAAATAAACGTTGCAGTGGAAATATTAAAAACAACATTTTCATTAATATTTCTTTTGCAAAATAATACAACATTTGTTACACAATTTCATTTGTTCGCATTACAATGCAAAAACATTAAACAAAAGAATGCCATCCAAAAGAGCCAAGTAGCCGCTTCGTGCCATCCTCAACAACTTTACCTGCCAACTAGAAAATGCATAAGAAGTCAGTGTTGCAGAGTGAGTTCTAGTTTTATAATAAAACATACTTTATCTTTCATTAAAATCATTCTTTACCTTCTTTCAAATCATACTATACCATCGTACATGATCACACATCATACATACACATAGATAATATCATTATATTCCTCTTTACTGTTCATCACATTCTTTCTTATCTCTTTATCTCTTTCCGGATCAGTGTCATCAGCTATACCCTAAACGTATGCACAAAGGGGGTACTAGGCCGAAGATCATAAATGACTTCCATAACGCACAAAGCCTGGCACCAGCATCGGGGCAAGCGACAAAGATCCCAACTGTATACTACACCCCAAACGTATGCACAAAGCGGGTACTGGGCCGAAGATCATAATTGACTTCCATAATGCACATAGCTTGGCACCAGCACTAGGGTGAGTAATCATTATAAACCATGTACTATATCACTGGTCAGTCACAAAGACTGAACCCCTACGTGTATCCTTAAGGGTTAGCTAAACCACACACAATTGAGCTTATGACATTTTAGAGTCGTGCACCTCCGTACATTTTGCTTGCAAGCCTTTCTTTACATTCATTCGTTCATTAATGCATGCATTCTTACATTACATTCCTATTTTCATTATCTTCCACTTTACGTTACATAATACTTTCATTTCATTCATTAACATTCAACGTAAAGCCATGGGAAAATAATCATACATAATAAGGAACATCAACATACACATTCAATATCACCATACATGGCATCATCATACATTCATAAAATACATTATACATACCATCATGCATAAGCATCAATCATACATCATATCATCATCATACAATGCCCATCACATCGTCTATGACCTTAAAATTCAGCTTACAAGAATCCCTGGGAACCTCCCAAGTCAAAGCCTACATTTCACTTTTTCCCCAGAAAGTCAGAAAATATTGTAAGTGTTCATCCACATTAACTTTTGTTCATCCACATTTCTTTTATTCATCCGCAGTTCTTTTTGTTCATCCATATTTCTTTTGTTCATCCGCATTTCTTTTTGTTCATCCGCATTTCTTTTGTTCATCAGCATTTCTTTTGTTCATTCGCATTTCTTACTCATCCGAATTTGTTCATTCGCATAAACTTACTCATCCGCATTTGTTTATTTGCACGAACTTACTCATCTACATTTGTTCATTCGCATGAACTTACTCATCCGTATTTCCTTTACTCATCCGCATTTGTTCATTCACATGAACTTATACTCATCCGCATTTCTTTATACTCATCCACATTCACTTTTATTCGCATGAACTTGTTCATCTGCATTTACCTTCATCCGCATTAACAACACATAGGCAAATCCTAAAACCTAAGCATATGAGCTATTATTGGGGAGCATGAGCAGCCCAGGTCACACTTGACATCAGATTGACTCCTCGAACCTCATCTATATATTCTAAGCTTAAATCTTACATCCTAAGCCTTAGAAACACAACCATCACATCATCAAACATGAACATAGTCTAAAATCAACCCCACCCACAACATACACACATTCATACATATCGGTATGAAACCCAGTTTTTGTAAAACATACAATCATGCATTTTCAGCCCTAAAATCATTTCAAAACATGTAAAAGAGGGGTTCTAGAACTCACCTTAGCAGCCTCTTGGGTATGACTTCCTTCAAAACCCGTTTGCTTTAAGTTTACACCTAGAAACCCACCAAAACACACACCTAGACACACAAACATACATAAGCACACAACCAAGGATGGAACCAGTTAAGAACACTCAAAAACTATGAATTCTTACCTTGAATTCGATTTCTTCTTCTTGTTTTTCAAAAATCTGAAAGTTTCACGTCCTTTTCTTTCTCTCTCTACCAAGATCCGAAGATTTGGGTGTTGTAAGAAGTGAGTGGGTGGCTGATGTGCTTCAAATTATACATATAAAACACATCAATTGCACATCCATTATTCTATAAACTCTTACTGAAAATGATGATTTGGTACTTAAATCGTTTATATTGTGTTTTTAGGCTTGGAAAAGACCAAGATGAACAAAAGAAGTATAAATAAGAAGAAAATTAAGAAAACCAAGTTTTGGAATTCAAGCATGGGGCCGTGCTTCATGAGGCACGCTCCCATGCCCAGCCTCAAACACACCCCCGTGTTTGTTGGTCCAACAAGACAAAAAGTACGGTTCCCCGACCCGAGGCACGGGGGCGTGCCCCAGGAGGCACGGGGTCGTGCCCCACCACAAACACGGGGACGTGCCCATTGAACACGGGACCGTGCCCGAAAACCTATGTGCGTACGAGCCGACCAAATTTTACGTACATTATACTAGCACAGGGCCGTGCCTTTTAGGCACGGGGCCATGCTTAAACACTCCAGAAAGCCTATAAATAGGACTTCATTTGCAACTTTAAGAGTAGCTTTTGGGAGGTGAAGTGCTGGTGTTCCCTCTCAGGAACCCAACCTTTGGAGGTCCTTAGAAGGTTTTGGAGGTTCATTCAACACTTAGGAGAAGCTTGGGATCGTTTAACATCATCCATAATGGATCACCGGTTTGATTGTTCTAATTTACCGATGATTTCATTACTATCTTTTATCTTTGTTGTTATGTTCAAGCTCCTTGTGAGCTAAACTTCATGTGTTATCCTAATTTAATGAAACTTATGTAATTTGTGATGAACTAATGGTGTGATAAATATTGTGTTAATGTTATGGTGGTCTTGGGAAAACTATTGATGGGTAGTATCTACATTTGAACAGGAATTTATAAACTTATGGTTTGTGATTGTGATCATCATACAAAGTTGAAAAACCGTATGATTAACTTTCATTCGCGAAACCGGTCTTCATAATAAATCCATGGCTAATGAACTAGAAATGGTTATTAGAAATCATATCACTTTACCTTTCTGATCATTTGCGGGTTCCCTTTTATTTGTTTGGAAACTTCAATAATTGTTACAGTTTTCTAAAATTAATGGTATGTTAGGAAGGAACCTGATCAACTCTCTTTTTAACATTAAGTTATGTTTTTAGAAATCGTATGTCAAATAGGTCACAAAAGATTTATCTATATTACTAGGGCTTTGATCTGAGCAGTAAAACTCAGCCTGACAGGATAAAGTCACTACGGCAGCAAGATAGACAAGAAATCGCGCCAGCTCATCTTTATAAACATTAACATGATTACATTATTAAATATCTTTAATCACACCACCAATTCATCATAGTTACATAAGTGTAATCTAAATTAGGATAACAACCTTACTTCACTGAAAGAATCACCAAAAGTCTCAATCTATCTTTATTTGTCTTTATTTATCATTATTATGTTAAACTTATCATTTTCTAAAACCTAAAGCTGATAGTCAATTATGAGGGTTGTTGAGTAGGCTTAGTGTGTCCACGGATTGATACTCGGTTCTTACCAACACTATATTACCATATGTAACATCTTGTATTTTTAGGTTAAATTAAAGTTAACCTTGTTAAATTCTTGTAAGGACCTTTGTTGTCAAATATAAAATTCGTGGATTACTTATGCTTATTGCTTTAATTCGCCTTTTAATTCTTTATCTTGAAAGATTATAATGTTAATTTTTTTTGTTACTTAATAAATAAATAATAGTAATAATGATAATAATAATAATAATAATATTGTTATTAATAATAATTTATAAAAATTATTAAACTTAGAAATGATTAAAACTTGGATTTAATAAGTTAAGGGGCCTTAAGGTCATTTTATAAAATTTAAATAGAAAGTTTATGCATGAAATAATAAACATTCATAACTTGAGGGACCATTTGTGTAAACTTTTGAAACCCAAACCCCTCCCCCCTTTTTCTTTCCCGTCTTTCCGGTCGGTCACCGGCCACCGCCGGCCGAACCTCCGGCGAGCCCCGAAACACTCAAATTCTGTCGATTCATGGTCTAAAACCGTTCCCAAACCGTTCTAGGATTCGATTCGAACTTAAACGCCTTGTTTAATCAAAGTTCAAGCATCGGTTACGACCTAAACAATCACATAACCGAAACATCTTCAATCCACTAGCCGTTCGGGCATTAATACTACTTAATAACCTAATTAAACTAACCTAAACGATGCTATACCGTATGTTAATCGAGCACCACACTCAATTGAATCTAAAACAATCAAAATCCTCGAATTTGAGCTTCATCCTCGTCGGGAACCTGCAACTTAGTCGAGGCCACTGTCCGAACAAATTTAACTTAAATTGACAAGGGGCTTCGCATCTGGATCATCTTTCGAAGCTTCCCTCGAGTCTAATTTGATTATTATCGTCGTTTGGGTAGCAAACAAGTAGTACGTGGTCGGGAGCGGCTCGTGTACTCGTTCTTCATTAAAATCTCACCAATTCGGGTAATACGACACATCTTCACACTCGGTTTCATATGGGCAATGAAAACCCTAAGTTTAATTTCATTAACGACATTGATTTGGTATTCAATTTGATTCAAGAAGAAACTAGGGTTCTTGGAATTGGGGGTGTTCGGTCGATTAAGGATAAATCAAATTGGAACCGGGTTATACCGCGGCTGAGAGCCTTGGTTCACTGGTTCACACTCCACAATTTCAACTTAGAGGTCCCGGGTTCGAACCCGGGCACCCTCTTATTATTTTTAAAATGGATTTTTAGCCTTAATTTCATTTTAGAAAAATTCTATTACATATAAAAATGATTTTTACAAACTTCTAATCTTTTAAAAAAACTCAACAAAATATTTTCTGTAAATTTATCCTTACAAAATATTTTAATATTTTATTATAAAAGTTATAACTAAGTATTGTTATAAACAAATGGATTTATATAATAATTTGAACTATTAATTATTATGAATCTTATGTTTTCTTTGATTAAAGATATATGTTTTGTTACACAAATTATTAACAATGGCTATATTTCCTTTAAAATTCCATAATACTTCTCTATTGAACTAATATATAAATAAGAGTTTACTAAATTGTTTACAAAACCCCAAAATCCAAAAAACCCTAGTTCGCGTTAAAACAGTAATTTTATTATTAACTTAAAAATCTTATAAATATATATATTTTAGGTACATTGTGAAGGGTTACGCTGAATCGGCACTTAATATTATTTCTTATTAATCATCCAATAAATACTTATTGATCATGTGAGTATTTCTATACCCCTTTTTGCTTATTTTCACACTTTGGGGTGAAACATGTTAACTTATTATCATTTCACTTGTAAACTTATTTGAGACTTGTAATCTTTATGGCAAATCATCATGCAAAGTTGTGGTTAGTTGAACTTTTGTGGTTACCAGGTTATGGCGTTATATGTACAATCATTAACTATTGCTAGCCCAGCGAAGTCATAGATCTATGGGCAAGACAAGCCTGCTTTGGTTGATCCAAGTACACTTAGCTGATCGTATAATCTTGTAAACGTTTGAGACTTGTAAAACTTTATCGAGGTTTGATTGTTGCATTGTTCATAACATCCCAATCACTTTATTCACTAACTTATGACTTGGATTGCCATCTTTTATATAATATATGTATTTAAAACTATGGAATGCTCACCAACATTATTGTTGACCTTTTATTTTTAACATGTATCAAGAAATACTCAAGCTTGATTTCTACACATTGAAGCTTACACATCTAGGAATGGACCTAGATAAATAAGTGAATTAAAATGACTTGTTACCTTTTATGTTATGTTTTTATTTCTTTGAGACTTAAGCTTGTAATGATACAATTGAATCTTATTATTAATTTATATTTGGGTTATTAATAGCGTTATGTGGCTGTGAACGATCTTAACTCTCACTCCTTGACGTTTCCGCCGTCAAGGTTGGGGTGTGACAGATTGGTATCAGAGCCCATAACTATAGGGATCTAGGTTATTAGAAATGGTGACCTAGGCTATAGTATGCATGAACCTTATAGAGTTATATTTCTATCTTGTAAATTTTATACTTTACATGCTACATAATGCTATGCCTTTTATGTGCAATTTGATGCCTTAGCATAGGATGGCCTAAACATTGTTACTTGTCTCCCTAAACTTAACTTTGACTCTTTGACTCTCCCCGAACATGAACTCTCTTAACCTTATTCTCGTCGACACGAGGAAACTTATGCCTATGCTTATGATTTGAATCTTTAGACGTTATGTCTAATCTAAATAATCTCATCAAGGTTTTGATATCATGAACCTAAGAAATTTGTATGACACATAGACACCTGTATTCTAGATTTCCTGGCAAAAGGCCCTCGGGCTAAGGAAAGCATATCGCATAAATCCTACGGGACTAGTTATGCTTACCTGGGGATTTCTGGGATGAGTGATAAACTATGGTCAACATGCACAAATTTCTAAGGCGAATGGGTCAACTTACCTTGAGGTGTCAATGTTCCAAATGGTAATGCGTTACCAAATGGAACCATTCCATGTGCCTTACAACTCTTGCCTTATCCTTGTTAAATTATAATCCTTGTATTTCTATTTCTCGTGTCTAACTCATTTTGCATATCCCAGCATGTCTCGTCATCATGGAAAGCGTGGAAGTTCCGATCGTAAGCTAGCCGCCATGATCGCCCGGCAAATGGTTGCTGTCATCCCGACTATGGTTGCTGAACTTAATAGTACCCTAATGGCTAATAGCAACAACACCAATGGGAACAATAGTGGTGGTCATGGAGAGAATAGCAACAACCAAAACGGGAGCAATCATACTTGCACCTTCAAACATTTCAACTCGTGCAAACCCACTAGTTTTAGTGGAAAAGGAGCCACTGGACTTCTCGAGTGGTTTGAAAGTATGAAGAACACATTCATTATTAGTGAGTGTCCTAACGAGTTCAAGGTTCGCTATGCCACAAGTGTTCTTCAACAACGAGCACTAACATGGTGGAATAGTGAAAAGAGAAACCGTGGAACTGAGGTTGCAATGGTGTTGCCCTGGGAGGAATTCAAGGATATTATGATCCAAAAGTTCTGCCCAAGGAGCGAGTTGCAAAAGCTGGAGGAGGAGTTTTGGAATCTCAAACAAGATGGTGGGAACCATTTGGCTTATTCCACCTGGCATCATGAGTTGAGTATGCTCCTACCACACATGGTGGACACCGTGCCCCGTAACATTGAAAAATTTATCAAGGGGGTGCCATCTCAAATTCAAGATGCCGTGGTGGGTAGTAGGCCCACAAAATTGGAGGATGCGATTACTATTACTGCACAGCTCACCGAGAATCATATAAGAGCTGGCACGATGTCGGCAAAGGGTTCCAAGTCTATGGCAAAAGTGACACCTGAGGCAACAAAAGAGGTAAAGGCCGAGTCATCCTCTCAAAACAAGAAGCGTAAGTTCACCCCGACGGGCAACTACGCTGTGACCGCCCCAAATGCTCCTCAAAAACAAATGGTGGTTGCAAATCAAGCTCCCATGGCTAAAGCTTACACTGGTCCACATCCTATGTGCAACACGTGCAAGTACCATCATTCAAGCAACTCTCCATGCCGAGTTTGCTCATTATGTGGGAAGTATGGACACTCGGTAGCTACTTGCTTTCGTGCGCCAAACAACACTGCCATGCTTACCAACCGAACCTGCTGTAACTGTGGCGAGCCCGGTCATATTCGTCCGCAATGTTCTCGTAATGCGGGAACTGTGCCACCGGCTCGTGGAAGGGCTTTCAACATCAATGCTAACCAAGCTCAAGCCAACAACGACGTGGTGTATGGTACGTCGTTGAACTCTTTTTAAATCGTCTCTTGTCTTATAAAATTTCCTATCTGTGTTCATCATACCAATAATGGATTCTTACCAAACAGGTATGTATCTTGTAAATAGTCATTATGCTTCTGTATTATTTGATTCGGGTGCCGATAGAAGTTTCGTGTCCTTGGAATTCGAGCCTATACTTTCTAAACCACGTGTTAATCTGGAGAGATCTTTCACAGTCGAGGTCGCCGATGGAAAATCTATTGTCGTTGACGTCGTAATACGTGACTACACCTTGAGCCTTAACGAACACGAGTTCTTCGTCGACCTTATTCCTATGCATCTGGGAAGCTTTGATGTTATCATTGGTATGGATTGGTTAGCCAAGCAACGTGCAGAGATTTTATGCTTTGAGAAGTGTATCCGAATTCCTTTACCAACTGGTGATACCTTAAGGATCTTTGGGGAGAAATCATCTCAAAGACTCAAACTCATGTCTTGCATCAAGGCCCGTAAGTGCTTAAGTAAAAACTACATGGCTTTCATGGCATATGTAGTTAATACGAAAGCCAAGGGTAAGGAGTTGAAGGACATTCCTGTCGTGCGAGACTTTCCCGAAGTTTTTCCCGAGTATCTTAAAAGGTTACCTCCCGTGCGAGAAGTTGAGTGCAAGATTGATTTAATCCCTGGTGCAAACCCTGTCGCTAAATCGCCTTATCGTCTTGCACCTGCTGAAATGCAAGAACTCCCTAGTCAACTGCAAGAGTTGACCGATAAGGGTTTTATTCGCCCTAGTTCATCACCGTGGGGTGCACCTGTACTATTTGTGAAGAAGAAGGATGGTTCATTTCGTATGTGCATCGATTACCGAGAACTCAACAAGCTTACTATCAAAAACCGATACCCTCTTCCTCGAATCGATGATCTCTTCGACCAAATTCAAGGAGCAACTCAATTCTCAAAGATCGTCTACGTTCTGGGTATTATCAACTACGTGTTCATGATGACGACATTCCAAAGACCGCTTTCCGTACTCGATATGGACACTACGAGTTCATGGTCATGCCTTTTGGCTTGACCAATGCGCCTGCTGTGTTCATGGATCTCATGAATCGAGTATGTAATCGTATTTGGATAAGTTCGTGATTGTGTTTATTGATGACATTCTTATTTATTCCAAGACAAAATTTGATCACGAGACCACTTGCGACAAGTACTTGGACTTTTGAAGAAGGAGCAATTATACGCCAAGCTTTCCAAGTGTGAATTTTGGTTGGAGGAAGTTCAATTCTTAGGGCATGTGGTGAATAGCCAAGGAATTCACGTGGATCCTGCTAAAATTCAAGCTGTGAAGAATTGGTGTGTTCCCACAACTCCAACCGAGGTTCGTTCTTTTGGGTTTAGCGGGATATTACCGTAGGTTCATAGCTAATTTCTCGAAGATTGCTAACCGTTAACGGCATTAACCCAAAGAATCGACTTTTTGAATGGGGACCTGAGCATGAAGAGGCTTTCGAGACATTAAAACGCAAGTTGTGTAACGCTCCTATTCTCACACTTCCCGATGGAAACGATGACTTTACCGTATATTGCGATGCTTCTAATCAAGGTCTTGGTTGTGTTCTCATGCAACGAGGCCAACTTATAGCATACGCGTCGAGGCAATTGAAGGTTCATGAAGTAAAATACACGACTCACGATCTTGAACTTGGTGCTGTGGTGTTCGCATTGAAGATTTGGCGACACTATTTATATGGGAAGCAATGCATAGTCTACACCGATCATAGGAGTCTCCAACACGTGTTCAATCAAAAGGATCTCAACATGAGACAAAGACGTTGGATTGAGTTGATTAGTGACTACGACTGCGACATTTGCTATCACCCTGGAAAGGCGAATGTTGTAACCGACGCGCTAAGTCGCAAGGTCCACAACAAGACTGTCTTGCTTCAAGAAAGTCGAGATCGAAGGCAATGGTTTGATATGCTAGGGGAATTTGATACCGAAATTCATGTGGATGTCAACGAGGCTACTATCATGCTCAAAACATAAGGATCGATAGTGACCTCGAGTTATGCATTCGCGAGGCTCAACAAGTGGCACTAACCGACGAAGGGAAAGATGAAGATTTGATGCCTAACGTTCGGTCACAACTGGAGACAAAATCGAATGGCATGTGGTATTTCTTGAATCGACTTTGGATTCCGAATCGTGATAACCTTCGACAATTCATTATGAACGAAGCGCATCAAACCCGATATTCCGTTCATCTGGCTCCGATAAGATGTACATGGACCTGCGGGGTCAGTATTGGTGGCCTGGACGAAAAAGGATATCGCGTCTTATGTTTCCAAGTGTCTCATATGTGCAAGAGTCAAAGCCGAGCATCAACGACCAAGTGGTTTACTTTAGCAACCTGAAATCCCTATGTGGAAATGGGAACATATATCCATGGATTTCATAACCAATTTACCTCGTACACCTCGTGGTCACGATAGTATATGGGTCATTGTCGATCGTTTGACCAAGAAAGCACATTTCATACCCATACGAGATACGTACAAGGTTTCAAGGTTGGCTCGAATCTATGTTGACGAAATTGTGAGTCGTCATGGCGTGCCGTTGCACATTATTTCCAATCGAGATGCTCGTTTCACTTTGCACTTTTGGTCTTCGATGCAAGAACTCTTGGGTACTCAATTGGATTTAAGTACGGCTTACCATCCTCAAACTGATGGTCAAACCGAACGAACAATCCAAACCCTCGAGGATCTACTGCGTCTTTGTGTCCTTGATTTTGGTGGCGATTGGGATACGCATTTACCGCTCGCGGAATTTTCGTATAACAATAGTTATCACTCAAGTATCAAAATGGCACCATTCGAGGCTTTGTATGGTCATAAATGCCGTTTCCCAATCTGTTGGACTGACGTTGGGGAAGATCTTATCACTGGTCCGGAACTTATTCAAGAAACGACCGACAAAATTTCCAAAATTCGAAATAATCTCGAGGTGGCTAGAAGTCACCAAAAGAGTTATGCCGATAAAAGACGCAAACCGTTGGAGTTTCAAGTCGACGACATGGTTCTTCTTAAGGTCTCTCCATGGAAGGGTGTTGTACGTTTTGGGAAGAAGGTAAGTTAGCCCCACGTTTTGTAGGACCCTTCAAGATTCTGAAAAGAATTGGGAAAGTGGCTTACAAACTGGAGCTACCTTCTGAACTTAGCGGAGTTCATCCTGTCTTCCATGTCTTAAACCTGAGGAAGTGCTTGGCTGATGAAAATTTGCATGTTCAATAATTGTTTGGAAACTTCAATAATTGTTACGTTTTCTAAAATTAATGGTATGTTAGGAAGGAACCTGATCAACTCTCTTTTTACATTAAGTTATGTTTTTAGAAATCGTATGTCAAATAGGTCACAAAAGATTTATCTATATTACTAGGGCTTTGATCTGAGCAGTAAAACTCAGCCTGACAGGATAAAGTCACTACGGCAGCAGGATAGACAAGAAATCGCGCCAGCTCATCTTTATAAACATTAACATAATTACATTATTAAATATCTTTAATCACACCACCAATTTATCATAGTTGCATAAGTGTAATCTAAATTAGGATAACAACCTTACTTCACTGAAAGAATCACCAAAAGTCTCAATCTATCTTTATTTGTCTTTATTTATCATTATTATGTTAAACTTATCATTTTCTAAAACCTAAAGCTGATAGTCAATTATGAGGGTTGTTGAGTAGGCTTAGTGTGTCCACGGATTGATACTCGGTTCTTACCAACACTATATTACCATATGTAACATCTTGTATTTTTAGGTTAAATTAAAGTTACCCTTGTTAAATTCTTGTAAGGACCTTTGTTGTCAAATATAAAATTCGTGGATTACTTATGCTTATTGCTTTAATTCGCCTTTTAATTCTTTATCTTGAAAGATTATAATGTTAATTTTTTTTGTTACTTAATAAATAAATATAGTAATAATGATAATAATAATAATAATAATATTGTTATAATAATAATTTATAAAAATTATTAAACTTAGAAATGATTAAAACTTGGATTTAATAAGTTAAGGGGCCTTAAGGTCATTTTATAAAATTTAAATAGAAAGTTTATGCATGAAATAATAACATTCATAACTTGAGGGACCATTTGTGTAAACTTTTGAAACCCAAACCCTCCCCCCTTTTTCTTCCCGTCTTTCCGGTCGGTCACCGGCCACCGCCGGCCGAACCTCCGGCGAGCCCCGAAACACTCAAATTCTGTCTGTCGATTCATGTCTAAAACCGTTCCCAAACCTTCTAGGATCGATTCGAACTTAAAGCCTTGTTTAATCAAAGTTCAAGCATCGGTACGACCTAAACAATCACATAACCGAAACATCTTCAATCCACTAGCCGTTCGGGCATTAATACTACTTAATAACCTAATTAAACTAACTAAACGATGCTATACCGTATGTTAATCGAGCACCACACTCAATTGAATCTAAAACAATCAAAATCCTCGAATTTGAGCTTCATCCTCGTCGGAACCTGCAACTTAGTCGAGGCCACTGTCCAACAAATTAACTTAAATTGACAAGGGGCTTCGCATCTGGATCATATTTCGAAGCTTCCCTCGAGTTTAATTTGATTATCATCGTCGTTTGGGTAGCAAACAAGTAGTACGTGGTCGCGAGCGGCTCGTTTACTCGTTCTTCATTAAAATCTCACCAATTCGGGTAATACGACACATCTTCACACTCCGTTTCATATGGGCAATGAAAACCCTAAGTTTAATTTCATTAACGACATTGATTTGTATTCAATTTGATTCAAGAACAACCTAGGGTTCTTGGAATTGGGGGTGTTCGGTCGATTAAGGATAAATCAAATTGGAACCTGGTTATACCGCGGCTGAGAGCCTTGGTTCACCGGTTCACACTCCACAATTTCAACTTAGAGGTCCCGGGTTCGAACCCGGGCACCCTCTTATTATTTTTAAAATGGCTTTTTAGCCTTAATTTCATTTTAGAAAAATTCTATTACATATAAAAATGATTTTACAAACTTCTAATCTTTTAAAAAATCAACAAAATATTTTCTGTAAATTTATCCTTACAAAATATTTTAATATTTTATTATAAAAGTTATAACTAAGTTTTGTTATAAACAAATGGATTTATATAATAATTTGAACTATTAATTATTATGAATCTTATGTTTTCTTGGATTAAAGATATATGTTTTGTTACACAAATTATTAACAATGGCTATATTTCCTTTAAAATTCCATAATACTTCTCTATTGAACTAATATATAAATAAGAGTTTACTAAATTGTTTACAAAACCCCCCAAATCCAAAAAACCCTAGTTCGCGTTAAAACAGTAATTTTATTATTAACTTAAAAATCTTATAAATATATATATTTTAGGTACATTGTGAAGGGTTACGCTGAATCGGCACTTAATATTATTTCTTATTAATCATCCAATAAATACTTATTGATCATGTGAGTATTTCTATACCCCTTTTTGCTTATTTTCACACTTTGGGGTGAAACATGTTAACTTATTATCATCACTTGTAACTTATTTGAGACTTGTAATCTTTATGGCAAATCATCATGCAAAGTTGTGTTAGTTGAACTTTTGTGGTTACCATGTTATGGCGTTATATGTACAATCATTAACTATTGCTAGCCCAGCGAAGTCATAGATCTATGGGCAAGACAAGCCTGCTTTGGTTGATCCAAGTACACTTAGCTGATCGTATAATCTTGTAAACGTTTGAGACTTGTAAAACTTTATCGAGGTTTGATTGTTGCATTGTTCATAACATCCCAATCACTTTATTCACTAAATTATGACTTGGATTGCCATCTTTTATATATATATGTATTTAAAACTATGGAATGCTCACCAACATTATTGTTGACCTTTTATTTTTACATGTTTCAAGAAATACTCAAGCTTGATTTCTACCATTGAAGCTTACACATCTAGGAATGGACCTAGATAAATAAGTGAATTAAAATTATTGTTACCTTTTATGTTATGTTTTTATTTCTTTGAGACTTAAGCTTGTAATGATACAATTGAATCTTATTATTAATTTATATTTGGGTTATTAATAGCGTTATGTGGCTGTGAACGATCTTAACTCTCACTCCTCTGACGTTTCCGCCGTCAAGGTTGGGGTGTGACAGATTGGTATCAGAGCCCATAACTATAGGGATCTAGGTTATTAGAATGGTGACCTAGGCTATAGTATGCATGAACCTTATAGAGTTATATTTCTATCTTGTAAATTTATACTTTACATGCTACATAATGCTATGCCTTTTATGTGCAATTTGATGCCTTAGCATAGGATGGCCTAAACATTGTTACTTGTCTCCCTAAACTTAACTTTGACTCTTTGACTCTCCCCGAACATGAACTCTCTTAACCTTATTCTCTTCGACACGAGGAAACTTATGCCTATGCTTATGATTTGAATCTTTAGACGTTATGTCTAATCTAAATAATCTCATCAAGGTTTTGATATCATGAACCTAAGAAATTTGTATGACACATAGACACCTGTATTCTAGATTTCCTGGCAAAAGGCCCTCGGCTAAGGAAAGCATATCGCATAAATCCTACGGGACTAGTTATGCTTACCTGGGGATTTCTGGGATGAGTGATAAACTATGGTCAACATGCACAAATTTCTAAGGCGAATGGGTCAACTTACCTTGACGTGTCAATGTTTCCAAATGGTAATGCGTTACCAAATGGAACCATTCCATGTGCCTTACAACTCTTGCCTTATCCTTGTTAAATTATAATCCTTGTATTTCTATTTCTCGTGTCTAACTCATTTTGCATATCCCAGCATGTCTCGTCATCATGGAAAGCGTGGAAGTTCCGATCGTAAGCTAGCCGCCATGATCGCCCGGCAAATGGTTGCTGTCATCCCGACTATGGTTGCTGAACTTAATAGTACCCTAATGGCTAATAGCAACAACACCAATGGGAACAATAGTGGTGGTCATGGAGAGAATAGCAACAACCAAAACGGGTGCAATCATACTTGTACCTTCAAACATTTCAACTCGTGCAAACCCACTATTTTAGTGGAAAAGAGCCACTGGACTTCTCGAGTGTTTGAAAGTATGAAGAACACATTCATTATTAGTGAGTGTCCTAACGAGTTCAAGGTTCGCTATGCCACAAGTGTTCTTCAACAACGAGCACTAACTGGGTGGAATAGTGAAAAGAGAAATCGTGGAACTGAGGTTGCAATGGTGTTGCCCTGGGAGGAATTCAAGGATATTATGATCCAAAAGTTCTGCCCAAGGAGCGAGTTGCAAAAGCTGGAGGAGGAGTTTTGGAATCTCAAACAAGATGGTGGGAACCATTTGGCTTATTCCACCTGGCATCATGAGTTGAGTATGCTCCTACCACACATGGTGGACACCGTGCCCCGTAACATTGAAAAATTTATCAAGGGGGTGCCATCTCAAATTCAAGATGCCGTGGTGGGTAGTAGGCCCACAAATTGGAGGATGCGATTACTATTACTGCACAGCTCACCGAGAATCATATAAAGCTGGCACGATGTCGGCAAAGGGTTCCAAGTCTATGGCAAAAGTGACACCTGAGGCAACAAAAGAGGTAAGGCCGAGTCATCCTCTCAAAACAAGAAGCGTAAGTTCACCCCGACGGCAACTACGCTGTGACCCCCCCAATGCTCCTCAAAAACAAATGGTGGTTGCAAATCAAGCTCCCATGGCTAAAGCTTACACTGGTCCACATCCTATGTGCAACACGTGCAAGTACCATCATTCAAGCAACTCTCCATGCCGAGTTTGCTCATTATGTGGGAAGTATGGACACTCGGTAGCTACTTGCTTTCGTGCGCCAAACAACACTGCCATGCTTACCAACCGAACCTGCTGTAACTGTGGCGAGCCCGGTCATATTCGTCCGCAATGTCTCGTAATGCGGGAACTGTGCCACCGGCTCGTGGAGGGCTTTCAACATCAATGCTAACCAAGCTCAAGCCAACAAACGACTGGTGTATGGTACGTCGTTGAACTCTTTTAAATCGTCTCTTGTCTTATAAAATTTCCTATCTGTGTTCATCATACCAATAATGGATTCTTACCAAACAGGTATGTATCTTGTAAATAGTCATTATGCTTCTGTATTATTTGATTCGGGTGCCGATAGAAGTTTCGTGTCCTTGGAATTCGAGCCTATACTTTCTAAACCACGTGTTAATCTGGAGAGATCTTTCACAGTCGAGGTCGCCGATGGAAAATCTATTGTCGTTGACGTCGTAATACGTGACTACACCTTGAGCCTTAACGAACACGAGTTCTTCGTCGACCTTATTCCTATGCATCTGGGAAGCTTGATGTTATCATTGGTATGGATTGGTTAGCCAAGCAACGTGCAGAGATTTTATGCTTTGAGAAGTGTATCCGAATTCCTTTACCAACTGGTGATACCTTAAGGATCTTTGGGGAAAATCATCTCAAAGACTCAAACTCATGTCTTGCATCAAGGCCCGTAAGTGCTTAAGTAAAAACTACATGGCTTTCATGGCATATGTAGTTAATACGAAAGCCAAGGGTAAGGAGTTGAAGGACATTCCTGTCGTGCGAGACTTTCCCGAAGTTTTTCCCGAGTATCTTAAAAGGTTATTGATCATGTGAGTATTTCCATACCCCTTTTTGCTTATTTTCACACTTTGGGGTGAAACATGTTAACTTATTATCATTGCACTTGTAAACTTATTTGAGACTTGTAATCTTTATGGCAAATCACCATGCAAAGTTGTGGTTAGTTGAACTTTTGTGGTTACCATGTTATGGCGTTATATTACAATCATTAACTATTGCTAGCCCAGCGAAGTCATAGATCTATGGGCAAGACAAGCCTGCTTTGGTTGATCCAAGTACACTTAGCTGATCGTATAATCTTGTAAACGTTTGAGACTTGTAAAACTTTGTCGAGGTTTGATTGTTGCATTGTTCATAACATCCCTAATCACTTTATTCACTAACTTATGACTTGGAATGCCATCTTTTATATAATCTATGTATTTAAAACTATGGAATGCTCACCAACATTATTGTTGACCTTTTATTTTTAACATGTATCAGGAAATACTCAAGCTTGATTTCTACACAATGAAGCTTACACATCTAGGAATGGACCTAGATAAATAAGTGAATTAAAATAACTTGTTACCTTTTATGTTATGTTTTTATTTCTTTGAGACTTAAGCTTGTAATGATACAATTGAATCTTATTATTAATTTATATTTGGGTTATTAATAGCGTTATGTGGCTGTGAACGATCTTAACTCTCACTCCTCGACGTTTTCGCCGTCAAGGTTGGGGTGTGACACCATACGACAGGTACACTTGCCTTTTGTGTGTGTGGTTTAGTATTAGTAATAACCAATTAAAACTGAATTTGTGCGATAAATCTTTATCAAAATATATATACTATCCGCACCCATTAGCGGCCATGCCCACTTTACACCAACTTTCAAACCTTTTTGTCCTTTTGATACTTTTAACCCCTCAACTTGGGTTAAATAGCTTTTCTTCCACTATCTTTCTTTTTCTTCACCTTATTCTTCTTTCTTTGACACTAAAAAAAATAACCGGGTGTTACAAGTCCACCCCCTTATATAGGTTTCTTCCCTAAAACCTGTTATTCCTCGAACAAACGTGTAAGGAATCGTTCCGGAGACGATTACAGCTGGCCAATCATTGCTTATAAAACATATAATTACTTTAACTTGAAATAAACGTTGCAACGGGAACATTTTAAAACAACAATTTTCATCACAAATGCTTTTGCAAAATAGTACATTGTTATCAAATTACAAAATACAGGTACATTTCAACACAAAAGCATTATAATATGGATGCCATCCAAAACAAGCCAAGTAGCTGCCCCGTGCCATCCTCAGCAACTTTTACCTGCCACTGGAAAAATGCACAAAAAGTCAGTGTTACTGAGTAAGTTCTAGTTTTATAAAAACAATACATTACCTTTCATTCGTTAAAGCCTTTTATTGCTATCACAAGTGTTCATACATCGTACATACACACAGATAATATCATTATTATCTTCTTTTACTGTTTACCATAAATTTATTTAACTCTTTCCTTCTTTATCACATTCATTATCACTTTCTGGATCAGGGTCATCAGCTATGCCCCAAACAAATGGGGTAATTGACTTCCACACTGCACATAGCCTGGGACCAGCACCGGGGTAAGCGACAAAGATCCCAACTGTATTCTACACCCCCAACATTATGCATAACTCGGGTATGGGGCCGAAGATCATAAATGACTTCCACACTACACATAGCCTGGCACCAACATCGAGATGGGTAACCACTATAAACAGCTATATACTACACCCCTAACTTTATGTATAACTCGGGTACTAGGCCGAAGATCATAAATGACTTCCACACGGCACATAGCCTGGCACCAACACCAAGGTGGGTAACCACTATACAAATGGTTGGTCATAAAGATGGACCCCGATGTGGATCTTTCTGGGGTAGCTAACCCATAAACCGTTGGACTAACACCCTTCATTGGGCGTGTCCCCACATACAAGGCTTGCAAGACTTACTTCGCTATCCTCTCTCATTAATGCATGCACACCATCATTATGTTCCTCTTTTCATTATCTTCCACTTTACGTTACATAATACTTTTCATTTCACTCATTAACATCCAACATAAATCCATGGGAAGATAAACATACATAACATGGAACATTAAGATACACATATAATATCACCAAACAATTCATCATCATACATACATAACATACATCATACATACCATCATGCATAAGCATCAATCATCATAAAATGCCCATGATAACATCTATGATCTCAAAAAGTCAACTTACATAGCTCCTGGGAACCTCCCAAGTCAAAGCCTAAATTTCACCTTTTCCCCAAAAAGTCAGGAAATTTTTAAGTGTTCATCCGCATTTCCGTTTTTGGTCATCCGCATTTCTTTTACTCATCAGCATTTGTCAATGCTCATCCACATTTGTTCATCCACATTAACTTTGTTCATCCGCATTTGTTGTTCAATCGCATGAATCTTCTCATCTGCATTGACTTTCCATCGGCATTGACTTTCCATCCGCATTAACTCTCCATCCGCATTAACTTTACTCATCCGCATTTCCCCCAATACTCATCTGCATTTCCCATAATTAGTCAATGTTCATCCACATTTCCCATACTTAGTCAATGCTCATCCGCATTTCCCATACTTAGTCAACGCTCATCCGCATTTCCCATACTTAGTCAACGCTCATCCGCATTTCCCATACTTAGTCAACGCTCATCCGCATTTCCCATACTTAGTCAGTGTTCATCCGCATTTCCCATACTTAGTCAATGCTCATCTGCATTAACTGTTCACCCGTATTGACTTTCCATCCGCATTTGTCAACACTTAAGCAGTTTTTCTAAACTTAGGCGTTTGAACTACTATTTGGGCACATGAGCAGCCTAGGGGACACTATTCATCAGATTTAGTTCCCAAATCTCATCTTTCATGTTCTAAGCTTAAATATTACAATCTAAGCCTTAGAAACACAACCATAACATCATCAAACATGAACACAACCCTAATCACACCATACCAGCAGCATACACACAGTCATTCATACGGGTATAAAAACCCATATTTATAAAAACATACATTCATGCATTCCAGCCCCAAAACGTTTAAAACCAATAAAAGAGGGGTCCTATAACTCACCTTTTCAGCTCTTGAGTATGGCTTCTTCCAAACTCGTTTGCAATTGAGTTCAACAACCTAGAAACCCACTAAAAACATACAACCGACACACACACACACATAAGCATACAACCAAGCCAAGACCAGTTAAGAACACTTAAAACCATGAATTCTTACCTTGAATTCAATATTTCAGCTGGTTCTTCTTCAACCCGAGAGCTTTCTACTCCTTTTCTTTCTCTTTATAACAGATCCGAATTTGGTGTGGGTGTAAAGGGAGTGATGGGCAGCCATCACCTTTTACACCCACTTTTCAAACCTTTTGTCCTTTTTGACACTTTTTACCCCTCAACTTAGGTAAAATATATTTTCTTTCTTTTTCTTCACTTTATTCTTTCTTTCTTTGGCTTTAAAAAATAACCGGGTGTTACAAAACGTGGATAATGTTGTCTCATCTCCTCTTCAGTCTTCCACGTAGACTCGGATACCTTCTTGTGCTTCCACTGTACATGCACAACAGGAACCACTTTATTCCTCAACCTCTTCTCTTTTCGATCAATGATCGCCACTGGTTGCTCGACGTAATTGAGCCGTTCATCTACCTCAAATCCTTCAGTGGTATGGTCATATCTTCACCTGCTAAACACTTTCTCAGGTGAGATACATGGAATGTCGGGTGGATTCCACTTAACTCATCTGGTAACTCCAGTCTATAGGCTACCTCTCCTACTCAAGCAATGATTCGGAAAGGCCCTATGTACCTTGGGCTCAACTTGCCCCACTTTCTAAACCAGATGATACCCTTCCAAGGTGAGACTTTCAACATGACTCTATCACCCACCTGGAACTCAATCGGTCTACGTCGTTTATCAGCATACGACTTCTATCTATCTTTGGCTGCCTTCATGAAGGCTTTGATCTTTTCAAGTTTCTCAGTCATAGCCTCGATCACCTCGACGCTCCATAACTCCTTCTGACCAATATCACCCCAACAGACGGGTATCCTGCATCTCTTACTGTATAGCATCTCATAAGGGGGCATACCAATGCTGGCATGATAATTGTTGTTATATGAGAACTTAGCTAACTGTAAGTGGTCATCCCAACTCCCTCCAAAATCAATGACGCATGCCTGAAGCATATCTTCCAGCGTCTGAATCGTCCTCTCCGACTGACCATCCGTTTGAGGATGATAAGCCGTGCTAATATGTAATATCGTCCCCATGTCATCGTAGAATTTCTTCCAAAATTTGGATGTAAACCGAGTGTCACGATCAGACAAAATGGACACCGATACACCATGACGAGTTACAATTTATTTGATGAATAGATCCGCCAACCTCTCGGATGAATATGTCTCATGAATCAGTAGGAGGTGAGCACTCTTCGTCAAACGATTGACGATCACCCATATAGCATCATACCCTTACAAGGTACGTGGTAGCTTCATAATGAAATCCATGGTGATGCGCTCCCACTTCCATTCTGGTATATCCAAAGGTTGGATCTTCCCATATGGCTTCTGATGCTCGGCCTTCACTTGTAAACAAGTAAGGCACTTACTCACGTACTCCACCACATCACGCTTCATACCCAGCCACCAATAATCTTTCTTCATGTCTTGGTACATCTCACAGTTGTGGTGTTAGTGTATCCACATTCTTTACATAGGCCAAGTAGGCGCTACATCTACGCCTCATGCACTTTACTGCCACTGCCATCGAAATCGCCTTCGGAATCTTCGTGACTCGGTCGCCATAAACCGTCACCATACTCCTGTCAGGCGCTGTCAATCGTATCATCCTTTTGAGACACACAATGTTCGCCTCGTAGTCCGCCAACCAATCCATTCCTAGGACTACATCTAACCTGCCTAAGGTCATCATGAATGGTCTAACATGAAACTTGTGAACTTTTAGTTCTATATCACATCCTTCTATCATCTTAGAAATCCTGGTGGACTTACCTATAGCATTTCTACATCAAAAGTCGTATCTATACTCTTACTACCAACAGGCAATTTGGCATAGAAAGTAGAAAAAATAAAACTTTTACTACCAACGTACTTGACACAACATCGGGGTCCGTCCTAGCCTCCTTCTGTGTCATCATGAACGCTCTGGCACTCGCCCTCTGCCTTTTAGTTCCGATCGCCTTCTTGCCTGCACCAGAACTTTCAGCCCTCGACTTGTTGATGTCTTTGCTCATGTGGCCCTCCTCGCCACAAGTATAACACCTCCTTACCATGCAGTTTTTTGCCACATGTCTGGTCCTCCCACAACAGAAACAAACATTGGATCCCACTCTACATTCCCCGGTGTGCTCTCGTCCACACTTGACACGCCTCTTCGACCCTACACCGGATGTGACCACACGCCGGTCATCCACCCATGCACCTTTGTTACTTGGAGTGGCCCCGCCACGTCTAAACCACATTCCGTTCCAATTCCGATCTCCACCATTCTACTTACGCCTTCAGCCACCGCCACTGTTCTTTCATCATACAACCTACTGCCAAATCAATCGCCGACCTAAACGTGCTCGGTTAGGCAACGATCATGTGCCTGTGGACATCCGCCGACAAGCCCTGAATATACCTTTTAATCTTTTGTGACAAGGGTATCACTTGATCTGGAACCAGCCGTGCCATCTCATTGAATTTGGTGGTGTACAGCTAATGCGTCATGGTTCCCGCCTCCAGCTGTAGGAACTCTCTCTCAACCTTATCCATCTCCCTATGAGGATAGAACTCCATCAATCACCAACTAATTTAACTCTGCCCACTTCATCCTCCCGATAACCCTACTACCCTCAGTTTGGACAATATTATCCAACAACACAGAGCTGAGTCCACGAACGAGTGGATGGCAAACTTCACTTTCTGATCCTCCCGACACTCGCTGATATCAAGAACGACTTCCATTTCTCTCACCCATCGGTGAGCAGCAGCAGCAGTGCCATTACCATCAAAAGTAGGGGGCTAACACCTTTGAAATGCCCCGTAGTTACAGCCTCGTGCCACCTCCGGCGCAGACTCTTCTTCTTCCTCCTCTTCATCATCGGAGAGAACCGTTTCGGGCTCTGGTGGCTCCCGTCGTCCTGAGGACCTGTTTCTCTCCGTTCTCTCTCGTTCTCGTACAGACTTAATCACTTCAGTCACTACAGATGGTAAGATCGTTTCCATGACTTGATGCACTTCTTCTACAACACCCTCCTTTACTGAGGCTCTCAGATTGGCGCTCTCATCACCGCCCTCCGGATTAGGGGTCTCGGGTTCTTCATGAACCACCTTTTCGGCTCTAGGCTTCCTCTCATAGCCCGTGGTTTAGCACTACGACCTCCACCACATAAAGCTTTAGATGAGCTACCACCAGCTATCCTTTAACACACACACTGAAGATTCAAACACAAACATGGTCATTCAAGCAAATAGCTCAGTTTATGTCAACTATAGTAAGTCCCTAACTACAATGGCCAGTTGCGATTAGCCACTTACTTTACTCTTCATACCCAAGCATTACATGTCCTGACTACATCAGTATCTATATCTACTAGTAACACATAATCACATAACATGCACTCGTAATACCGGTTACATTAACAAAATACGTGATGGCACGTAGCTACTCGAACTGGCATCCCTTCCCCTTTCGTCCCATTTTCAGTTTAAGTTTAGGTTTATTTTGAAAATTTACCCGTTTCACTTAAACTTTGGCTCAGATACCAACTTGTAAGGCCCCGTTCCCGGGACGCTCACAACTGGTCAATCATTGCACATAAAACATATTATTACATGAACTTAAAATAAATGTTACAGCGGAAACATTAACAACAACATTTTCATTAAAAATGCTTTTGCAAAATAATACAACATTCGTTACAAAATTTCATTTGTTCGCATTACAATGCAAAAACATTAAAGAAAAGAATGACATCCAAAAGAGCCAAGTAGTCGCCCTGTGCCATCCTCAGCAACTTTACCTGCCAACTGGAAAATGCATAAAAAAGTCAGCATTGCTGAGTGAGTTATAGTTTTACAATAAAACATACTTTATCTTTCGTTAAAACTGTTCTTTACTTTCTTTCAAATCATACTATACTGCCGTACATGATCACACATCGTATGTACACATAGATAATATCATTATTATCCTCTTCATTGTTCATCACATTCTTTCTTTATCTCTTTATCTCTTTCCGGATCAGTGTCATCAGCTATACCCCAAACGTATGCACAAAGCGGGTACTGGGCCGAAGATCATAAATGACTACCATAACGCACAAAGCATGGTACCAGCACCGGGGAAAGTGACAAAGATCCCAACTGTATACTACACCCCAAACGTATGTACAAAGCGGGTACTGGGCCGAAGATCATAATTGACTTCCATAACGCACATAGCCTGGCACCAGCACTGGGGTGAGTAATCACTATAAACCATGTACTATATCATTGGTCAGTCACAAAGAGTGGAATCCTATGTGTATCCTTAAGGGTTAGCTAAACCACACACAATTGAGCTTACGACATTTTAGAGTCGTGCACCTCCGTACATTTTGCTTGCAAGCGTTTCTTTTCTTTCATTCATTCATTAATGCATGCATTCTTACATTACGTTCCTCTTTTCATTATCTTCCAATTTACGTTACATAATACTTTCATTTCATTCATTAACATTCAACATAAAGCCACGGGAAAATAATCATACATAATAAGGAACATCAATATACACATTCAACATCACCATACAGGGCATCATCATACATGCACAAAATACATCATACATACCATCATGCATAAGTATCAATTATACATCATATCATCATCATCAATGCCCATCAAATCATCTATGACCTCAAAAGTCAGCTTACAAGAACCCGCAGGAACCTCCCAAGTCAAAGCCTACATTTCACTTTTTCCCCAAAAAGTCAGCAAATATTCTAAGTGTTCATCCGCATTAACTTTTGTTCATTCGCATTTCTTTTGTTCATCCGTATTTGTTTTGTTCATCTGCATTTCTTTTTGTTCATCTGCATTTCTTTTGTTCATCCACATTTCTTTTTGTTCATCCACATTTCTTTTGTTCATCCGCATTCCTTTTGTTCATCCGTATTTCTTACTCATCCACGTTTGTTCATTCGCATAAACTTACTCATCCGCATTTGTTCATTCGAATGAAATTACTCATCCGCATTTGTTCATTCTCATTAACTTACTCATCCGCATTTGTTCATTTGCATGAACTTACTCATCCGCATTTCCTTTAATCAGCTGCACTTGTTCATTCGCATGAACTTATACTCATCCGCATTGACTTATACTCATTCGTATTGACTTATACTCATCCGTATTTCTTTATACTCATCTTCATTCACTTTTATTCGCATGAACTTGTTCATCCGCATTTACCTTCATTCGCGTTTACCTTCATCCTCATTAACAACACTTAGGCCAATTCTAAAACCTAAGCATATGAGCTACTATTAGGAGCATGAGCAGCCCAGGTGACACTTGACATCAGATTCAGTCCTTGAATCTCATCTATCATGTTCTAAGCTTAAATATTACATCCTAAGCCTTAGAAACACAACCATCACATCATCAAACATGAACATAGTCCAAAATCAAATCCCATCCGCAACATACACACGTTCAAACATACGTGTATGAAACCCAGTTTTTGTAAAACATATATTCATGCATTTCCAGCCCCAAAATCAGTTAAAACATGTAAAAGAGGGGTTCTAGAACTCACCTTAGTTGCTTCTTGGGTATGACTTCCTTCAAAACCCATTTGCTACAAGTTCACACCTAGATACCCACCAAAACACACACCCGAACACACACAAACATACATAAGCACACAACCAAGGATGAAACCAGTTAAGAACACTCAAAAATTATTAATTCTTACCTTGAATTCAATTTATTCTTCTTGTTCTTCAAAAATCCGAAAGTTTCAGCTCCTTTTCTTTCTCTCTCTACCAAGATCCAAAGATGTGGGTGTCGTAAGAAGAGAGTGGGCGGCCATGTCCACTTTACACCAACTTTCAAACCTTTTTGTCCTTTTGACACTTGTAAACCCTCAACTTGGGTTAAATAGCTTTTCTTTCTTTTTCTTCACCATATTCTTCTTTCATTGACTCTAAAAAATAACCAGGTGTTACAACTTGAAACTGTCCATACTCAACAACTTTCTCAAGTTCATATTGATGTGGACTCTATAGACTCCTTCATTCAGTGTCTTTTTAAGAAAGGCATTTCAAGGGTTATGTCATCTCCACCTCAAGGAAATTCAAATTATATCATAAGGTGGATGTATGATACCAACAGAAGAGTCCTCATTCTTCAAAGAGTTCAAGGGCAACAAGAAGTCTTTAATTTTCAGACCTTGAACTACTATGAAGGTCTTGACCTTGTGAACATGCTATTTGTCAGTCCAAGCCAATCTAGACGAGCTAAAAAGTTGGCTCAAAGGATTCATGATGGAATTACACTAGATTTCAGCCTTAGAAGGAGATAGAGGCAATCAGGCAATGTCATTGGTCAACTGGATGTTGAGGCAGACCCTGAGATTAGCTTTAAAGGAAAACCTTGACTGAAGGCCTAGTGATTGAACCTGAGAACCCTGTCACACCTACAACTGCTTCAGAAGTCCATTCCCTTGATGATGCAACATGCTGGTGAAGGTGCATCTCAACCTCTCTCTGGCCAAAGCTTAGATGCTACACCAAGCAGTGAAGGCCAAAGCTCTCTCCACCCTGAGTCACAAAGGTCTGTGAGTGACAAACGGAAAAGGAAAATGACTCATGAGAAGATTGAGGAGGAGGAGAGTGAGAGGAAAAGGATGCTAAGGGGAGAAAGTTCCTCTGCTGGGTTGGCTGGCTTTATAGAAGATACAATTAGGGCTGCTCCCAGACCAAACACTCAGAATGATAAGTTAAGGGCAGTTAGGATTGCTTACTTACAGACCAGGAACTATGATATTGATAATATCATCTCCCTCCTCTTAAAGGAACTAAATGAACTTGCTGACATGGAAATGTCAAGAGAAAGGAAGGATGCAGAGGATGCAAGATTGATTCTTCAAATAAGGAAGAAAAGAGACTGATAAGACTCTACAAACATGTTCCTACCCTTTCACCAGTTCAAGAAAGTCCTAAACCAAAGGTTGTGGCTTCACAAGAACCTCAGGTAGACAAAGAAACTGATGGGATCAATATGATCAACTACCTGAGTGCCACATGCCTATATGCAATTCTTTCCTTGTCCTTTGAGTACATAGAGTTTGAGTATCTTAAACAACTTGAACTTGAAGTACTCAAGGAGAGAAAGACAATAATGTTGGATCTATAAAAGCTGGTGCAAGAAAAACCAAACACTTAGACTATTTTTGGTGCAACTTATAAAGGAATTCCAAATCTAAGTGTGGAACTTCTGAAGGAAATGGAGTTCTTCCAAAGACAAAGTGTAAGATCATCTTCCAAAGGAAAATATCCAACTTCCGAAGACAAATTCTTCTCTTCCGAAGTTCAAGACTTAGAAGAATTCAAAGACAATGAATTCTGAAGAAGAAGTCCTCAAGCCACGAAAGAAGCAGCCTCTTTCGAAGTATAAAAGGCTTCAGAAGAACTTGTTCTTCCGAAGAAGTCCTTCAAGTATAACGACTGTAGGTGATAGTATATAAAGTTTCACATTATAACTCTTGTATCATGCTTATAAGAGTCTTGTAAACTTTGAGTTGAGAAGTAATATATACAAGTACCTTGAAAATTATTTCTTTATGTTCTTAAGTTACTTAGTTTATTATAATCAACTCTTTAAGATATTCCGCTTCATCAAACCATGTGAGTATAAATGAGTTTGAGAGAAAACAAAGTGTTAAGTGACATAAGGAAAGAGCCACCATTCAAAAGAGCATGAAGAAGTCTGTTGATAGGCGGAGGATGATGAGATTCTTAAAGCTATATGGATTCTCTGGAAGGAGACTTGGCCCGATGTCTCTATCTACCATGGATAAGCATATTAGGGTGATCAAGCAGAAGATCAAAAGAGGAGAACTTGTTGACTTACACTCCCCACCAAGTCAGGTCCCTCAAGAAGTAGAGGTTAAGGTTGAATCTTTTAAGACAACACAACCTAGACCTCCTGCTAAGTCTCAGGAAGCTTTATCTTCTGATCCACAACAGGGTTCTGTTCCCTCTCAATCTGAACCTATAAGAGAGGAAAACCCAATTGAGCAAGACAAAGATGATCAACAAAGTGTTGCAGGCCAATCATCTCAATTAAAAAGTTCAAAGAGGAGAAAAAGGATGGCTTCTAAACTAAAATCTAAGAAGAAGAAGAAAGAGGCATCCATCTCCAAATCTCAAGATGAGTCAAAACATCTTGAGAATGTTCAATAAGAGGAAGCTCAACCAACTCCAATCCAAGTAGCTCCTCTAGCATCAAGAAAACCTATCTTGTCCTAGACTTACTCTACCAATCCAGAAAGATGGCATGTCATCAGAGATCAAGGTGATGAAGATGTTTACACATGGAAAGACATGTTCAATCTACCTCTACATGATCTCTTTGAGATGAAAAGACATTTTGAGAGTATGAATGATCCTGACCATCTTATGAAGAAAGGCATGGTCATTATCATAATGAGGACTGTCAATATCTGAAGTCTTCAAATGTTTTGGTAGCATCAGCCTAGGGGGAGTTTGTAAGGTTTCATATAAGGCTAATGCAATCCGAAACATCCAAACAGCCTGTCCTGCATGCATGCATAAAGTGCTGAAGTAGAATACTTCAGAAGTTTCAAATTCTGCATTAGAAAACATTGTAAGTGTGAAATCTTCTGAAGCCAAGACCAATATCTTCCGAAGCCAAACATGAAGTCTTTTGAAGCTTCAGAGGCAAAGTCTTCCGAAGCTAGTTTATGAAGACAAATTTCTTCCGAAGGCTTTTAAGTACATGCTTTATCTGATGTACCTTTTACCATAAAGCTGGACCTCCTTTCCGTTGGAATTCTGTTTGACTCACCAACTTTCACAAGTTGGTGAAAAGGTCCATGCTTTTGGTAAACGATACATTGAGTTATTGAGTATGTTTCTTTCTACTTTATGTATTTTTATCCTTATTGTAATATATTAGGATGTGAGCTATGGCATGCTATAGTCCTCTACGTTGATTTTGTTGTTGTGTAGATCATGTATCCAGCTGGCCTTCAATCTATGGCCGGTTGTAGGATATAGTATAAAGTATCTCTGGTCCTTTGTATCTTAATGTATGCTTTATAACACTTGTAAGGAATTAGAGAGCAATATACAACATTGTTGAAAACCAAACACTTGTGTTATTTGTTCTTGTTCTATCTCTCAATTACTTGTGTTTTCTTAGTATCATTGTAACTGGTTTCTATTTCTCTATTTGATATGTTAAGTGTTCTAAAATCAATCTCTCCTCATTATGTGTTGTGTTGTAAGTGACCAAGCCCCTCAAATGGTCCTGCAGTTACAAACCCCAATTGAATGAGTAATCGATATTTTTAATCATAGAACCATTCAGTTATCAAACACTAATAGTAGTCAAATTAATTCAACCTAATCGAACTTCTATCTATCTCTAACCATTTATAATTTCCAATTTCACCTAAAACACACACAAACATCATATTCGACTCTCTATCACCGCGACCTGGAAGTCTAACAAAACCCACATCCCGAGCGATTTAAACCGAAATTGATAAGGGGCTTTGAATCAAGAACATCATTCGAAGCTATCCATGAGTTTAATTTGATTATCATCATCAATTGCTCACCAATTGAACTCAACCTCGGTCGCGGTTGTTCTTCACTTGTTCTTAATGTCAATTCGTTTCAAACTGGTAATTAAAGATATGTACATACTTGAAATTACATGGAGAATCAAAGCCCCATGTTTATTTATGTAATCGTTATCGATTTAGTGTTCATTTTGAATCAAAATCAAACGATGGTTCTTATGATTTGGGGATATCTTATTAATATGTTTTCATATTTAAAAAACCATTGCATACCACGGCCGCTACCCTGGTTTACTGGTTACACACTCATATTCAAACCTTGAGGTCTTGGGTTTGAACCGGGCACCTTCAACATATTTTTTAGGCTTTTTTCAGCCTTTAAAAAATATAGAAAATCCTTTAAAAATTATAAAAACCACTTTTGCAAACTTTTTTTATTTTTAAAGTTATCTAATTATTTTCTGTAAATTTATCATTTTAAATACTTTAGCATTTTTTTATAAAATATTATTACAAATATTATGCTTAGTTTTTTTTTATAAAAATAAACTTAAAATAATAGTTTAAATCATTAAATTATTATTGGTTATTATATTATCTTTAATTATGGATTAATCATGATAACTATAGAATTTATATACATTGTATAATTAAATTTTACAAATTATTATATAGAATTTAATTCCTTTAAAATTGCATAAATGGTACTTTTCTTTTATTGGACTAAAATATATTTATGATTTCACTAACTAACTTTATTTATTATAAAAACCCCCAAATTCTTATCAAAACCCTAGTTCACGTTAAATTGTTAGTGTTATTATTAAACTTAAATCTTGTAATATATACGTTTAGGTATCTTGTAAGGAATTCATTGGAACATCGTTTATTCTTATTATCATCTTACATAAATATATATCATGTGAGTTTTATGCCCCTATTTTATTATTTCACTCCTTTTTAGGATGAAACATGTTAACATATCAACTTACACTTGTAAACCTTTTGATACTTGTAAACACACATGCAATTCATCTTTACTTTTTGTCATGGTTATTTGCATTATTGTGAGCTTTAAATGATATACATTATATGTTGACAATCATTAAGTATTGCTAGCCTAGAGACATCATAGATCTATGGGCCTGACAAGCCTATTTGGTGCTAAAGCCGAGGTTATTGTTGGCTTCTGATAACGTATGCTTGTTCATCATGGGAAACAAGTACACTTAGCTAATCGTTATATACTTGTAAATGTTATTCTTGGTCAAGGTTTGATTGTAGCTATATGTATTCTATAAACTTGCATAATTCATAACCATTGACATGAATTGCTACTTGTAATCTTTATATATATATATATATATATATATATATATATATAGATATAAAGATTACAAGTAGCAATTCTTTTCTATTACAAAAAGGATAAAGTACATGAAGTAGAAAGTTTACAGACTCAAGACCTCAATGTACAATTACCAAAAGCATGGACCTTTTCACCAACGCATGTAAGTTGCTGACTTTATAGAGTTGTAGCGGAAAAGGGTCCAGTTTTATGGAAAAGTACATCAGATAAAGCAAGTTGTTAAAAGTCTTCGGAAGAAATCTATCTTCAAGTGCGGAGCTTCGGAAGACTTTGTCTTTGAAGCTTCGGAAGACTTCATCTTTGGCTTCGGAAGATATTGGTCTTGGCTTGGAAGATTTCACACTTAGAATATCTATGTTGCATGTGTGGAACTTTTGAAGCATTCTTCTTTAGTACTTGTACAGCATGTATGCAGAAAGACTTTGGTTGCTTCAGCCTCTATACATATTCTTTACAAACTCCTCCTAGGCTGATGCTACCAAAACTCTTAAAGACTTCAGATATCAATAGTCCTCATCAGGATGATAACCAACCCTTTCTTCATAAGATGATCATGATCCTTCAGACTATTGGTAACACCCCAACCCGAGAAGGCTAACGTGTCACTATGACGGTAATGAAAAGTCCAAAACACAATTCCATTATTAATAATTGTTAAAGTCTAAATTCCAGAAAATAAAACATTAGTCCAAAACTCAATTCAAAATGTACTACATCAAAATAAATTTAAGTCTTCTTATCCAGATTTTCACTCTTCATTCCCCTATAGGATGATCGTGCTGACCTGACGTGCATGAAAACAAAAGCACGCCTGAGCATAACGCTAAGTAAACGGAATGACAGATAACAAAAATAAACAAATATGATGATGACATAGAATAACATAATACCAAAAAACATAACCCGAGCTAATAATCATATCATATAATAACATAACAGAGGGAACACAGGTAGTGAAGCCGTGAACCAATGTGAAATGGAGTATGGGCAGACATACAAACCATTCACCAGAGTCCTAAATGAAATAGTGTGTAACCATCCATCAGGAAAAATACAGAACTAACCTAGGATCGATCCATATGCCTCCGAGGAAAAATAAAATAACAGGATGGCCAATATAAATTCAGAGTCCTCATTTAGAGACGCCATGATCTCAGCTCACTGCGATGGTTGGTGCCACGTTATTGATGCCGCAATAACGCGTCTTGGTCACCCCTAAGATAGGGAGAGCTCAGGTAACAATTTTCAGAAATATAAAATAGTCTAGCTACTTATAATAGAATCAAAAGCAAACTAACTACGTATGACAAGAATCAAAACTAGAGATGAACGAGTATCAAATATGAGACAAGAATCAGGAATCCGTACCTGTGTTAAGCAAGCCAAAATAATAAAACAAACAAGCCGCCTACTCCTCAAGAACCCCAAGGATCTACACTTTATTTATAGTCTAAATTAGATTTCTATAACCTTAAGTTTCATCTTTCAGGTTTGTTGACTTTTGTGATGCCCAACTATGAAAACATTTAACTTGTTAAGCCTTCAAACACTATATTTATTTTATTTAATACGTGAGCATCCAAGTATCCTAATTAATCCTAAATAATTAGCCTAGGCATATATATATTTTGCATATAGTTTGCTTTATTACATGTCAGTTATCCAATATTAAATAGATCAACCTTTCAATTAATTAAATTGCTACAAGTGTGAAAGTTTATTTGACTTTTTCATGTTAATGGAGACATTACTATCCATCATCCTCATTTTTTTCACTATGATTATGTCTTCTAAAATATGAGTGTATAAAGATGGTTAAGCAATGGTTCTGTGTGTATGTGTGCATGAGCAAAATACATGCAGTTAAACATTTAAATGTTTTTATTAAATTGGTTGCTAATATCATCGAACCGACCCCATATAAAACAAATAAACTTCTATTGTTATATCAATTTACTAGTTAGCTACTTTTCTTCATTACTGGAGTTCTATTTGAGCAAGGTTTTAATAGCCGGAACAAATCATGATTTAGAAGGATTAATATCTCAGTTCTTTCATGAGTTTGTTGCAACCGATCGAGGTTGAGAGAAGAGGCCGGAGATAAAGTCAAATTAAACTGTAATTTAGAGCTCCACTATGTGGATTCAGATTGTGTGCGTGGGTCCTTGGACTCATTTCTACCTTTCATTTCCAATGTGAGTGCTTATTATTATTATACATCTAACCATTTTGTTTTGTTTATTATACTTTGACTAATTTACTTATTTATATGTTTACTATTATTATTATCGAGTTTTTTTTTCAGGTATTATAATTCTACCTCCCTTAAAAAAATTTCATCCTCGAAATTTGTTTGGCATGTACGGATAATTAACAAAATTTCTAACAGAAAGAAACCCAAATAGCACCATAATTTCACTATAACTAAACCACATATGTATAATTGGCTTATTTTGAAACGGAAATAGATTTGATCTAATAAACAAAACAAATAGGTGTATGTTATAGCCTAGAGTCAAAACATACCAAAACAAATAAACTGAACATAAATACTAAGAAGTAAACATATTTGGATATTGAGAACGGATCGTCTCTTCTGTCTCCCATGTAGGTTCATGCTCAGAATGATTCTTCTATAACACCTTGACGAAACGAATAGTTTTCTTACGCATGATGTGCTCCTGCTGATCAAGAATAGCTTCCGGTTCTTCCTCAAAAGATAGTCTTCACGAATCAAATGAAGCAAATAATTCACAACGTGAAGTGGATGATAATTGTATCCCCTTAAAAGAGATATATGGAAGACGTCATGCACATGTGATAGTTGAGGTGGTAATGCCAAATGATAAGACACTTCACCAACTCTTTCCAAGATTTCAAATGGCCCAATGAATCTTGGACTAAGCTTCACTTTGATGCCAAAACGCCGTACGCCTCTATAGGGTGAAACTTGTAGAAATACTTTCTCCACGACCTTAAACTACAAAGGTCGACGATGTCGATCTGCATAACTTTTCTGTCTACTTTGAGCTTCCTTTAGCTTTTCACGAGCAGTAACAACTTTCTCATTGGTAATTTTTATCAACTCGGGTCCTTCAATAACTTTTTCACCGACCTCTTCCCAACAGTTTGGCGCTCTACATTTACGACCATATAATAATTCGAATGGTGCCATGCCAATGCTAGCTTGCCAACTATTATTGTAGGCAAACTCAACTAAACATAAATACTCATCCCAGTTTCCGGTCCACTCTAAGGCACAAGCTCGAAGCATGTCTTCGAGTGTCTAAATAGTACGCTCTAAGAGACCATCTATCTAAGGGTGAAATGCCGTGCTAAACCTCAACTTAGTACCCTATGCGGCTTGTAAGCCCTTCCAAAAACGAGAAGTAAATATTGGGTCTCGATCAGAAACAATAGAGATCGGAGTTCCATAAATTCTGATAATCTCCTGTGTAAATACTTCAGATAGTTTGCTAACAGAGAATCCTGCTGGATTGGAAGAAAATGAGCCGACTTTGACAATCTATCGACCACAACCCATATCACATAATTTATCTTAAATGTTCTTGGCAACCTTATCACAAAATCCATGGAAATATCATTCCATTTCCATATAGGAATAGGCAGTGGATGAAGCAAACCACCGGCTCTCTGATGCTCAATCTTGACCTGCTGACAAGTAAGACACCTGCTGACAAATCTAGCCACATCCTCTTTCACACCATTCCACCAGAAGTTCTGACGAAGATCACGATACATCTTAGTATATCTAGGATGGATAGAAAACGGAGAACTATGTGCTTTGGCTAATAATGATTCTCAAAGAAAAGAATCATTAGGCACACACAAACCTTTGCCACACCAAATTACTCCACGCTCATTCGTTCTAAATTTTGACTGTTTTCCATCATCCAACTTTTGCATAATTGCCCAAAGTTCACCATCGTCTTTATGTGCTTCTTTGATCCGAGATATCAGATCAGGCACAATCTAAAGTCTGGCCAGATATGCGTCACCCTTACTAATTTGCAAGCCAATACCCAGTCTTTCAAGATTAGTAATTATCTGAGGATGTAACTGGAGCGAGGCTACCATACCGGAACTCTTCTAACTAAGAGCATCGGCTACTATATTAGCCTTTCCTAGATGATACTGAATGCTGGCATCATAGTCTTTCAACAGCTCTAACCATCTCCTTTGTCTCATGTTGAAGTCCTTAAAGATAGTGGTGCCAAATCTTTAACGCAAAAATCATAGCAGCAAGATAAAGGTCATGCATAGGATTATTAACCTCATAAGGTTTCAATTGCCGTGATGCATAAGCAATGACCTTTCCGTGTTGCATCAACACACATCCAAGCCCTTTCTTTGAGGCATCACTGTAAATTTGGTATTCACCCGTACCCGATGGAACTGTAAAGATTGGGGCATACACCAACCTCTTCTTAAGCTCTTAGAAACATTTCTCCCGCTCGTCATTCCAAGAGTACTTACCCCTTTCCTTAGAAGTTGCGTAAGGGGTAGAGCAATAACAGAGAACCCCTCGAAAAGTTTGCGATAGTAACCAGCACGACTAAGAAAACTCCAGACTTCTGTGGCTGAAGTAGGTCTTGGCCATTTAATGATTACCTCTATCTTTGCTAGGTCCATCATAATGCCATCCGCGGAACCACATGACCTAGAAAGCCTACTTGACTCAACCAAATTCGCACTTTGAAAACTTAGCATAAAGCTTTCTTTTACGCAATGTTTCAAGCACGATATGAAGACAGTCTTCATGTTCCTCCTCACTCTTAGAATATATCAGAATGTCATCAATAAAAACGATGACGAATTTATCCAAAATAGTCACGGAACACTCGGTTCATTAGGTCCATGAAGACAGCTGGGGCATTAATTAACCCAAACAGCATGACCAAGAATTCATAGTGGCCATATCGTGTACGGAAAGCTGATTTTCAAACGTCAGAATCTTTTATCTTCAACTGATGATGCCCAGACCTCCAATCAATTTTAGAGAAACACTTCGAACCCTGAAGCTAATCAAATAAGTCATCGATATGAGGGAGAGGGCAATGATTTTGAATAGTGATCTTATTTAATTCCCGGTAGTCAATACAAAGCCTCATAGTTCCATCTTTTTTCTTTACAAACAAAACCGGTGCACCCCAAGGCGAAACACTTGGTCTAATAAATCCAAGATTTAATAACTCCTATAATTGCTTCTTCAGTTCCTTGAGTGTAAGTGGTGCCATACTGTATGGTGCCTTGGACATCGGCTCAACACCGGGAATAAGATCATTAGTGAATTCCACCTCACGATCCGGTGGAAGTCCTAGTAACTCCTTAGGAAAAACATCAGGAAAGTCACAAACAATCAAAAAGTCAGAGATATTAGGCTCCACAAAAGATGAAATTTTAACATAAGCAAGGAATCCTATATAGCCGTGCAATAGGGATTTGCAAGCCTTAAGTGCTAAAATTATCTGAAGAGTTCTTCGAGGTTTAGTCCCCTGATAAACAAGTTCAGGATTATAGGGATCTCCAAATAGAATGCAACGATTCTAACACTCAATTGTGACGTGAAGTCGAGTTAACAAGTCCATTCCTAAGATAATATCAAAATCTTCCATTTGCATAGGTAACAGATCCGCTGCAAAAATAAGCGATTCAACTCGGATTGGACAATCCTCATACACGTGAGAGATTGTGATAGAGCTTCCCATAGGAGTCATAATATTCAGAGCAATTTCTAATAATGTGGGAGTCGTCACTAGATGTTTAACGAAAGATTGGGAGACTACAGAATGTGTTGCTCCGTATCGAATAGGACTTGAACATCACAACCGCCTAACATTAGAGTACCAAAAACAGTACCTAAAGAATTTATGATACCATGATACACTTAGTAAACAGATAACAAACACAATTGGATTGTAAGAATTTAGATTATTCAGATATGACAGATTCACATATGCGAGGAGCATTAAGAATCGTACCTGGTGTGTCTGCTGCATCATTTCCATTGAAGGCAATCACTCGTCCTCCATTATTAGGTTGTTTAGTGTTACTTCCGGCATTTCCTTTATTATCCAGATATGAACAGTCTTTCAGTATATGGCCAGTCTTTCCGCATCTGAAACAGGCTCCTGAAGCTCGACAACAAATGCCAAAATGACGTTTCCCACATGTAGTGCACACCGGGGCTTGCTCTTGACCTTGGTTTTCGGTAGCCTTAGAATTTTGTTGTTTTGGTTTCCATTGATTACCCTTGTGGTTATTGTTTTTTTGAATTTCGCTTTCTGGTCACCTGTGTTGTGGTTCAGGTTTGAAAATTGCCCAGAAGGTGTGAAAGGGTTCCCTTCACGTTTTCTTTTACAACTCTCTTCAGATTTAGCCAACCTCTTCTTGTTTTCCATGTCAAGTGTTTTTACGGCATCAGCTACCTCATTGATGTTGTTAAACTTTTGGGTCACTATCCATCTTCGGGTCCTCTCATGAACTGGCCATTTCAACTTTTTTGCTTGGACCACTGGGCTACCTACAACTTCTCCAAGAAAACTAACAAGTGCAGGATTGGGTTTGTCACTTAGACACTTGGATTTCTCTCAAACTCACTTATAGAAACACTCAACTCAGATGAAGTAAAGTCTTTTACAAGAGTTGATAATAATATAATAAGTAGTAAAGGAACACATAGAAATAAATTTTCAAGGCACTTGTATATATTACTTCTCAACTCAAGATATTACAAGACTCTTACAAGCATAATACATGAGTTACAATGAGAAACTCTATATACTAGATCCTATAGCCGGATATACTTTAATACTAGCTGGAAACCTAAGACTAAAGCATATACTACAATGCTAAAGTTAAGGTATCTTAGATAAAGTATTATCTAAGATATGGTAGTCATGACATATCCATGACTTACCTTTTGTCACGTACTAATGATGGCAACTGTACTAACATAAAAAGGTAAATAGTGGATTAAAGTATGGTCAACTACATGGCTTTTGAGAAAACGCCATGCAGTATCTTAGAGATTTGCAGCAGAGTGTCAGGGAGACCATACTTATGTCCACTGGATAATAGCAGTGTATTCCGAAGGTAAGTTGGCTCCGGAAGAACAAGTTCCTTCGAAGCCACTTATACTTCGGAAGAGGCTTCTATACTTCCGAGGCTTGAGGACTTCTGTACTTCGGAAGTTGACTTCAGATATTTCTTTCTAAGTCTTGAACTTCGGAAGTATGTTCTTTGTCTTTGGAAGTTGGAATTTTTTCTTCGGAAGTAAGTTTTACACTTTGTCTTCGGAAGAGCTCCTTTTTCCTTCGTAAGTTCCACACTTAGCTTTGGAAGTCCTTTATTTGTTGTACCAAAATCTTCTAAGCGACTTGGTTTTGGTTGCACCAGCCTTTCTAGATCCAACAACAAGCCTATAGAATCTAGCCATGAATTCTTGCAAAGGTTCATCATCTCGTTGCTCAATAGATGCATATTCCCGTGCATACTCATTTTGTTCCACTTCAGAGAAATACTTTCGGAAGAATATAGTGCGAAAATCTACCCATGGAAGGGTAGCAGCATAACCCTCTCCGCCATGTGCAAGTTTGACCCCTTACCACCAAACTAGAGCATCATCCTCCAGTTTGTAAGAAGCCAATCTAGTTTTAAATGCATCGCCCACTCCTAGCACCTCGAAGATCTTCTCCACATGGGCTATCCAGTTTCGAGCATCCATTGGTGTAGCAGCATCATAAAAGATCTTGGTCTTTGCTTCATAAAATTCTCAAGCCAAACATGAATCTCAACCACAGGTGGTGTTGCATTTCCACTAGGAGGTGGTCCCGAGTTGTTCCTACTAGGAGGTGGCCCTGAGTTATTTACACCGGGTGGAGGCCCTGTGTTGCTTCCACCCGAATTCGCTTGTTGCATCTGCTGGACGACTGTTTGAGCAGTTTGAGTCATCAGATTAGGGACCATTCCAGAAATAGCTGTGTTCGGCATTAGCAACGAGAGTTTCTAGAGGAGTATCAGATGAAGAGTTATTCCTAACATTTCGGTTGTTCGTGCGTCTACTAAGAGCCATGATAACTGAAAACCAAGATTTACATGTAAGCGTATAGGTAAAGATTAAGCAAAAGATTAGAACCTAGACCCCAAGTCAACCCATTACCTCACGTTTTTAGTTTTTAAGTTTTTAAGTTTCTACAAGAAAGAGCCTAGGCTCTGATACCATAACTGTAACACCTCAACCCGAGAAGGCTAACGTGTCACTATCACGGTAATCAAAAGTCCAAAATACAATTCCATTATTAATAATTGTTAAAGTCTAAATTACAAAAAATAAAACATTAGTCCAAAACTCAATTCAAAATGTACTACATCAAAATAAATTTAAGTCTTCTTATCCATATTTTCACTCTTCACTCCCCTACAAGATGACCTTGCTGACCTGACGTGCATGAAAACAAAAGCATGCCTGAGTGTAACGCTCAGTGAACGGAATGCCAGATAACAAACATAAACAAATATGATGATGACATAGAATAACATAATACAAAAAAAACATAACCCGAGCTAATAATCATATCATATAATAACTGAACAGAGGGAACACAGGTAGCGAGCCCGTGAAACAATGTGAAATGGAGTATGGGCAGTGTTGATACATATGTACCTAGTTTAAGAACTTAATGTAAAATGTCTATCATGTCTTACATATATGTAATTCAATGGGTATTAATGAAATGCAATGTGTGGTTGATGCATATAATGTTTAATATTTCATTGTTTATTGTGTAATAAAGTATATTGAACTAACTTTATAGGTTTGAGGTTATTGTAGATAGTTCTTAGTCAATAATGATTGAGAAACATGTTCAAACTTAATCGTGTGAAGTTCTCATGCAAACGGACCATGCTAATGGACCATATGCATGAATACTTCATGCTAATGGGCTAGTCACACGACTGAACCAAGAGACTGGATCAGTCGCACGATTGAGACATAAGATTGACTTAGACGCACGACTGGACCTTCAGTCATGCGGATGGATTAATTGCATGCTTTAGTCGCATGACTAAACCATGCTAATGGTTTAGTCGTACGAATAGAAAACCCTAATCTATAAATACCACCTAATTCGTGAAAAAAAAAGAATTCGAATACCTACGCACATAATCGTACCATAGCCGTCCAGAGACTCAAGAAAACCTATTCCAAGTTCATAGATCACAGTTGATAGTGTTCTAATCATTCATAACATTTAATTAATCGTTAGATTGATCTTAACTGTATTCTCCCTGATTGGATCGCCATTCAAATAGGATTCCACACTATTTGAGTTGGCATACATGCAGAATCAGTTAGTACTCCGTACGAGATCGGTCCTACCAAGTGGTATCAGAGCTTTGGCTCTTGATTTTGCGTGTGATTCAATCGTTTTCGGTGTAAATCTCACATTTTTACGTTCAAAAACACCATCTTTTGAGTAAACAGTGTTTTTCAGTGACTTTAGATCTAAAAGTTCACGTTTTTTGGCTTACGGCAGATTAGGGTTTGTGAAAGATTGTATTTTTGTGTCAAAGTACCAAAAATCTTTGACTTTTCAAATCCAGTAGCCTCAGTCGCACGATTGGCTCAATCGCACGATTGAACTCAATCGCACCTCCCATACGCACGATTGAACTCAGTCACCCATCCATTCGTACTACTGAACATCCCATTCACATTGTCCATCCACACTTGCTCAATTGCACGATTGACTTATCCGCATTGATTCAATCGCATGATTGATTCATCCATATTAGTCCATCCACCCAATTGACACGATCGCATCTCTCCATTCACACCTGTGAAACAGTTTTGTTCTAACGCTCAAAGTATAAAGAAATGGAAGATCAGTACTCGACGTTTACTGCAGGTAGGGAATCGCGTATCCAGAACCTATTACTTCTGGAAAATGAGATTGGGAATCAAAATAAGCCGCCTAAGCTTATCACGTTAGATGATTACCCACAATGGAAGCAAAGGTTTGAAATTTATCTAAATGGTGTTGATCCCAATCTATGGGAATCATTGATACTAGTTATAGTATGCCGGTTGGTGCTAATGGCGTCAAACTTACTCTAGGCGGCATGACTAATAGCCAGAAGGTGAAGTACAATGCTAAGAAAAAGGTGTATGCTCTGTTGACTCAGTCGATACCTAAGGATATATTCCACCAATTTTCTGAGAATAAATAGGAAAAGAAATTATGGGCGGCTCTAGAAAAACGATATGACGGGAATGCATCGTTAAAAGCTCTAAAGGCAAAGGCCTTGAAGAAGGAGTTCGATAACTTCTCATCGATAGGTAAGGAGAGCTTGGATGATGTCATAGACTGATTCTACCACTTAATGAGTGAGTTGCACACTCATGGGGTTACAACGTAAATAGAAGATAAGGTATCAAGCTTTGCCGATGGTCTTCCAGAGAAGTGGGGCTCGTTTGTGTCTAATTTGAGACAGAACAATTTACTGGCAAAATTAGACATAAACAACTTCATCCTGAAACTGAGGGAGGAGGAACTAAGGATGAAGTATAGGTCTCAGAAAAGATCTTACGATCAGAACCTGTCTCTGTATAATTCAACTTCCACCTCAAAAAGCTCAGGAGCACCATTTCAAACAGCATTTGTGTCAAGTTCAGCAGCTCCTCCGCAAGCCTCTACTTCAGGATCTGAAATGTCAGGGTCATCTGGTACCCAATATATAGTACCTGAATCAATCACGATGAAGTTGAAGACCGAGAATCTCAGAAATATCACTGTGGAGGTTGCAAAGGAGCATATGGACCTCTTAGCTGCGGTTGTTCATCTTATGATGGTCTAGTTGCAGGAAAGATCGGAAATTGCCATCTGGCTGATTAGGATTACGAGCAGGTGGACGAGAATGAATTGGAAAGAATGGACATTATGTGGGCGTTGGAAAGTGCTGTTTGAAGAGCCAAGAAGTTTGTGAAAAAGACTGGACAGAACTTGATAGCCACAAAGGATACAACTTTTGGTTTTGACAAAACCAAAGTTACATGTTTCAATTGCGAAGAAAAGGGGAACTTCAAACTTGAATGTATGAAGCTGAAGAAGACAGGTAACGGTAATCCGTTCTCATCATTCAACCATAAAGACAAACCCACAAGTGAAGCTGCATCATCAAGCAAAGATCCTAAGGCTTTGACTGCACAAGATGACGAAGGTCAAGATTGGACCTTTTGTTTCGTATCCCCGGGTGAGTCAAACATTGAAAATGTTTATGTTTTGGATGATGATACAGCAAGCGAAGGTGATATAGCTTTTTAACTAGGAATGTCAGATCATGAAGATACTGTTAATGTGGTCACTCACCTGAATGAAGAGGATCTCAGAAATACAGGTTCAGAATCTCCAGCATCTGAGAAGTCAATGGCCCTTAACAAATCCGAGGTAGAGATGGGAACAATGACAAAAGCTCCCATCATTACCCCTGAAAACTTCAGGTCTTGGAGTAGAAGAATAGAAGGCTTCATTAGATACCAAGACAGCAAACTATGGAACTCCATTGTCAATGGACTGTATAAGCCAAAGGTGGCATCTCCTGGTGAAAACAGTGCCATGATAGAGAAAGCTGTCAAGGACTATTCTGATGAAGACAGAAAGAAGATGGACATCGATAGCAATGCTATGACTATTCTCATGACTGCAATACCAAACTCTATTATGGTGGGGTTCGAGCATTGCAAGACTGCCAAAGAATTGTTTGATGCACTTTCTCAGATGTACTCAAGCTCCAACGACTCAAAGAAGGACTTACTGAAGCAGCAGTTTGAGAAATTCACTCATATTGCTAGAGAGACCCTCAGTCAGCAGTACTTCAGGTACATGGATCTTATCTCTTCCCTTCAGTCTGTGAAGATCACTCCTGAACTTAGAGATCTCACCAAAAAGTCATGAGTGCTCTTCCCAACGAGTGGACATTCTACTGTGTCTCTATCAAGTGAATAGAAAACTTGAACACTCTTTCCATGATTGAACTCTACGACATCCTTGATGGATATCGCCTAGAGATGGAGAGTAAGAAGGGCCACCAAACAACCAGACCCATGAGTCTTTCTGCTAGCAACGCTTTAATGGTTGCTGAAGGCTCATTAACCCCTTAACCTCAGCATTTCCTGACTTATCAGCAGTCATCCTGCTCTTCTGGACCTTACATCACTTTTCCTGAGACTCCAAGGTCTCAACAGGCTCAACATAACTCCTTCCAGGAAAGTTGTGCCTTTGTTTGAGGAAGTGGACACTCAGGAGATTTTCAATACTGTTTTGATGAATTTGAGTGTTTTAGTCCAGATGACGTAGAGTGCATGGACATTGTCCAGCAGATGGCTCTCTAACTTACAGAGCGATGAAGTTCTTTAAGAGAACTAGAAGGCATTTCCCTTAAAACCCAACTACCAGCAAGTTTGGGTTTGACAAGACCAAGGCAAAGTGTTACAACTATAACCAACTGGGTCATTTTGCAAGGGAATGCAAGGCTCCCAAGACCAATCCAGGAACCCCATAGGCCTCGACAGATCTCTCAACCTCAAAGCCCACTGACAGGTCAATTGAAACAGCTACAATGGCTCAAGAAGTTGACTGGAGCTTCATGGTACAGGATGTAACTCCTGCTCAAGCTCTCATGGCTGGAACATATGATGCCCAGATATATGAACATCTCTGCGCTCTAGCCTGTATAGCTAAAGTTAAACTTTATTAGGATTACAATATAGAAATCAGATCTGATATTGAGTCTTTAAATATTCTAAAATCTGATTTTGAAAGAGCTGAACTGACTATCAAAAGAAAATTGTTGAGTTAGAGAAAACTGTATCTCTTTTAAAACATGAACACACCAACTACAAGACTCAAATCAAGGATCTGATATCTAAATTGTCTGAGGCTCAAGCCCAGCTTGTCATTGCTGAGGCTCAGGCCAGGAAGCATGCTATTTCTGAGCAGAACTTCCAAGCTATTCTTGCATCATCCTCCCATTCCAAACTCTGTTATCAGAATAAAAGAGGGTTGGGAACCAATGAAATTGCTCCACTACATTCGTATGAGTCTATTAGACTGCCTAGATGTGGTACTGACGAGCAAGAGGTTCCAACTGCTCACCCTTCCTTTCCAGAGTTGATGGATGAGGCCACCACAGGGAAGGAACAGGTAGATGTACCCATCTCCTCCTGTGAAGATCAAATCCTAACCATTGAAGCCAGAAGAAGCAGAGTTAAAGCTGCCAGATGAACTGCTAAGAAGGTGGCTGAGTCTAACTAAAAACTGACCCCAATCAGAAAGGCGTCTTTATCTCAGCTGGATTCCAAGTGTTAGGTACTTCTGATTCAGGAAAGGAATGTAATACCAGCATTCCTGTCCTCCCAAGGATCAGAAGTTGAAGGGAAAAGTTGCTGATGAAGAAAAGAAGCCCAAGAAACAACAACCCTCACTTTCCCAAAAGACTAACATTGCATGCATCATGGGTGGCCTGCAAAATCACATGGCAAAAGATTGTTACTACAATCCTGCAAGCACACATTATGCAAATAATGTTAGGAAAGAAGGAGTCAAGGAAGGTTCACATTTGGACCTTTTCAAATGGTTCAAGTGATGAAAAAGGGAAGGCTAGTCTCGGAAGCTAGGTTGCTTTCGGAAGAAACTCCTTCTTCCGAAGGGAAAATGGCTTCGGAAGCAAAAGCTGCTAAGGTTCGAAAGAACAAGAAAGCTCCCTTGAAACCGTCCAAGAAGAAGACTGCTTCGGAAGAAAAGGTGGTGAAGGCTTCTTCCGAAAAGAAAGAAGCTTTGGAAGAAGGCAATGCTACAAAATCTTCAACAAGCTCATCCTCCAAGGTCAGCCAAAGGATAGACTAGAAGATCAAGAAAGATGTGGCAGCCCAAACCCCTTCTTCAAAGACCTCTATTGAACCCCCATGCATAACATTTCGTTCAATTATGTCACTATCTTTGGAAGAACCCAAGACCAACAAGGCTTGGGCTTCCAAACAAAACTAACAATTTCATCTTATGTGCAGGGACAACCATTTGACAAGAACAACAATGTCTGGATTGTAGATAGTGGATGCTCCAGGCACATGACAAGGAACAGATCTCTCCTTCAACAGTTTCAGAACTATGATGGTGGTCCTGTCCAATTTGGAGGTGAGGCCGAAGGATATATTTCTGGCAGATGGAGTATATCCAACGGTAAATTAAAAGTTGACAAAGTCCACTTTGTCAAACAGCTTGAAAATAATCTGTTAAGTGTTTCTCAATTCTGTGATCAAAAGCATCAAATGCTATTCACAGAACATGAGTGCATTATCCTCAAACCAGGGATGACAATTCCTCCGGAATTGGTGCTTCTTAGATCTCCTAGGAAAGGGGATATGTACAAGCTTGATATGAACAATGCTTCCCCAATGGGTGAAGTATCATGCTTTCTTTCCAAAGCTGATAGTGATGAGTCAACACTATGGCATAAATGTATGTGTTATGTAAATTTTAAGACAATGAACAAATTGGCTAAAAATAACTTGGTACATGGTTTGCCTAAAAAGGAGTTTTTCTGCAAAGATAACTGTGTTGCATGCCTGAAAGGGAAACAACACAAGACATCTCATAAATCAAAATGTGTTAACTCTATCACTACTCCATTACACTTATTGCACATGGATATTTTTGGTCCCACAAGTATAATGAGCATTGGAAGGAAATCATATTGCCTTGTGATAGTTGATGATTTTACAAGATTCACATGGGTATTTTTTAAGAACTAAAGATGAAACTGCTGAAACATTAAAATCTTTTATTCTTAAAATAGAAAATCAAATTGATCACAAGGTTAAAATCATTAGAAGTGATCAAGGGACTGAGTGTAAGAACTTCGTTCTTGGCTCATTCTGTAACTCAAAAGGGATTTCCAGACAATATAGTGCTCCCCGAACTTCTTAACAAAACGGTGTTGTTGAGAGGAGGAATAGGACACTTATTGAGGCTACTCAAACTATGTTAGCTGATTCAAAGCTACCTGTAACATTCTGGGTAGAGGCAGTCAGCACTACATGCTATGTGTAGAACAAAGTTCTTGTAGTTAAGCCACATGGAAGGACCCCTTATGAGCTATGGAACAAGAGGCCACCGTTCATTTTCTTTCTAAGGTCCTTTGGCAGCAGGTGTACCATACTTAACACAAAGGGCAATTTAGCAAAATTTGCTGAAAAGTTGGATGATGATATCTTTGTTGGATACTCTTCTAGCTCCAAAGCTTACAGAGTATACAACATTAAGAATCAATAATTTGAGGAGTCATCCAATATAGTTGTTAATGAGCACACTCCTTGTGTTAGGGGGAATGGCCCTGATCATATATTTGATTTAGAATTGTTTCCAAACTATTCTAAACCATCTTGTGAGAATGTTTCAGTTGAACAGGTGCTCAAAATGATGTTGATGCTACTACTAATGATCAACTGTTTGAGCTTCCAGACCTAGTCCAAGTTCTCCAAGTGCTACAATACACCAAGCTTCCACTATTCATAGATCTGATAGTTTAACTATAACAAGGAACAGTGAAGCTTCAACAAGTGAATCACTTACTGAGCCTCAAAACTCATCAGGTGATTCACCACAGCACCAGGCAGAAGGAAGTAGTATTTTGAAGGAACAGGCAACTGTTAATACTACTTCACAGCCAACCATGGATGATGTTTCTCATTCATTCAATCAGTCCTCATTGAATGACTTTGAAACAACAGCTGGATAGAGTATGCCAGTTCCTGAGGAGAATATGTCCAACCTAGACTTATCTCTGTAACTGGAAGGGATTCCTCGTCTTAGGATTCACAACACTCATCCAACTGAGAACATCATAGGGGATGTCACTGAGGGTGTGAGAACAAGAGGACAGACTTATCAAGGGAACGTCTGGTTGTACTCATGCTTTCTATCTTAGATGGAACCCAAGAAGGTAGAAGATGCCTTGAAAGATAGTAGCTGGTTTGAATCGATGCAAGAGGAGCTGCCTCAATTCAAGAGACAGAAGGTATGGAACCTATGTCCACTACCATTTGGTCAAGTAACTATAGGCACCAAATGGGTTTTCAGAAACAAGAGAGATGATAGAGGCTTGATCATCAAGAATAAAGCAAGACTTGTAGTTCAAGGATACACTCAAGAGGAAGGAATCGATTATACTGATGTATTTGCACCAGTTGCAAGACTTGAGGCAGTTACGATCTTCCTTGCTTATGCTGCATCCAAGGACTTCACTGTCTATCAACTTGATGTCAGGTGTGCATTTCTATATGGGGATATAGATAGGGAAGTCTATGTATGCCAACCTCACGGATTTGAAGACCCACAACACCCCAACTATGTGTGCAAGTTGGATAAAGCTCTGTAAGGGCTGCACCAAGCACCTAGGCTGTGGTATGAGACTTTGTCTTAGTTTCTTCTAAAGAATGGCTACACTAGAGGTACCATTGATAAGACTCTCTTCATCAAAAAGTCTGGAAAGGACATCTTGCTTATTCAAGTCTATCTTGATGACATCATATTTGGTTCCTCAAATGACCAAATGTGCAAGGACTTTGAGAGCATTATGAAGAAAAAGTTTAAGATGAGTTCCATGGGAAAATAGACTTTTTCCTTGGAATTCAGGTAAAGCAGATGAAGGAAGGGTTTTTCATTAATCAATCTAAGTATGTCTCTAACATCTTAGAAAGATTTGAAATGAAAGATTGTAAGCCTGCCAAGACACCCATACCCAGAAACCATAATCTTTGTCCTGACCTTAAGGGAGAGGATACTAATCAACATCAGTATAGGGCAATTATTGGTTCTCTGATGTATCTCACAGCTAGTAGACCTGATATCATGTTTGCTACTTGCATTTGTGCAAGATATCAGGCTGCTCCAAAGGTGTCTCACCTAACAGCTGTTGAGATCCTCAGATACCCCAAAGGAGCACCTGATATCATGAAGCTGAATACATTACTGCTGCTAGCTGTTGTGCTTAACTGTTATGGATTCAAATCAGATGTTAGACTATGGATTTAACTTTATGAGTACTCCTATCCATATTGACAACAACAATGCTATCTCCATTACTGAAAATCCAATAAAGCACTCCAAGACAAAGCATATTGACATGAGGTATCATTTCATTAGAGATATTCATGATAAAAATCTAATAAGTTAATCAAAGTTGATTCAAATGAACAATATGCTGATCTGTTCACCAAAGCTTTTGATGACATAGATTTAAGTATCTCATAACAGCTATTGGGATGATAAACACTGATTAATTTAATCTATTTTGAAAACCATTTTAATATATAAGTCTTGTGTCAATACAATTTAAGCCCTGTTACAAGAAGTTGTCTCTAATGGGATATGGTGGAGACATCAGCAGGTTGACTGTTTACAAGTTCAACTTCTCCTACAATTGGAAGTTCCTCCTGCATGTTGTTCTTCATTACTTGTCCAACAAATCCGGAGGATGGGATCAAATCCCTTATGAACTAGGATGCTTAGTTCATGGATTGGTGAGAGGCCTGCGCTTCAATTACTCACTATTTGTGTTTTCAAATCTGATAGGAAATCTACAAAAGGAGACATTCTTCATGTATCCTAGGTTCCTTCAACACATAATCAACTGTGAGTTGGACCAGAGCATGCTTATCTGTGCAGCTGCTCTGACTGTCCCCCACATGCGGCCTACCATCTTCAAAACATTGAAGAAGGTATCCACCAACTTCACTGGAAGGTATACCATTCTGCTTCCAGGTATGATTGAGCGCATAGCTCCTGGTGACATCCCTGTTCATCACACAGGTGATGAACCCACATCAGCAACCATCACCACAATGCCAACACTACCTTCTCCACCCATCACCATCACTTATCAAAGACGCCCCAAACGAACCCTTGTTCAACCTACTCAGATTGAGCAAGCCCCTCCTGTTCAATCAAAAGACTAGAGTGAAAACATGGGCTCCTACTCAGTCAGAGGTCTTTCCATCCTTCTCTTTTGACCTCAATTTGGGTTTTGAGTCTCCTCAGTCTCAAACCCAGGAGCCCGACACCCAAACCAACAACCCTCAGAATGAGTATCTACACTCTTCTGAGCAGCCAACAAGGGACAACCCCACTAGAGGCTCAATGCCTGTAGACATTGACTAAAGTCCCGGTCAGTAGGCTTAACCTCCCTATCTTTCACTGACCTTCTATTCAAAACTGATGAAGACATAACATCTCTCCATGGCAATGAAGTTGATCTACAATACCCTCTTCAAGATCAACAGAACCCGGAGAAATCCCTTATCTCTAGCCCCCATCAGCAACCAATAACTGAGGTGAGTCCCACTGATGTGGAGGGGACTCATGTAGATTCAGCTGCCACTACCGAAGGTGCCTCAATGGACCTTGCGGACAGTGGTAACATCTCTCAGACTGAATCTATGGCAACTGAGCCCATTACTGACTCTGAAAGAGACATTATTAAGCATGGGAAACCAGGGTGCCAAGAAACCACATCTGGTGGTGAGGCTGAACATACTAGGTATGTTACCTCATCTCCCCTTGATTCTTCAAAACAAGATGAGGGAAGCATGCAACTCCTTGTTAAAAACCTTCTATCTAAAGTCTCAAACCTTGAATCCTTGGTTAGGACTTTAGAAGCAAGGTCTGCCACTCAGCAACTTGAGATTGACAATCTCAAGGCTCAACTAGCTGAGAAACAGACAAGAGGTCTGTTAGGCATGTACCTATTCAGGTCTCATTGACTTCTTCCTCTAGCTAATCTAGCTCTCAAGATGATGTTACCAAAAAGGGGGAGAATGTTCAAAGACAAACACATGAGGAACCACAGAGCCGACCTTCGACTTCAACATCTCCTTCTCCCATCATCACAGTGACTGAGCCACCTCAAGTCATTCTTCAGATTGACCCAAGGATGCTCAGTGATCTTTGCAGACTCTATACCAAGTTTCTATTATGATCCTCCTTTGAGCAGCCAAGCCATGATGCTGCCATGATCTAGTTTGGTGCTGAAGAGCTTCAGAGGCTGACTGCACCTTCTACCACTGTGGAAGAAGTTGGTCAACCTAAGATCCACATGGAACCTAAGATTCTATTCGAAGGGCAAATAGGGACTGATGGCCCAGCAACTGAAACAGTTGGGACATAATCTGCATCTCTCAAACTTCCGAAGACGAAGTTAAAGCCTTGGAAGAACAAGCTGAATCTTCCGAAGCTGATATGGAAGTTGCGGAAGGACTGTTTAAGATGTCCGAGGAACTGAACATCATAGATGCAATCCTTGAAATGGCATCTGAGGTGAACAGCGAGGACCCTCTGAATCAACCTCCATTCCAGACACTATCTCTCCCTCTCTGACAATCAGAAACCTCTCTCCAAGAACCATCACAGTCAGGATCTTCAAAAGACAAAGAAAAAAGGAAGATGACTGCGGAAGATCTTCAGGAAGAGGATAAGATTGAGAAACTCAAGAAGAAAGGAAGACTTCAAACTGAGAAGTTGCTAGCTGCCAGTACAAAAGCAGCTGCATCCAATCAGGAGGTTGTCATCAATAAAAGAAGAGAGGAGATCATTGATCAGCTCATTGAGTTGGGAGCTGCCAATGAAGAAACACTCCTGCTACCATTAGAGGAGTTGGTTGATCTGGAGAAGGCAACCAGGCTAAAACTTGAGGAAGAAGCCAGGTTGGCCTTGGAGATAGAGGAAGAGAAACAAAAGGAGGCTGAATTGCAGCTAAGGAGAGATAGGGTGAACTTCCTACTCTCCAAAGGCTTTGATCTTCAAGAACTTTCTCCACACAATGATGATACGATCCTCTAGCTCTACAATAAAGAGCAAGATCAAATGGAGAAAGAAAGGAAGAAGGCTGCAAAAGAAAAGGCCAGAGAGAAGAAAAAGAAGGAAGAAGAAACCAGGGTCACTACCACTAGGAAGCTCACTGAGAAGGCCTGGATGAAGGCCTATCTTCGGGCTCATGGCTTCACTAGAAGGCAGGTGGGTCCCATGTCTGAAAGGACACTTCAACGGATTGTTAGTAAAATTAAGGCTGACATCCGGATGGGGAAAAGGAAAGAGATGTATAGAAGGGTAAAAGGGATGACCTTCACTGCTACCACCCAATCACAACCTGAACATTCACCCTTACCTTTCACCATTAAACCTGAACCTTTCACCCCTGAACCCACATCACTACCCACAACTACTCCCTCACCTCAACCACCTAAACTTCCCATCATCCAACCCAAAACACTAGCCAGAACCTCTGAACCTAAACCTACCTAATTACCATCCAAACCATCCCCTCAGTCTTCACAACATCTCTCTCTTGAGGAGTTTAAGGCAATCAGGACGAAGCTCGCCACTGCACCACTCTGAGCGAAGTCTCTTGTGTAGAAGACTCTGTCAACATCACCTATCTTGATGTTCTTCAAGTTCCCTCACAAGAGATAATTCCTTGATCTGCCTAGAGGAACTTTGGACCAGGTTGTGAGACTTTTGGGCCTCAACTCAGACTCTTTAAATGATGAAGAGAAGAAGCTTAGAAGGAACCTGGGGACTCTACTGGATACAAAGAAAGAGGACAAGATTCCTAGTCAGTCTCTTATGCCCAGAAGGAAGATAATCCAGTGGAGGTTCGATGAACCTTCTCACAACTTTGTTGTGGAAAGAGAGAATGGAGAGTTCAATAGACTCAATGCAACCTCTTTGCTACCCTCCAGCAGGTTTGACATTGCTGAGCTAGCAGAGAAGCCATTCTCCAACCCCTCCAACTCTGAAACTGATGCACTCATCAGAAATCATCTCAGCAGTCTTCATCTAGCTGAGTTAACTGTAAAGGTAAAGATTGAAGAAGAGTTGAAGTTGAGAAGGCAGGATGACAAGGAAAGATCTCCCACCAAAGGTACTGCCTTTCTATAGATGGTGGAAAGTCCTGAATTGGAACCTATAGTTTGATGGGATATGATTACAGTTCCCATCAACTGACTCTTTTCAGAGGACAACAACAAAGGGTACATGTTATTCAAGGTGACAGACTGGACTTCCTGTCTACCAAGGATCTGTACAAGCTTCTCAGCACCACATCAGGGAAGAACAAGGAGTCAGACAAATATTTACTCTCCTTGGTGTTGAAAGTTTTGAGAAGTCGAGACAAGTGAAGTTTTGGTAGCATCAGCCTAGGGGGAGTTTGTTGGATCAAGAAGAAGGCTAATACAACCAAAACTATGTCACTTAAGTTATTTTGGTGCTGCATGCAAAAGGCTTCCGAAGCTTAGCATGGAACTTCCGAAGGTTGTAGAGTTCTTCCGAAGACAAAATGAAAGATCAACTTTTGAAGAAAGAAATCTACTTTCGAAGACAAGTGCATACCTCCGAAGTTCAAGAATTAGAAGAATAAAGTGAAGGCCACTTCTGAAGTATGATGAAAAGAAGAAGTCTCCAAGCCTTGGAAGAAGCAGCCTCTTCCGAAGTATAAGTGGCTTCGGAAGTACTTACTCTTCCGAAGCCATTTAACTTTCGGAAGACACTGCTATGAACCAGTGGACACAAGTATGGTCTCTGACACTCTGCTGCAGACTTCTGATACAACATGGCTTCTTCCTAAAGAGCCATGTTGTTGACCATACTTTATTCCACTATTCACCTTTTTATGATAGTATATGCTACCAACTTTAGTTGGTGACAAAAGGTGAGTCAGGGACATGTCCTGACTACCAAATCTCAGATAAAACTTTATCCGAGAAACCTTAATCTTTAGTCTTGTAGTATAGACTTTAGCTATAGGATCCCAGCTAGTATCAAAGTATATCCGGCTGTAGATAGTATTATATATAGGTTCTCCTTGTAACTCATTGTAAGAATAGATCATCTTCTTGTAAGAGTCTTGTTGATGCATGTATATGTCCCTAGATCATGATTTGAATTGTAATGAATCTTGTCTGTCTGAGTATGATGTAATTTGTATTGATTAATGAAATGACATAAATTGTTTGTTACTTGTGATGTTTAATATTTCATTAATGAGTCGTGATTGAATCGATTGGGTTTATGATTGTTTGAATGGTTGCACATTATGTTATATTAATTAAAACATTCAAACTTAACTTAATGAAGTTCTCATGCGAATGGCTCATGCGAATGAACCATACGCATGAATAACTTCACACGATTGACTCAGTCGCACGACTGAACCAGGAGACTGGATCAGTTGTACGATTGTAACATAAGATTGGCTCAGTCGCACGACTGAACACTCAGTCGTACAAATGAATCAACCGCATGGTTCAATCGCACGACTGAACCAGACTAATGGTTCAGTCGCACGATTGAATAATACCAACCTAAAAATACAACTCAATTCGTGAAAAATGAGAGCTCTCGATCAATTACGATTCCAGACGTACCCTAGCCGTCCAGAAACCTTTCAATTCGTTCTCCAAGTTCATAGAACACATTAGATCGATTCCCAATCGATTTCTAACGTTAGTTTCAATTCTTGATTGATTCTTCGTGTGTTCTCACTGATTGGATCGCCAATCAAATAGGATTCCGCACTATTTGATCTGGTTATATGTTAATCTCTAGGTATTTCGGTAGAATACCAGTCCTGACAAGTGGTATCAGAGCTTTGACTCTTGATTACGTGTTGATTCAATCAAGATTGCATAAAAGTTTGTGTTTTTGCACTAAAAACGCAATCTTTGGCATCAAAAGTGATCTTGGAAGTTCCCTGCTCATCGAAGTTTGGTTTCTACGGACCTAGGCGATTAGAACTTGTGAAATTTCGAATCTTTTCGGCTGAAACCGGTCAAACCTAGAAATTTTCGCAAAACAGCAGCTTCAGTCGCACGAGTGACTCATTCGCACGACTAGACTCCATTCGCATTGCTCATACGCACGATTGGACATAGTCGCACCCTCATTCGGCCGACTGAACCGTTCGTTCGCATAGCTCATACACACCAGATTCATTCGCACGACTGAACCAATCGCCCAGTTCAGCCGCACGATTGAACCAGTCGCAGAGTTCATACGCACGATTAGATCATTCGCATCCTTCAGTCGCATCAGTGAAAGTTTGTTTGATTAGATTCTAAGTTTATTAGTCATGGAAGATCAGATGTCAGCCTTTACTGCTGGGAAGGACTCAAGGATACAAAACATGCTGTTGCTTGAGAGTGAGGTGGGTAATCACAATAAACCACCAAAGCTTTTGACTTTAGATGAGTTTCCCCACTGGAAACAACGTTTTGAGATCTACCTTAATGGAGTGGATCCTAATCTGTGGGAAGCCATTGAGATCAGTTATAGTACACCGGTGGGAGCTGATGGAGTTAAGCTAACATTAAGCGGGATGACAGACGCACATAAAATAAAGTACAATGCAGAGAAAAGAGTTTATGCATTGATCACTCAGTCTATCCCCAAATACATATTCCACCTGTATTCAGAGAACAAGCAGTCCAAGAAACTGTGGGATGAGCTAGAGAAGAGATATGATGGGAATGCGTCATTGATGGCAATCAAGGCAAAGGAGTTAAAGAAGGAATTCGATAACTTCTCATCAATTGGTAGTGAAAGTTTAGACGAAGTCATAGACAGATTCTACCACTTGATGAGCGAATTGCATACACATGGAGTGGCTACTACCATGGAAGAGAAAGTAAGCAACTTCGCAGACGGATTGCCTGATAAGTGGGCTACATTCGTGTCTAACCTGAGACAGAATGGAATGCTCGTAAAGCTGGATATAAATGACTTCATTCTTAAGTTGCGAGAAGAAGCACTAAGGATGAAGTATAGAGCTCAGAAGTCTTCGTACACACAAAATCCAGCTTTATACAACGCCACGCCTCAAGCTAAGACATCTGGAGCACCACTCCAGACTGCTTTTTTGTCTAGCTCGTCAGGTCCTTCACATGCTTCTCCTTCTGGATCAGACACGTCTGGGTCATCATGTACCCATTATATTGGATCAGAAGCAAGTGCTACCAAACTGAAGATCGAGAACCTCGGTAATGTGACCGTGGAAGTAGCTCGAGAGCATATGGATCTTTTAGCAGCAGTGGTTCATTCATATGATGGACTTGTTGCCGGGAAGATTGGAAACTGCCATCTGCCAGATGAGGACTACGAGCAGGTGGATGAAATGGAGCTTGAGAGAATGGATATAATGTGGGCCTTAGCAAGTGTTGTCCGGAGGGCGAAGAAGAAGTTGTGAAAAAGACTGGACAGAACTTGGTTGCTACTAAGGATACCACCTTTGGCTTCGACAAGAGTAAAATGACCTGCTTTAACTGTGGTGAGAAGGGGCACTTCAAAAGAGAATGTGTCAAGCCAAAGAAAACGGGTAATGGGAACCCGTTCTCATCCTTTACTCACCAAGACAAGCAAGCCTCCAGTTCTACTTCATCAAACAAGGATCCAAAAGCCTTGACTGCTCATGATGATGAAGGACAGGATTGGAGTTTTAGGTTTGTCTCACCAGGAGAATCTAACATTGCCAGTGTTGAGAATATTGATGATGATTCTGCAAGTGAAGGGGATCTAGCAGTTGAGATAGCAATGTCACATAATGAAGAAACAACTGCAGCCGAGGTCAGTTACAAGCCAAATGAGGAGATTCCACGTCAGAGACAGAAAAGTCAGAATCACCAGAACCAGAGACATCTGATGCTGCACTGATGGCTAACTCTTTTGAACCAACTCAGGTAAGTACTACTGACCAAATGTTTAATAATCATGCTTGTTCGGATTGTGATACTTTTAGAAATAGCATAGATGAAAAATTGCTAGGTTATTAGATCATAATGATAACTTAGTAAAAGATTTACGACTGTGCACTGAAGCTAATAGAGTACTAAAACAAAATGAGCACAATTATAAAGAAAAGATAGACCTATTGACTAAACAACTTATGGAAACGAAGTAGTGGCCTTTAACCAAGCAAATGACATTAGGTACTATCTAAACTCCCTAGAAGAAACTAAGAAGCAAAAGGCAGTTGTAGAAGTAGAAGTTAACTCATTAAAACAGAAACTGCACAGTTGGACTAGTTCTTCACACATAGTTCAACACTTAGTGAAAGAAAGGAATAACGGGGAGGGATTAGGCTACAAAGTGGTTCCACCACCACCTGAGACCTTGATGAACACTAAGTCTAGACCAGTAAATAATAACCCCATCAAGGATCATGTGGTGACTTCTCCTCTTATTACTGATCCAGACACCTCATGTTCATCTACTGAATCTGGACAGAAACAAAAGGAGGCCACATCAAAGGCAAAGGGTAAATTGCCTTGTGTTAATCTGGAAAATGAATTTGAAAAAGTCAACTTAAAGTCAGGGTCAAACAGAGTCAAATCAAAACCTAAAAGGACTTTAAATGCTACTTTCTCACATGCTTCAAGTCAAAAACCAGTTAACCAAAAAGTGAAACAGGTTAAAATAGTAAATTTTGTTAAATCAGAGAAACCATCAAACATACAAGAGTCAAAAACTAAAGTGATTGATGTTACTAGAGTGTCACGCACTTCTCCACAAAGAAAGTCTACTCATAAAGTTGATTAGCAGGTCATGCTACAACTGTGGAGAATGTGGACACAATGCTTCCTATTGTCATTTCTATCAGACACCTAGGAAGAAGATTGATCTTCAGGACTCTAGACCTAGGTCTTCTAAAAGGAGTTCTCTAACTCCACGTAGAAGAGCTAGTGAACCTAAAGTCCAACCTGTAAGCCAGACGACTGTTTATCATAAACAGGCATTGCACAAATCCGGCTTATGGAAAGAAAAGTCCATCTACGTGCCTGATACTGATGACAAGAAGGAACCTGAGCTACCTTCACCTCTAAGGGTCAATGGGTGGAGTTTATGATGTGTGATGCCTCTGGGAAACCCAAGACAGTGAAAGCTTGGGTTCCTAACCCCAACTAATTCATTTATTTTGTATGTGAAGGGTGTTCGATACAGCGCTGAGACTAACACGTGGATTATAGACAGCGGAGCATCCAGGCACATGACAGGAAACAGAGCCCTTTTATCAAACGTCAAACAAATAAAAGGAGGGCATGTTTCCTTTGCAGGAAACAAAGGAGGCTATATCACAGCTCAGGGAGAAGTGGGAAATCAGAAAGTTAAGTTTGATAAGTGAACTACGTTCAAAAACTTCAGAACAACTTACTTTCTGTTTCCCAATCTGTGATAAAAGATTTAGAGTCATCTTCGACAACAAGAAGTGTTACGTGCTAAAGAAAGAATACATGATCCCAGAGGACCAAGTTCTGATGACTGCTTCAAGATATAAAGACCTTTATGTCTTGGATCTGTCAACAGCTGCTACAACTGATTATGAGGTTCAGTGCTTTCTATCCAAAGCTACTGAAAAAGACTCAATATCCTGGCATAGGAGAATGGGACACATCAGTCAAAGGAAGATGAATCACTTGATTCAGAAGGATCTGGTGAGAGGTGTAAATGTTAAGAACTTTCAGCTTCCTGATTTTTGTGTAGCTTGCAAGAAAGGCAAACAGACAAAGAAGTCTCATAAGGAAAAGAAAGTTCATTCAATAAGACTTCCTCTTGAGCTTCTTCACATGGATTTGTTTGGTCCAGTTAGTACAAGGAGCATTGCAGGCAACATGTACTGTTTTGTGGTCACTGACGACTACTCAAGGTTCACTTGGGTAATGTTTCTAAAATCCAAATCAAAAACATTGGAGACATTCAAGGAATTAGTAACCACACTGGAATCTCTCTACAAGCTAAAAGTTAGACAAGTACGCTCAGACAACGGACAGAATTCAAGAATCAAGGGATGGAGGCATACTTCAAGGAGAAGGGAATTGTGCATCAATTCACTTCTGCTTACACACCTCAGATGAATGGCGTTGCTGAGAGAATGAACAGGAGTTTGATAGAGACAGCACGGACTATGCTGGCAGACTCGAAACTGCCTATCCAATTCTGGAATGAGGCGGTGGCAAATGCGTGTTATACACTGAATCGAGTCCTAATAGTCAAGCGCCACCGAAAGACATGTTATGAGCTACTACAAAGACGCAGACCGAATTTGGAGTATCTTGAACCTTTTGGCGCGCCGTGTACACTTCTGAAGAAGACACAAGAAGGCAAATTCAGCGAGAAGGCAGATGATGGAATTTTTCTAGGATACAACATACCGAACAAGCGAGTTTACAATAACTCAACAGGTCTTGTAGAAGTGTGGTGTAATATCGACGTTCAGAGATATACCACACCACCTACATACCAAGGACCTGCATACTTCTTCGATTATGATGGATTCTTCAAGTCCTTCAACATCCCTCTCTCTCCCTCGGAGGATGAGTTAGCTACTAGGATGATGTATGATATTCTAAATACTCCATCTAGCACACAGGAGAATCATCTACTCAGTCAGGGGGGGGGGTAGTCGATGACAGTGACTCCTCCTCTAAAGATGAAACTGAAGCAGATGACCAGAACAGTCAGGAGGAACAGGTCCCAGTTCCTGAAAGTCCACAAGTATCCATGCGTGATGCACCTACGACTTCGGAACCTCAAACTCCATCCTCCTCAGATGCAGAACAAAATGTTCACAATCTTGGTTCTGAGGTGGCTGTGCCTACTACTCCAGGATCACGACTAAACGTCTATCATCCCCTTGACAATGTTATTGGGGATGTTAGATCAGGAGTACAAACCCAAATCAGCTATACTCAGCTGATTACGCCTCAGTTATGGAGAAAGGTTACATTCATGATGGTGCTTATAGATGTTTTGTTTCGCAGGTTGAGCCAAAATATATCAGTGAAGCACTAAATGATGAGGCGTGGGTGAGTGCCATGCAAGAAGAACTTCTGCAGTTTAAGAAGTTAGGTGTATGGACTTTGGTTGATAGACCTCAAGGTGCTAAAGTCATTGGCACCAAATGGGTACTAAAATGCAAGAAGGATGACCATGGAGTCATTATCAAGAACAAAGCTCGACTGGTGGTTCAAGGTTTTCGCCAAGTCGAGGGGATTGACTATAATGAGGTGTTTGCACCCGTGGCAAGGATGGAAGCTATTCGTATCTTCCTTGCCTATGCATCGTACATGAAGATTAAAGTCTACCAATTAGATGTGAAGAGTGCATTCCTTCATGGGGAAATCAGGGAAACAGTCTATGTAAGTCAACCCGAGGGATTTGAAGACCCTTATCATCGGGATAGAGTTTACAAGCTCGACAAAGCTTTATATGGGCTTCATCAAGCTCCTCGAGCTTGGTATGAGAAACTCTCGACTCATCTTGTGAAACACGGCTTTCGCAGGGGAGTCATTGACTGTACACTGTTTATTAAAGAAAAGGATGGCGACGTACTGCTTGTACAGATATATGTTGATGACATAATCTTTGGGTCAAAGAACGAAGACTTATGCAAAGAGTTTGAAGCAGTGATGAAGAAAGAGTTTGAGATGAGTGCGATGGGGGAGATGAAGTTCTTTCTCGGGTTACAGGTGGATCAAACACCTAATGGGATCTTTCTCCATCAGACCAAGTATGTAGGAGACATTCTCAGTAGATTTGACATGGAGAATGCTTCTGCTGCTGGGACTCCACTTGCTAAGAATCATGATATAGCACCTGATGAGAATGGCAATCTAGTAGATGCCACTATGTACCGAGGAATGATTGGATCCCTCATGTATCTCACTGCCTCAAGACCTGATATTATGTATGCTACATGTCTATGTTCTAGATACAGGCTAAACCAAAGGTCAACCATCTGATCGGGGTCAAGAGGATTTTTCGTTATCTGAAGGGTACACCCACACTTGGATTGTGGTATCCTCATGATGATGACTTTGAACTTACCGCGTATAGTGACTAGGATTACGGGGGATGCAAGATGAACTACAAGTCTACATCAGCAGGGTGTCAATTCTTTGGGAGAAGATTAGTTACCTGGCAGTGTAAGAAGCAGACATCGGTTGCATTGTCAACCTGTGAAGCCGAATATGTTGCTGCTGCAAGTTGCTGTTCACAAATCATTTGGATTCAACAGCAAATGCGGATTACGGTTTAAAATTCTCATCTACTCCTATTTTTGTTGATAACTCTGCTGCAATTGCAGTAACTAAAAATCCAGTTCAACATCCTAAGACCAAACACATCGGTATTAAATACCACTTCATAAGAGACTGTTTTGAAAAGAACTTAATTGATGTGGTTAAAATTAATACTGATTTTCAACGCGCTGACCTCTATACTAAAGCCTTTGATAAACCACGTTTTCAATATTTGCTAGAGGTCAACGGCGTTAAAAAGAAAAGTGAGATAATTCCTGATGATAATAATTTGTAGTCCGAGGTAGTTTAGTTAAAGTTTATTTTATTTTATGTTATCTGTTTTATTTTCGTCTGTTATATTTAAACTCATATTATTTTGCTGTTTATTAAAATCCAAAAATAATTAAACCAGAAATGATTATAGAATTTTAGGGGGAGAATATGTCAGCAAGTTAACATTAAAAAAAATAAAAAATAAAAATAAAATAAAAATAAAATAAAAATAAAAAAATAATAATAAAATAAAAATAAAATGAGGGAGAAGGGTAACTAGCTGAAATAAGGTAGATTGTATCTATGATACCGATTCAATACCTTTGGAAAATGATAGTACACAGGAACAAATCAAGAGGGACTTTAAAATTTTAAGTTTTGAAAAGATGCAAAAGTTCAAAGTATAAGTCTGTGTAGTCTAAGCAATATAAAAAGGGAAGATGATAGAAAACTGGCAACTCCTAAGGTGACACAAAGAAAGTAGACTTAGAGGCTGCTAGACCACAAATGATATGTTGTAGATTCAACACAATAGACAATTAGACCTGATTGGTGATCTCAAGATCAAACTAAGTTGTTCAACTGACTGTGGGCTTCCATCTTATCACTGGTAAACACAATCAAATATATTCCAATAAGGGGTAATGAGCATTTAAATGCCACAATTGTGTGCGGATGACCATAATTAGAGCAAAGCAAGAAAAAAATGAAAGACAAATGCAATAAAGCTAATGACTTATGTTGTTGGTGCATGTTGTGTAAAATAAAATAAGCTGCTCTAACAAGGAGATAGGTTGTGTGCCTCTCTGCTGTACGATGGCACTGACCTGAGGATAAGCATAACCTAGATATTCTAGAATTCATTGTTGTTTGCCGCCTCTCTGCTGTGCGATGGCACTGACCTGAGGACATGCTTCTCTTTGAAAGCTCTAAGAATAGTCTCTTCTTGTAATAATACCCATAGACCGCTCAAAAGCTTCTAAGGAATGTTGATTACCATATAAGTGTGGGATCCACAAATGTTAGTTGGAAAAATTAAACCTAAATCAGTCACCAGTCTGCGTCAAAAGTCTGTGTATGGATTTAAGTGGACAAACATACTGACAATCTTAGTGGCTACATTCTCAAGAGTTCAAACCAATGTGAAAATCTAAGAGTTCCAGTATGATGTCCTTAAGTTGCTAACGACTCTGGATGAACACCGAGAATTTAAGCATCAAAAAGTTTTAATAACAAGTCCTAAATGATTTGACCTACCTGTATGATTCAAAAATAGAATTGGTCCAGATATGATCAATCTAAGTTGAAAGCTGTCTATTCCCAAACCAAATCTCGTAGATATCAGTCCCTGGATTTATCTCTCACAAAAAGCCAAAAATAAGTTTGTTTATGAAATTAGTTCAAGGTTTTAAATTAGTTAGTTGGTTTTAATTGTAATTGTAGGCGTGTGTCGGGCTACATCAGGAAAATCAGAAGGAATCAAATCACTAAAAGGGTCATGTCTGAGATGACCATATGTGCTTCGAAAGTTTAAAATAGTCACGTTTGAGGTGACAAAGTGCTTCTAAAAAGGTCACGTCTGAGGTGACTAAAGTGTCTAAAAGGATCACGTCTGAGGTGATCAAAATGCTTTCAAAATAAAATGATCATGTCTGAAATGATCAAAGACTCATAACTTTAATTTCAATTAATTTAAAAGGGCTTAAATGTAAATTGGTATAAATGGCAGAAAATTAACTAAGTGTGACCCATTCGCACGATTGGACCATGAGAATGGACCAACCATGCGAATGGCTTCCACTAACACGAATGGATCATCAGAATAGCCCATTCGACTGACTGGAAGAGGGTGAATGAGTCAGTCGACCGATTGAAACTCATTCGGTCAACTGAACATGCGAATGAAAGGCACGACTGAGCCAGTCGACCGACTGAATCTCAGTCGGTCAAGTGCATGCGACTGGTTGGGCTAATCGTACAATTGAGCCTGAGTCAACCGAATGAACTGGGAGACTGAGGCCAGTCGGCCGACTGAGCCCAGCCTCAGTATTTAAAGGGCTCTGTCGATCGCATCTCACTCATCACTCCCAAATCGCCCGTAAATCGCACTCCCTACCGTTACTCTGCCAAAATTTCACTAGCACGGTTTTATCATTGTTTTTTATTCACTAACGTTCGCCATTCATTATACAGGTAGATTGAAGTCTTGTTTCATTGAAATCAGAAGGATTGAATCATAATGTGGTGAAATGCGAACGAAAACAAGAAACTGACAGAACGCGACCTAATAACCTACTTCAACTACGCAAAATGTTAAAATTAAGGTTGATAGGTTATTAGTAACAAGAATGCGAGTATATTGAACCGGTAATCCATGTTAAATCACTTGTATTGATCAAGATGCAAACCACAGGCGACTGAACAACTGAGACAGGCGACTGGTCGTGATTGAATCGATTGGGTTTATGATTGTTTGAATGGTTGCACATTATGTTATATTATTTAAAACATTCAACTTAACTTAATGAAGTTCTCATGCGAATGGCTCATGCGAATGAACCATACGCATGAATAACTTCACACGATTGACCCAGTCGCACGACTGAACCAGGAGACTGGATCAGTTGTACGATTGTAACATAAGATTGGCTCAGTCGCACGACTGAACACTCAGTCGTACGAATGAATCAACCGCATGGTTCAATCGCACGACTGAACTTGACTAATGGTTCAGTCGCACGATTGAATAATACCAACCTATAAATACAACTCAATTCGTGAAAAATGAGAGCTCTCGATCAATTACGATTCCAGACGTACCCTAGCCGTCTAGAAACCTTCCAATTCGTTCTCCAAGTTCATAGAACACATTAGATCGATTTCCAATCGATTTCTAACGTTAGTTTCAATTCTTGATTGATTCTTCGTGTGTTCTCACTGATTGGATCGCCAATCAAATAGGATTCCGCACTATTTGATCTGGTTTACACGTTAATCTCTAGGTATTTCGGTAGAATACCAGGTCCTGACAAGTCTTGTATTTTGAGTTGAGAATCAATATATAAAAGTATCTTGAAAATTATCTTTCTGTGTTCTTTATTACTTTCTATATTGTGATCAACTCTTATTGATTCTTCATACACCCGAGTGTTGTTCTAGGTGAGTTTGAGAGAAAACATTGTGTTTAAGTGACAAACACCGATCCTGCATCACTCACCTGAATGAAGAGGATCTCATAAATACAGGTTCAGACTCTCCAGCATCTGAGAAGTCAAACTCTGTATTGATGGCTGATTCAACCAAGTCTTCACAAGTAAGTACCACAGACCAACTCTTTGAAAATCATGCTTGTAATGAATGTAATAAATTTAGATATAACATAGATTCAAAATTTGTTAGGTTATTAGATCACAATGATAGCTTAGTAAATGACTTACAACTGTGCATAGAGGCTAACCGGATTTTTAAACAAAATGAGCACATTTATAAAGAGAAAATAGAACTGTTAAGTAAACAACTAAGGGAAAACCGAAATTGTTGCTTTTAACCAAGGAAATGACATAAAGTTCTCTTTAAACTCCCTAGAAGAAACTAAGAAAGAAAAAACAGTTTTGGAAGTCGAAGTAAATTCATTAAGACAAAAACTACACAGTTGGACCAGTTCTTCTCACATAGTCCAGCACTTAGTGAAAGAACGTAAAAACGGGGAGGGTTTGGGTTATAAAGTGGTTCCACCACCACATGAGACCTTGTAGACCTATAAATAACAATCCAATCAAGGATCCTGTGGTGTCCACTCCTCTAGTTAGTGATCCAGATTCCACGAGTAAATCGGTGGAATCTGCCACTAAACAGAAGGATGCCACTTTAAATTCTAAAGGTAAGATGCCTATTGTTAATTTCGATGAGCAATTTGAAAAGGTTATGGTAAAGTCAGGTTTAAACATGTCTAATTCTGATCCCAAAAAGACCAAACAAGGTAACCAACCTCGTGCACCATGTCGTAGTCCAAATAAACAACATGGTACAGATGTTAAAAATGTTCAAACTATGAATTTTGTTCAAGAAGCTAAAACATCTAAACAAGAAGTGTCAAACCCAAACAAACAAAAGTTACACATATGTCATACACTTCCCTAAAGAAACCGTTCCACCAACATGTTGAAAGCAGATCATGCTATAATTGTGAAAAGTATGGACACATTGCTTCTAACTGTCCTTATTATTAGACACCAAGAAAGAAAATTGAACTTCATGATCCTAAACCAAGGTCTTCAAAAAGGAGTTCTATCACTCCACCAAAAAGAATTAGTGAACATAAAGTTCAAACTGTAAGCCAGTCGTTTGTTTATCACAAACAGGCCTTACGTAAAACTAGCCTATGGAAAGAAAAATCATGTATAGTGTCTGATAATGAGAACAAGAAGAAAATAGATCTGCCCTGGCCCTCTATTGGAGAGTGGGTAGAATTTATGATGTGTGATGCCTCCGGGCCACCCAAGCCAGTTAAGGCTTGGGTCCCTAACCTAAACTAATCATTTCCTTTAAATGTGCAGGGTATCCGCTATAGTGCTTCTACAAATACCTGGATTGTTGTTAATGGAGCATCAAGGCACATGACTGGGAACTTGTCTCTCCTTGCTAACATCAAACAAATTAAAGGAGGACACGTTTCATTTGCTGGAAATAAAGGAGGTTACATCACAGCTCAAGGGGAAGTGGGAAACCAAAAAGTGAAGTTTGATAAGGTGAACTATGTTCAACAACTTCAAAATAACTTACTTTCTTTATCCCAAATATGTGACAAAGGCTTTAAGGTAGTCTTGACAACAAGAAGTGCTATGTGTTGAAGAAGGATTACGTAATCCCGGAGGATCAAGTCTTAATGTCAGCTTCAAGATATAATGATCTATATGTTTTGGATCTATCAAAGGCCTCCACAACCGATCATCAAGTACAATGCTTCTTGTCAAAGGAAACAATGAAAGACTCCATCTCCTGGCATAGGAGAACGAGACACATATATCTCCGAAAGATGAATCACTTGATTCAGAATGATCTAGTGGGTGGAGTAAATGTTAAGAACTTCCAATTACCGGATTTCTGTGTTGCTTGTAAGAAAGGTAAACAACCAAGATGTCTCATAGGCTAAGAAAGTTAATTCCATTGAGTTGCTTCTTGAGCTTCTTCACATGGATCTGTTTGGACCAGTAAGTACGAGAAAAATGAAGGTACACCTTAAAGAAAAATGAATTGTGCACCAGTTCATATCTGCCTACACTCCTCAAATGAACAGAGTTGCTGAGAGAAAGAATCGCAGCTTGATAGAGACAGCCCGAACAATGCTAGCAGACTCGAAACTGCCCATTCAATTCTAGAATGAGGCAGTTGCCAATGCATGTTACACCTTAAATCGAGTCCTGGTAGTCGAGCGTCATGGTAAAACGTGTTACGAGTTACTACAATGACATAAACCTAATCTAGAGTACCTCAAACCGTTTTGAGCACTATGTACTCTTCTGAAGAAAACTCAGTCAGGGAAGTTCAGCGAGAAGGCTGAAGAAGGAATTTTTCTAGGATACAACATACCGAATAAGAGAGTTTACAACAACTCAACGGCTCAAGTAGAAGTGTGGTGCAACGTCAAAGTTTATAGATACACCACCCCCATGCTAGAAAAGGACCCGTATTCTTCTTCGATTATGATGGATTCTTTAAATCCTTCAACATCCTTCTCTCCTCTTATGAAGATGAGTTAGCAACCAAAATGATGTATGATGTCTTATACACACCATCACAAGACTGAACAACATTAGGTTCACAAGGCGAGTCTTCCAGTCATTCAGGGGGAGCATTAGAAGTAAGTGACTCTTCCTCTGATGATGAAGACATGGAGAACAATCAGGTGGATCAGGAGGAACAGGTTCCTACTACTACAAGTGCACAAGCATCTGATGTTGATGCCTCTAAAACTTTGGAACCACACACTCCCACTGCCTCAGATACTGAACCGGTGTTCACAACCTGGATAATGAGGTAGTTGTACCCACCATTCCTGGATCATGTTTAAATGTTTATCATCCTCTGGGATGTAAGATTAGAATTTTAAACAAGAAATCAGCTATACTCAGCTGATTATGCCTCGGTAATGGAAAAGGGGTATCTTCACCATGGTGCGTATTGATGTTTTGTGTCTCAATTTGAGCCAAAATATGTTAGTGAAGCCCTAAATGATGAGGCATAGGTGAGTGCCATGCAAGAAGAACTTCTTTAATTCAAGAAGTTAGGTGTATGGACATTGGTGGATAGACCTAAAGGTGCTGAGGTCATTGGCACCAAATGGGTCTTGAAATGCATGAAAGATGACCAATGGGTCATAATAAAAAACAAGGCTCAACTTGTAGTTCAAGGATTTCAACAAGTCGAGGGGATTGATTACAATGAAGTCTTTGCACCTGTGGCAAGAATGGAAGCAATCCATATCTTCCTAGCCTATGCGTCTTACATGAAGATTAAAGTTTATCAACTGGATGTAAAGAGTGCATTTCTTCATGGTGAAATCCGGGAGACAGTGTATGTTAGTCAACCCGAAGGATTTGAGGATCCGTATCATCGGGATAGAGTTTACAAACTGGACAAGGCTTTCTACGGGCTCCATCAAGCCCCAAGAGCATGGTATGAAAACTCTCGACTCATCTTGTGAAAGACGGATTTCGCAGAGGAGTAATGATTGTACACTGTTCATCAAAGAAAAGGATGGTGACTTACTGCTTGTTCAAATTTATGTTGATGACATAATCTTCGGTTCCAATAACAAAGAACTATGTTATAAATTTGAAGCACTAATGAAAGCTGAATTTGACATGAGTGTCATGGGAGAGATGAAGTTCTTTCTCGGGTTATAGGTGTATCAGACACCAAAGAGGATATTTCTACATCAGACCAAGTATGTAGTTGATATCCTAAGTCGGTTTGATATGGAGAATGCTTCGGCAGCCGGGACTCCACTTGCTACAAACCACGACGTAGCACCCGACGAAAATGGTGATCTGGTGGATGCCACCATGTACCGAGGAATGATCGGATCGCTCATGTACCTCACTGCCTCAAGACCTGATATCATGTACGCCACATGTCTCTGCTCCAGATATTAGGTGAAACCGAAAGTCAACCATCTCATAAGAGTCAAAAGGATATTGTAGAGATTAGTTAAGAGGCTGATGCAACTCAAACATCCAAAGTCTATCCTGCATGCTGCACAAGTACATTGAAGAAGAATGCTTTGGAAGTTTCAGACATGCAACTGAAATATTCTAAGTGTGAAATCTTCCGAAGCCAAGACCAATATCTTCCAAAGCGAAGGATGAAGTCTTTTGAAGCCTCAGAGACAAAGTCTTCTGAAGCTTCAACTCATGAAGACAGATTTCTTCAGAAGCTTTATCTGATGTACTTTTCCATAAAGCTAGACACCTTTCCGTTGCATCTCTGTAATGTCACCAACTTACATGAGTTGGTGAAAAGGTCCATGCTTTTGGTAACTATACATTGAGGTCTTGAGTATGTAACTTTCTACTTCATGTACTTTATCCTTTTTGTAATAGATAAGGATGTGAGCTATGACATCTTATAGTCACTAGTCAAAACGCAATCTGCCTTTTGACTTTACAATTGATTTTGTTTGTGTCTAGTTAATTGTATCCAGCTGGCTTTCAAAGTATAACCGGTTGTAGGATGTAGTATAAGTATCTCATGCTCTTGTATCTTTCTAATATGCTTTGTAACACTTGTAATAGAACATAGAGAAATCAATATACTGCATTCTTGAAAACCATACACTAGTGTTCTCTTGTTCTGTCTCTTGTGTTACTTGTGTTCTTAGTGTCTCATTGTGGTTAATCCAGTTTATTGTTTGATTATGTTTAGTTAATCTCCTCTTTGTTGTGTTGTGTTGTAAGTGACCCCCTTCACCAGTCCTGCATTTGGTATCAGAGCTATCTAGGCTCTTGATATAAGATCTCACCATCTTAAGATCCCTCACACACACAAATACTCAACTTTTCAAATGGCAGCCATTTCTAAGACTGATATGGAAACTGGAACCATGAACAAGTCCCCACCGATCACTCTTGATGAGTTTGATACCTGGTGTTTGAGAATGGAAGATTTCATCAGGTTTCTTTATTCAAGAATGTGGGACTCTATTGAAAATGGACCTTTCATACCTAGCACCCCCTCTGCTACTGGTGCCGGTATGATCCCCAAGGATGTGGCTAACAACTCTGACGAAGATAGAAAGAGAGCAGAGATTGATAGAAAAGCCATGATAGCCCTTCAAACTACCCTTCCAAACTCTGTGTACAGAGGTTTCAAGAAGTGCAAACCAGCTAAGCAGCTGTGGGATGCATTAAAACTGAGGTATGAGGGTTCCTTTGAAGCCAAGGAGAACAAGAAGGATCTCCTGAAGTAGCAGTTTGAAAACTTCACATTCAAAACAGGTGAAACCATGATTCAACAATACTTGAGGTATGTTGATATTGTGGATACCCTTGTGGATGGAGGAGTTTCTCTTGAGAATAGAGACATTGTAAGGAAGTTTATGTCCTCAATTCCTACGCAGTGGACACACTACTGTATGGTGATCAAGAGAACTGAAAATCTCAAAACTCTTAGTCTGATAGAGTTATATAGGATTCTTAGTGGCTACCAGATAGAGATGAACATGCAAGGTTCATCTGGCAACTCCAACAATCAAATGGGTTGAGCCCTACATGTGGTTGTTAGGGATAGCATAGAACCCAAACATCATCTCATATGCTATCCTAACAAGTCACCAAAGGGTCCTTTCATCACCTTCACAGAGACACCAAGGGAGAACTACACTCAAGGAAGCCCATTCCAAGAGACAAGATCTTCTCAAGCTTTTGTGTCTTCTAATGAAAGCTGTGGCTACTCTCTTTTCACTCTTGAAGACCTGGACTGTATTCATCCAGATGATTTGGAATACATGGAAATAGTCCAGTAGATGGCTCTTCTCACTCATAGAGCCAAGAAGTTCTACAAGAGGACTGGAAGGAAGTTTCCAAGCAATGCAACCAGTGGAAAGTTTAGCCTGGACAAAGGTAAAGTCAAGTGTTACAACTGTAACTTGATGGGCCACTTTGCCAGAGAGTGTAAGGCACCTAAAACAAGTGGTGGCCAAACACAGTCCAGACCTAACTACACTGACAAAGCTCTCCAGAATGAGAACTCAAAGCAGCAAGCTGCTGTTGCTGTTGAAGAAGGAGGCTTTGACTGGAGTTTTGAGGTGGAAGATGCTTCTCCAAACCAAGCATTGATGGTAGATCATGATGAAGCCAAGGTATTGGAACATCTCTGTACTCCTGAATGCATTGCTAAAGTCAATAGAAACAGGTCCTATAACATGGAGATAAGATCTGATCTTGAGTCCTTAAACATTTTAAAATCTGATTTTAGAAAGTCTGAAAATGATTATAAACTGAAGATAAAGGACCTAGAGAAAATCATTTCATTCTAAAACATGAACACACAAATTTTAGGACTCAAATCAAAGATCTCATAACCAAGTTAACTGAGTGCCAGGCTGAGCTTGTGATCAGCAAAGCCAGGGTAGAAAAGAGTTTTCTTGAAGAAGAGACCTTCATGAACATGATATCCTCATCCTTGCACAACAAGGTGTGCTATCAAAACAACCAGGGACTGGGATCCAATGAGATAGCTCCTCCACACACAATCTTGCTATAAGACCTCCTAGGTGTGGAACTTGTGAAGATGAGCTTCCTCTAATAGATCCTATGAGTGAAAAGGATGAAGAAGAGATAGTGAAGAATTCCTCTAAAAAGAGTGAAGAAGAGGATTCTAAGAAGGGCCACTATCCTTCTGAGAAGAAGAAGAAGACTGTGATGACTAAGTCCATAAGAAAGAACTTGATCAGAAAGAGCAAAAGAAAAGCAAGGAAGGCTCAAGAGATCAAGGCTACTTTTGACTCTAAGCAAAAACAAGTTTTCATCTCTGCAGGATTTGAAGGAGTAAGGACTGAAGACATCAACCAAAACACTTATGCTAAGAGTTCTAGTTCTTGTTAAAATCATCTTAGTAGAAAGAAGAAGACTGATATGCTGTGTACCACTATTGCACAGCCTGGACCATCAAACTCCATGAATAGTTCCCAGCCCAAAAGAACTGTCTCAGCATCTACAAAGATGAAGGTGGAGAAGGGATGTGACCAAAGACAATCTTGTTCCCAGAAGAAGACTCTTGTGAAGATGAAAATGGTGTGTGTCATGTGTGAAAGTACCACTCACATTGCTAAGAAAAGTCTATACAATCCTAAAGGTACTGTCCATATGACCAAGACAAAGACTTCAAAGAGTTCTCTGAAGATTCAAGCTTCAGAAGGAAAATCTTTTTCCTTCGGAAGCTTTAAATTTAAGAAGAAGGCAAGTCGAAAATTACCCTCGGAAGAGAAGTTGGTCTCGGAAGAAAGGAGTTCTTCCGAAGCACTGAAGTCTGCTGCAGTGTCTGCATAATCTTTTGAAGGTTCAGTCATCAAAACCACCAAAGTTCCAAAAGCTTCTGAAGTTTTAAAGGTCAAGTCCAAGACTCCAAAGGTGGTATGGAAGTCTAAGAAAGACCAAGTGATTGAGAATTCTCCATCAACAACAGCTAAAGATCCTCTCAGCACAACCATAGGATCTATTACTGTTGCATTACCTTCTGTTTTTAGCCTGAGACATGCAAGGCTTTGGTTTGCAAATGTTACTAATCCTTTTCTTTGTGCAGGGACAGCTCAAGACAAACAAGAATGTCTGGATCATTGATAGTGGCTGTTCCAGGCACATGACAGGCAATAGGTCACTACTCCAAAACTTTGAAAGGATTGATGGAGGACCAGTTGCTTTTGGAGGAGATGAAGGTGGTTACATTTCAGGAAGGGGCATGGTCATAAATGGTAAGCTCAGCATTGAAAAGGTAAACTTTGTCAAAGAGCTTGTGTAAAATCTTCTGAGTGTATCCCAATATTGTGATCAGAGTAATAACATGCTCTTTATTGAGCATGAGTGCATTGTTCTCAAGCCTGGTGTGGTCAAGGAACTGAATTTAAGAACCAAATCCCGGATACATTTTGTGATGAAAAGGGTATTACAAGACAATATAGTGCTCCCAGGACTCCTTAGCAGAATGGTGTTGCTGAGAGGAGAAACAGGACACTGATTGAAGCTGCAAGAACCCTGTTGTCTGACTCTAAGCTGCCTATCACCTTCTGGGCAGAGGCAGTCAACACTGCCTGCTTTGTGCAGAACAAAGTTTTAGTGGTCAAGACTCATGGAAAGACTCCTTATGAACTTTGGCACAAGAGGAAACCTTTCATTGGTTTTCTCAGGTCATTTGGATGTCCTTGCCCCATCTTGAATACCAAGGATCAAATTGCCAAATTTGTTGAGAAAGCAGATGATGGACACTTTATTGGATACTCTTCTCAAGCTAAGGCTTATAGAGTATACAATCTCAGAACTGAAATTGTTAAGGAGTCAGCCAATGTGACTTTCAATGAACACACACCCTGTGTGGTTTGTTCTGGTCCTGCTTGGCTATTTAATCTTGATTTAGTTACCAATTGTTTTAACAAATCTTGTGAGAATGTTTCAGGATCTGCAGAAAATCTAAATATAGGGGATCCTAATCCAAGATTTGTGCTGAGAAGATCTTCAAGTTACACATCTTCAGCTCCAGTTGGAACTACTTCTGCAAATGTGATAGGATTGAATTCAAAGAAAACACAAACAAAGTAATCGAATTCAAACAAGATATCAACAAAATTCATAGTTTCATTAATATCAAGCAAAGACAATTACAAAGTAATAAGCAGTGGTTCGTTCTCTCTTACTAACTAACTGTCTAAGCTATTTATAATGAAACACAGGAACTAACTAATTACAAACTAGTCCCTATACTATTACAAAAAGTAAAAAGACACATAAAGACAACATGTCAATCTTTCTAGAGTCCTAACAATACTCCCCCTAAGATTTACATGGTCTTCGGTCTTCAAAATCTTAACTCTTTTCTTCTTTTTATCATCAATCTTCAACTTTATCTTTGGCTTTCATATTCTATCTTCAATCTTTATCACTCAAAGAAGTCTTCTGGTTCTTCTTTTATCTTGAACATAGGCTTCTTTCTGTACATCTCTTGTTCTTTCAAAGCATTTACAATGGCAGACTTGAATTTGTTAGCAAGAATGCTTTGTTTTGGTTTAGCTTTGTTTGTCTTTATCTCCATCTTGTTCATTCTTTCCAACGTGTCTTTTGATAAGCAAGTAATGTCAATGTTTGCATATAACTCAATAAGATTTGGACTTTCCTTTGAGTATACTTCTAAGACACCTTTCCTTGATATTCTCATAAATTCAATATCTTTGATATCTTTCTTCATAATGTTTGCATAAGAAAGAGCTTTCATAATGATATTCTTTCCATAGCAGCATTCATCACATTAATGATGGAAAGGAATATTTCTTGCCTTGCTCTGCAACATCCGAAGATACTTTCTCAAACTTTTGTACAGACAAAAATGAAATATAACTTGGATGTAACAATTTGAGTTCGAAAGCACCAAAAAGAGTAATCATGTCCTCATCCCACTATTCGAGATTTCGGACCAATTTAAGCTCAAACGTCTCAGTGTTATAAAACCATCTGAGAATTGGTTTTGATTTCTGGTTACCTTCAATCACTTTCAAACTAGGAGTTGTTACTTTTTCAAAGTACTTATCATAAAATTCAATCATGAAGTGTTCATCTTCAGATTGTACTCCCTTGAGCTTTTTGTTTTTCTTTAGAGTAGCAAAGTACTCTTTATCTTCTTGATCGCATCTAGTTTGAAGAAAATTACTTGATCGATCCATACCTTTTCTCAGTAATTCTACCATCATTTTACCATGTTTGGAATCTGTTGGATTGATCAGAGGTAATCTATTCAACTCCTTCAAATCTTGCACTGGAAGTTTAATTATACTTGAGTAAAAGTCATATACATCAAACATTGCATTTACTCTTTTTATCAAGAAAGCATCAAAGATCTCATCGTACTTCCATGCAATTATTTTTACTTGATTTGTAAAATCTGGAGCAACATAGCATTCAACAATTCAGTAACTGATTGTCCTTTCTGCAATACATTCCTCACTAAATCACCTGTGGATCTGGCATTATCAAAAATCTGAATTTGCTCAGATGATGCTTTGTAAGCTTGCTTTTCTGTACTTGAAAATATTTTAATCAGCTCTTTTCTACTGTCATAAGTATCTGACTTTCTTGCCATTTGTTTGATTTCTTGAGGTTTTAGCACTCTTGTTCTTTTTGTGATCTCCAGATATTGAGGGTTGGCTGTATCAAGAATGATCATCTTCTTTATTTGTTTTTCAGTCTCTTGGAAGCTTCTGATAGGATTTCTTAAAGATTCAGATTGTAGTCTTTTCAATTTTTTCCACGGATAGTTTCTAACTTGCAACCATGATCTTAAAGCTGGAATGCTCATATTATCAGGATCTGGATGATGCAACTCAGAGCTTGATAATTCTTCTACATTAATACTCTCTTTTGCTTTGTTCCATTCACCATGTTCTATCAAAAGTTCATTTGGATCAATTGGGGCAACTGACTCTGCTGCAATATATTTCTCCTATTCATTATTAATCTGAGAAACCATCAGTCCATCCAAAAATACTCTGTTATACTTCATCCTCACAAGATAGTTGTATCTGTCTTCAAAATCTTGTGGAACTTCTTCTTGATCTTGAAATTGTTCTTGAGAATTGAAATTTGATACAAACTGTGCTTCATCAATATCTTCATCATTCAAAACTTCATCATACCAATCATCATTGTACATTTCTTCAATATCTACTAAAGCCTCAATTTGTTCATGAGTGGTTTGCTCTTCAACATTTTCTTCAATTCTTTGAGCTTTCGAAACTGACCTAGATAAACTTGCATCTTCAATCTCATCAATTTTTCTTTTTCCTTTATCCTTTTTAGGATTTTCTTTAACAATATTCCTTTCAGAACTGATCATTGGTTCAAGTGATATAGGCTTTTGAACTTCTTATGTCTTTAGCAATTCTTCTTTCAATTTTCATTTTCCTCCGACAATTTCTTGAATTTTTCTTCAAGAATATCATAATCTTTTATCATGACTTCAAATTTTTTGATCACATCTTCTTTATCTTTAGCATAAGCCACGATCTTTTATCTTTCTCAACATTTTCTTCTTTAAACTTTGAATTTTCATCCTTTAACAATTGAATTTCCTTTTCAAGAGATATGTTAATCTCTTTCAACCTTTCATTTTCAGCCTTTAAATCTTCAATTTCTTTTTCTTCAACCACATTCTCTTCTTTCAAATTTTCTAACTCATCAACATCCACCATCTCTTCTATTTGTACAGACACATTTTGTGTAGTACTCAAAGGAATTTCTTCTACTTCTTCATTTTCCTCATATTGAAACACAGGTTCATATAACACATCATTCATGAAATCAAAATCAAAGGTTTGATTTTGTGAACCTTTTTCATGAGCAACAGTAACAAGTTAATCTTCTTGACCATCATGAACAGAATCATCATGTATATCAACATCAGTAGCTTCTTCAACTATGTTCTGTGTTTCATTTACATTCTCATCTTCATTCCTTTCTTCAATGAATTCTTGATATGCTTCAGTTGCACCATCATTATCATCATCATCATTATTATTATCATTATCTTCATCTTCTGATGAGCTTTCAGAATCTTCATCTTCATTTTTTTCATTATCATCATCAATCATATCATCAACAACATCCTCAATGAGATCATTAGGATCTATTGGTTCATCTTCAAATAAATGAAAATGTTGTTGATTTATGTCAACTTCATCATTAGATACATTCCTTATATAATCAAACACAGGAATGTTTTGAGCACCAGCCAGTGATGATTGTCAGTCTTTTATATACAGATTTTGACATGTGCTCCAATTGTAATTTATCACCTTCAACTCCTTCAACATAGAAGTCTGGATTTTCTTCATTTATGAGCATTTGGAGAAATCTAGGATACATTGAGTATTTATTTCTCCTTCCTCTTTCAATATTGAAAATAAATCCATTCAATATCCATTTAGCCATATTGAATCTTCTATTTGTGGCTAAGGCAATAATAGGTGATGCAATGTCTAATGGGAATGAGTTCCAACCAGCACTTCTTTTAGAGATGCAGTGTTGAAAGATGTAGCACAACAGTCTCCAATGCTTATACACTCTAGTTCTGAAAAATTGTTTCTTTGGAAAATGATCTGGATGACCATTTGTAGAAAAGTTCTCTACATTCATTAAATGTGTACTCAGATAAGTCTTGTGGGTCATTTTCTCCAAGTTTAAGAGCTATTCTGATTGATTGTTCTGATACTTCAAGCATTCTATCAGATGTGATGAAAGCTCATACAACTTTGTTTCCTTTTTCATTTCTTTCAACTTCAGCAGTTCTCCAAAATTTCTTGATCAATCTTTCATTTATTATTGGTCTTGTACACATAGCATAGACATATTTTGATCTTAAGAGAAATCTGATCATTTCTTCATATCCAACTGCTTCTCTATTTTCTTCATCTAGAAATGCAACAACATTATATTTTGGTTCAAACTTCAAAGTTGCCATCTGCAAAATAAAAAATATTAGAACATTGAAAGTTGATGAATTTCAATTTTGAACATTAAATTCAATTTTTTTTACTTATGATTTTTACTTTTTACTTATGAATTTAATTTTGTGAAATTCTTGAATTTATTTATTTTGAATTCATAATTTTATCAGTCCATTCTAAATTCTGAGATTTTCTACTTTTTATTTGAAAATATTATTTTTATTTTTATTTTTATTAAAAAAATTCAAGATGTCTGTTCATCATCTTCTTCTTCCTTCGAAGAACCGAGCTGTGAATTTTCTTATCAACATCATTCTTGAGTTCAGTCCACAAACAATATGTCAAATTACTCGAAATTTGATATACATCAACAATCCAGAATCAATTTTATATGTTGTTTAGATTTGATTTGTTGAACTTTGAATGTCATAATGCTCGAACGCCTGAATAGCAGTCAAACACCTATGTCAATCATCATGTTTTTAACCAAAATCTACTAATTTGAATCACAAACTTGTGTTTATAACTCAAATAATATCTATCAATCAACACAGGTTTGCTTCAAACAACAAAATCAAAAGGTTCGATGAAGACCAGAGTCAATAGTTCAGAGGATTTTGGTTTTTCAGAGAATTTTGAGTGTGAATGAGAAAACAAGTGTAAGTGTTCAATATATATTAAGTGAAATCTTAGACGCACTAGCACTGTTTGTGCATATGAAACCCTAAAATTCACAAAATAATGAGACGCATGAACAGTGTTCGGTCGTATGGACTTAGACGCATGAGAACGGTTTAGACGCATAAGCACTATTTAGGCGCTTTTGCACTGTTCAGCCCATTGCACTGTTCAGCCGTCTGAAGTTGCTAAAACATCTAACACTTGAATAAAATCAGACTCATTATCACTGTTTAGGCGCATGGGTTTAAGTAAAACGTCCAAACACTTGGTTAAACTCATGGACTTATTGCAACTGTTTAGGCGCATGGGAATATGAAAAACACCCAAAACACTTGTATAAATTCCTGAAAGTTCACCATGCTCCTATTTAGACATATGAAGACTATTTAGGCGCATGAGTTGACTTTGAGTTAACTTTCATGAGTGTTACACTTGTGTTTTTCACACTTCTTCACCTGTACACTGTTTAAACATATTAGTAATATTTCATACTAATATTTAAACATTTTAAGCATAAATTTGAATTTTCCAAAATTATCATTTTAGTTCCTCAAATTTGAATTTTTTTATTTTGCAACCTTAAATTTAATTTTCAACAATTTCAATTTTTCACTTGATGTTTAACTTTTTGAATTTTTTTTCTTTTCTTTCCCTTCATTTTAGTCTCAAAACATAGTCAATATCTATTTCTCAACTTTGAGAGAAGCATTTCCACTTGCAATTTTATATAGGTTCATATTATCATTTTCAAAAGTTTCATGATCACACTCACATATACTTTGAACATATAGCATCATCCTTTCAATTCAACTTTCTTTGATTTTGATTTTCTGAGAAAAACTCTTCCATTTATTACTCCCCTTAAACTTTTAAGTTGAAACAACTTATAAGTTTCCTAAGGTAGCACAATAAGATCACACAACTCATTGTGATATTGCCTTCACACACAGAAAACATGCATAAAATCAAAATGAAAGCGGAATCAAAATCTATATCAACAAGAATTAATGTCTACAGTGAAATCGTATCAATGAAGATCAGCACATTAAAATAAAAAATTGTGGATAGTTATAGACAGTGAATAAATCTTGATCAAGTGTGTTCCAGGTCAGTGATATCACAGCGAAGGAGACACAAGATCTAAGGACAGACAATTAGTGTTTTTGACATAATATCAGCTCACTTACTTTTTCAATTCTTGGATTGATTAGGTTATATGTAGAGAGCTCAACTATCATCAAGACATGCAAGCAAGAACACATACTCAACTTATTACCTGAAACATATGTGTAATCAAAGCTTATGTTACTTAAATGAATAGAGAATGATCATGGATAACCATTTGATCAGCTCTAACTATCCATTTGAATAGATTGTGCAAATTGGCATCTTTTGCATCAAAGAGAATATCCTGGTCTATAATGACTTACAACAAAGGATATCTCAGCACTTCAGGTCTATGATGACTCATAACAAAAAAGTGAAATGATGCTTGTAACATATCTCATAATTAATTACATCACCATTAGGTGTGAGTGGTGTTACTCAACAACTATCAATCTGATAAGCCAAAACATCTCAAAAGTACTTAGATGAATACATATTTAGTGTAATCACAAGAATTTACTTTTTCAGTATAATAGCATGATAGTGTCTACATATCATATTTGATCATGTCAGACTTTATTAATGAGTGGAATATGCAACTGATCTCACTAATGTACTATCATTCCTCACATATTGCAAAAGAAATTCTTTTCTAAAACAATGAACTGACAATAGAAAAAGACTCTATTTCTGGAGTTTTGATTTATACTTTTGTATTTGGTTTTTCTATGACAAAAGAAAAACACAGACACACATAAAATAAAACAGGCAATTAACATTGAGAGGATCACTTATGATGATCATTTGATTTAAAAGGTTTACATATGATTAATAAGACCAATTGATTCTACTAAATACTCAAACCATCCTGGTAGGAAGGCTTTAGTAAATAGATTTGCCAACTGTTTTTCTGTTCGATTTTGAATCAAAATGATTAACCCTTTTTCAGAGTTATCTCTAAGAAAATGATATCTAAATTTTGATATGTTTTTTTTTGAATGTTGAACAGGATTGGCTGTAATGAACATAGCTGTAGTGTTATCAATGTAAATAGGTGTTTTAAGAACATTGAACCCATATTCCAATAGTTGATTTTGCAACTAGAGGATTTGAGAACATCCTGCTAATGCAGTAATGTACTCAGCTTCTGCAGTTGAAACAAAGACATTTTTTTTGTTTCTTACATTGCCATAAGACTAATCTGGGACTGAGAAATTGACATCCACCCGAAGTAGATTTTCTATCTTGAAAACAACCGCCGTAAGCACTATTTGTATATCCATGTAATTCAAAGTTACCCTCGTAAGGATACCAAAGCCCTAAAGCTGGTTTACCATTGAGATACCTGAATATTCTTTTGACAGTAATTAAATGTGATTCTTTCGGGTCTAATTGGTACCTGGCACAAACACAAACAACATACATATTGTCTGGTCTAGATGCAGTAAGATACATCAAGAACCAATCATTGATCTGTATAACGTTTGGTCAATAGATTTTCCTTTTGGATCAATTTCAATCTTGGTGTTAACATCTGTTGGAGTTCGTATGGACTGACAGTCTTGCAACTTAAATTTCTTCAAGAGTTTGTCAACAAACTTCTCTTGATTGATGAAGATTCCATCATCAGTTTGCTTGACTTGAAGTCCAAGAAAGAAATTAATCTCTCCCATAGAACTCATTTGAAACCAAGATTTCATGATTTCTTCAAATTCATTGCACAACTTTGAACTGGTAGAACCAAATATGATATCATTAACATACACTTGTACACATAAGAGATCATCATTATCCTTCTTTATGAATAAAGTTGGATCAATTTTCCCTCTTGTGTATCCATGTTGGATTAAGTGTTGTGATAATGTCTCATACCAAATTCTAGGGGCTTGATGAAGTCCATACAAAGCTTTACTCAGCTTATACACTCGATTTGGAAATTCTGCATCCTCAAAGCCTGGAGGTTGCTTCACAAACACATCTTCAGTGATAGGACCATATAAAAATGCACCCTTACGTCCATTTGATACACCTTAAATTTCATGAATGAAGCATAAGCCAGGAAAACTTTAATGGATTCAAGTCTTGCAACTGTGCAAACACCTCATCATAATCTATCCCTTCTTCCTGTGTGTATCCTTGTGCAACAAGTCTCGCCATGTTCCTTATAACTACGCCATGATCATCAGTCTTATTTCTAAACAACCATTTTGTGCCTATAGCATTTTCTCCTTTAGGTAGATCCACTAAATTCCACATTTCTTGTTTTCGGAATTGAAGTAATTCTTCTTGCATAGCTTCTATCCAACCATTGTCCTTTAATGCTTCGGTAACATTTTTAGGAACAATTTCAGAAAGAAAACAAGAGTATAAGCACAAGTTTGCTTGTTCTGATTTACTCCTTGTTGTTCTCTCATTCAATGGACCAATAATCTAAAAAATTGGATGATTCTTGTGAATACGAGATGTTGAAATCTCATCACATTGAACATTAACATCCAGATTTGTTTGGTTTAAGTTGGAGAGCTGATGTAACAAATTAGAATAATGTGGATTGAAATTTGGAACTTGAGTCGGTGAGTTAATAAAGTAATCTAAGTTACCAGTATCAACTACATCACCAGAGATGGATGATGTGCCAGACTCAGATTGCACAAACTCATTACCATCATTAGGAATTGGTTATGATCCTTCTTGATCAAATGAGACTGAATGATTTGAAGCTGAATTAGCATGATCATTGTCATTGAATCATTTTGATGAATCCTTGACAAATGATAAAAATGGGTAGTCTGAGCTAGAATCATCTGAGTCGTCAGAATCTGAATCCTCACTGAAAGATCCAAGATCTCCTCTAGAGTTCTTCTTACCTGTAGAATCAAAACAATTTGATCGATTAAACAAGTTAGATTGAAGAGAGTGTTCATACATATATGTACCTAGATCCTGATCTCAATGTATTATGTCTTGAATGTCTTGCACTTATGTAATATTGGGTACTTAATGAAATGAGAATATTTATTTGTGATTTTTAATGTTTAATATTTCATTAATGAGTTGTTTAACGCATATTGACTTAATTATATAGGTTTGTGGTTGATTGAATTAATATAAATAACATTATGATATTTAATACATTCAAACTTAGCAAGATGAAGTTACATACGAATGGCCCATGCTAATGGACCATACTCATGAACAACTTAATGCGAATGACTCAGTTGCACGACTGAACCAAGAGACTAGATCAGTCGTATGATTGTCACATAAGATTGGCTCAGTCGCACGACTAAACACTCAGTGGGGCGAATGGACCAACCGTATAATTCAATCGCACGACTGATCCATATTAATGATTCAGTCTCCCAAATGAGCTGAAGGGTTTGCTAGAACATAAAATCAATGTTTAACCACTTAAACTTTCTGAAAAACGCAGCGGAGTTACAACTTAATAAAACCCATTTTATAAGCTGAAAATAATGTTCTTTAGTGACCATTTTTAGATGAAAACAAACCCAAACAAAAGGATCATAATATGTGAATGAACAAGCTATGAAAATGTACTAAAACTACATTTAAATCACAGCCACAATGAGCTATGATTTCTACCTTTTTTGAGCAGCAAGAAACGACCAAGGAGAGGGCTGTTGTGAGCTTCAAAAACGTCCAAGATAGTGCTGAATGAGGGCTGATTAATGGCCAAGACTTCAAGCTAGAAGTCCTCAAACGTCTATACCCACAAGCCTTCAAACAAACACCTTAGTTGCTAGGATTTTGGTCACCAAAACTTCAAGAAGTAGCTGCTACAACACCTTCAAAACCGTGAGTTTGGGGAAGAAGGAAGAGAGAGTTTTTCTTGGAGTTTAGTTGCATGTGTATCTCAAGATAGCTGGTCCAAGAAGGCATTCCAAGACCCTTAATTGGTTGTGTTTAATCAACAAAGTTGGTCCAATCAACAACAAGGGGGGGCGGCCGAATTTTTGGTTGAAAAAGGGTTTCCCCCCTTTTTTTAACACAAACACATGTTACAAATGGTCTTATAATTTGTCCCTCTTAGAAAATGTATACAACTAACCCATTAATTGTATAACATATATAGCCATTATTAATTTGTAATGTCATCTAAATAACATTACAAATAATATCATTGAACAATATATCCTAATAAATTGTTCCATGTTATATGCAACTTGTTTAGAAAACCCATTTTCTAAATTGGTGTTAATATTTCATTGCATGATCATATCATCAACTAAATATTATTTGGTGTTTGCTAAGCTTGTTATTGGGTATAACCTGACTTGGATCATAACGTACTAACCACATCAATATTCTAAGTGTCTTGGGCACATAGAATCCTACAATCTCCCACTTGCCCAAGATTCATAGAAGATTGATGCAAGCAGTAAATACCGCCTAACAACGGTTTACTACCCTTAATACGCATGACTTATAGCCATTCAATAACATCATCCCTTTCAAGTACCCTACTTGAAATGATTTAGGTGAATTAATCATTTATCCTTTTGTTACAGATGTCATGTTAAATCCAAGGACACAGAATGATCATACCTTGTTGATTTAACTTAATCAGGCCTTAGACATCTAACTCTCAACGAATAAGAGGAACAAATTCCATCTTGACTACATACGTTTCTCACAATCACCTCGTGTTATACCTGAACATATCCTTATGTACTGTCCACTATTTCAGGACAGTGAAGAATAGGCTCGAGGTGTAACACTTGGTGAATATCAAAACCCAATATGTATCTCAGGTCGGAGGATACCAAATGATATTCGCCTTTACTCAAAATTACTTATGATCAATCAATAAGATTCCATGTAGTAAAATTTGAGATGCGGGTTAGTCCAATATTTGTATCCCACAATATCTATGAACCTTGGTAGCAACCCATTGCTCTATATTCATCCTTATGAATATCAACCAATCCAAGTTCATAATAGTCTTACCTTCAAACTTGTTCCCACAAGTATGAACGACTACGGACATTTAGAGTAAACATTTTACTCATGGATTAAACATGCTAATTGGAATATTATTTGAAACATTATAACCAAATAACTTTATTCAAATAATAGAAAGTTCCACATATCCAAATACAAAATTTACAGATCAAATCCAATCACTAGAATATCGAAGTCCCATGGCACAAGTATGACCTTCATGCTTTGCCTTTTCAAGGAGCTTCGTGAGAGGATCCGCAACGTTTTGATCCGTGTGAACTTTGCGAATACATATCTTTCCCTTTTCAACTTCATCTCGTATGTAGTTGAATCTCCGCTCAATGTGCCTAGTCTTTTGATGAGCACGGGTTCCTTGATTTGAGCAATCGCACCCTCGTTATCACAAAAGATCTCTAGGGGGTCCTGAATGGAAGGGACAACCCCTAGATCGGCAATGAATTTCTTCAACCATGCAGCTTCTTGGGCTGCCAATGAGGCGGCGACGTATTCTGATTCTGTAGTTGACAGAGCCACCACATCCTGTTTGGAGCTCTTCCAAGAGACAGCTCCTCCATTCAGAATGAAAATGTATCCCGATTGAGACCGTGAATCATCACGATCGGTTTGGAAACTCGCATCCGTGTAACCTTTTACAACGAGTTCCTCGTCACCAGATCCATAGATTAGGACATATCTCTTGTCCTCCTTAGGTACTTAAGTATGTTCTTAACAGCCATCCAATGACTGTTTCCAGGATTTTGTTGGTAACGGCTTGTCATACTTAAGGCGTATGACACGTCCGGTCGAGTGCATATCATTGCATACATGATGGATCCAATAGCAGATGCGTATGGGATTGCCTTCATTTTATCTTGCTCATCCTTTGAGCTTGGACATTGAGTCGTACTCAACATCGTTCCTCTTTGAATAGGTACGGTACCTTTCTTAGAGTTTTCCATCTTGAACCTTTTCAAGATTTTATCAATATATGCACTTTGATTCAAACAATCAACCGCCTTGATCTATCCCTATAGATCTTTATTCCCAGAATATAGGCGGCTTCACCAAGATCCTTAATGGAAAAACAACTTCCAAGCCAGGTTTTTACACCTTCCAAGGTTGGAATGTCATTTCCAAATAGTAGTATGTCATCAACATACAATACTAGGAAAGTTATTGTGCTCCCACTAGCCTTCTTATACACACAAGCCTCATCAGCGTTTTTGATGAAACCAAATTTCTTTACTTCCTCATCAAAACGGTGATTCCAGCTTCTCGATGCTTGTTTTAATCCATATTGATTTCTTTAACTTGCATACTTTATTAGGATGTATTGGATCGACAAAACCTTCAGGCTGAACCATATAGACATCTTCCTCAAGATATCCATTTAGGAAAGCGGTTTTGACATCCATTTGCCAAATCTCATAATCATAATGAGCAGCTATGGCAAACAATATCCTTATAGACTTTAGCATCGCAACAGGTGAGAAGGTTTCATCATAATCAACCCTTTGAGTTTGAGTGAAACCTTTTGCTACAAGTCTAGCTTTATAAGTATCCAAGTTTCCATGCATATCGGTTTTCTTCTTGAAAACCCACTTACTTCCAACTATCTTGGAGTTAAGAGGTGGTACAACCAAGTCCCCAACTTGATTGTCATACATGGATTGCATCTCAACGTTCATGGCTTCAAGCCATTTGTCACAATCCGTTGGACATTGCATCATGGTATGTGGTTGGTTCATCAGAATCTATCACATAGCATCCATCCATGAAAAATCCATATCTTTCAGGTGGATTACTAGTTCTACCACTTCTGCGAACGTGTTGTGTTATTGATCAACCTTGATCATCCTCAACATCCTTATGTTGAGTGCTAGTTTCAACCAAACGTGCATCGGGCTGTGGTTCTTGATCTTCCTCAAGATCCACTGTTCTACTGCTGCTAGCCCTTCCATAAGGAATTTTGCTTCTAAGAACTCACCCTTTCTGGCAACAAACACCTTTTGTTCCATTGGATCATAGAAATAATATCCCATAGAATCTCTAGGATATCCAATAAAGATACACTTGGTGGATCGGACATCCAATTTGTTTAGGGTGGGAGTCTTAACATAAGCCTCACATCCCAAACCCTTAAGTACGATAGGGATGGAACTCTTCCATGCCATATCTCAAAAGGTGTCCTTTCTACCTTTTGGTTGGGGCCATATTTAGAATACGGGCCGCGGAGAGCAGAGCGAAACCCCAAAATGATAGAGGTAATGTGCTTCTAGCCATCATAGATCGGACCATATCCAATAAGGTTCGATTCCTCCTCTCAGACACACCATTATGTTGTGGTGTTCCAGGTGGAGTGAGTTGTGAGACAATCCCACAACTCCTAAGATGATTTTGAAAGGCATCACTTAGGTATTCACCTCCTCTATCGGTACGAAGAATTTTAATTGACTTGTTGAGTTGATTTTCTACTTCAGTTTTGAAGATTTTGAACATTTCAAAAGCTTCGTCTTTGTGCCTTAACAAGTACACATACCCATAGCGACTATAATCGTCGGTAAAGGTAATGAAGTATCTTTCACCATTCCTAGTCATTGGCTTAAAAGGACCACATACATCCGAATGTATGATTCCTAATAAATCTTTTGCCCTTTCGGTAGTTCCATTAAAGGGTGCCTTAGTCATCTTACCTTGTAAACAAGACTCACAAACATCAAATGAATCACATTCATTTGTTTTTAAAAGACCATTCTTTTGAAGTGTTTGTAAACGTTTCTTGTTTATATGACCAAGACGACAATGCCAAAGATAGGTATCACTTAAGTCCAACTTGAGTTTCTTGGTGTTAGTTTGGTACAATGAACTATTTAAAGTATTTTCATGAACCAATTCATAAATACCATTAATTGGAATAGCTTTAAAATAGAACATACCATTTAAAGAAACATGAATATCATTTTCAATAAAAGATAATACATAATCATAATGTCTTAATTGGGATACAGAATAATGTTCCTAGTCAAACTAGGAGCATACAAAACATTCTTCAAGATACTTCCAAACCACTTGGAAGTCTTAGGATGTAGTCTCCACGAGCTTCAACTAAGACTTTAGTTCCATTTCCCATGAAGAGGCTAACATCCCCTTGTTTGAAGTCCCTACTTCTTGTGAACCCCTGCAACAAATTGCAAATGTGAGTTCCACATCCGGTATCCAATACCCATGTGTTAGAAGATGTAACATTAAGATCAATATGAATCATGTATGTTGTACCTGAGGTCTGCCCGGCATCCCTCTTGGCTTTCAACTCTTGGAGATGGACAGGACAATTCCTTGCCCAATGTCCAATCTCCCCACACTTGAAGCATGGGTCATTTGTAGCAACCTTTTGCTTCTTCTCTTGTGGTTTGGGTGGCACCCTTGCCACCCCCTTCCCTTTTCCCCAAGCGGGTCCCTTACCCTTGGCAACCTTTGCCTTGGGTGCGGGACGAGGCCTTTTGTTGTTCCCACCTTCATTAATGGTGAGAACGGGTAAAACCCTTTTACCCATGGCCGCCTCGGCCGTTTTGAGCATTGAGTGAAGCTCACCAATGCTTTTATCCCAAGCATTCATGTTGTAGTTCAACACGAATGTCTCGAACCTTTTGGTAAGGCCATTGAGGATCAAATCCGTGGCCAATTCCTTCGAGACGGGACAATTAAGCCTCTCGAGGCGGTCAATATGACTTTTCATCTTAAGTACATAAGATGAAACAGATTGGTTGTCGTCCATACGACATGCATGGAGTGCTCGAACCGTTTCGAAACGCTCAACCCTCGCTTGCTGTTGGAACGTTTCCTTCAGCTGGGTTATCATGTCATAAGCCCCGTGGTGTTCATACTCCTTTTGGAGATCCGGAGTCATGCTCGCTAGCATGAGACAAGACACTTGGACGGAGTCCTCAGTGTACTTTAGCCAATCATTGAAAGCCTCCTCATCATCCTCGCTAGGTTGATCAGGGATAGGGTCGTCTAAAACGTACGATCTTCTCTCTTGCTTGAGAACGATTCTCAAGTTTCGATACCAATCGATGAAGTTATGTGATTTAGACGTTCCTTTTGGAGGATCGCTCGTAAAGATTGGTTGGACGCGGATGAGTTATCGGAATTATCATTATTAGAGGCCATCTACAAAATTTAACAAAGTTATTTAGTATTTTCGATATTATCAATTTTAATAATTAATGCCTATTAAGGTCATTATATATTAAAATCTAGAACCCAACATTACATTTAAATTGTGGTTAGGTGACCTTTATCCCACGATTTAAATTAATAAGGTGGTCAACGATTGACGGTTGCAACCATTTGCAACTTCTAGAGGTATGGGATCGACTTTTGAACATCATATGTAAAGTCGGCATGTAAATCCCATCAACACCATTTGGAAACCACATTGTAGGTGATCCATTTAACATGGTTTGCAAATCAAGACATCCTTCTTACACCCACGTGTGAGTTTGCCAAAACAAATGGTTAGGTGACCTTTATCCCATAAGTAAGGCATTCTCACCTCAAATCACAAGTTCCCTCAAAATGGTTAGGTGACCTTTATCCCACTAAGAGTTCCCAAGTGACTCAAGTGTTGTGTAAAAGGACGGTGTTGATCTTGTTTTTAAAATTTTAGAGATTTCTTAATTCTAGTTTAGAAAACTCTATGTACTTGTATTTGTATGCTTTCAAATACAAGGTACCCTATGGTTCGTAGATTAAAACCAATTTTAATCTTAAAATCATTAAACCATTTTAATAACTTTTATTAACTTTAAAGAACCAACATTTTCAGCTTGTTAAGTTTGTTAATGAGTTGTTATGAATATTCCAAAAACAACCAACAAATCAAACAACAAACAATCAAACAAGCATAAACATAAACAATCATATGTGCATAACCATAGCCCTTATGTTGACAACACTTGTTTGCCATCACAAGTGTTGTCTTTGGTCTTTCTAAGGGTCAAACATCATAAAGGTTCCAAGAACCTCCCACTAGAAACCGCATCCAAATGCTCCATGTTTCTTGTGTCTTTGTGTCCATCTTTGGGTCTTGATCTTGTACATCTTCCTTTTACAAAATTGTATCCTAATACATTTTTCTAGTAAAGGAAATGAACCTAATCTATTATTACATAACCAAATGAATGAATAATTACAACCCAAAGGAATAAACACAAATATTACAACCAAATTGAATGAATAAAAAACAACACTAGAAACATCCAAACAACACAAGGCCACAGCTAGGTTATGCACTTTAACAACCAATGATCAAATCATCTAACCATATAATGAAAACCCCATTTAAAACCCCAAATTTCAGCCAACATAAACTGAAATTTTGGGTTTTAATCATTGTCCAAACACCAACATTCATAATATGTTTCTTTCAAGGTCTAATCACTAGCATGTGTGATATGACCTTGAAAGTTGGGGGAATCATTCATATAAACTATAACAGCCCAAAATCAGCCTATAACATGTCTAATATCATCTTTTAAAACCATTTCAAAAGATAAATCAAGCAAGTCATCCACATAACCTGGCTCTTGATGCCATTGAGGGTTTGCTAGAACATAAAATCAATGTTTAACCACTTAAACTTTCTGAAAAACGCAGCGGAGTTACAACTTAATAAAACCCATTTTATAAGCTGAAAATAATGTTCTTTAGTGACCATTTTTAGATGAAAACAAACCCAAACAAAAGGATCATAATATGTGAATGAACAAGCTATGAAAATGTACTAAACCTACATTTAAATCACAGCCACAATGAGCTATGATTTCTACCTTTTTGAGCAGCAAGAAACGACCAAGGAGAGGGCTGTTGTGAGCTTCAAAAACGTCCAAGATAGTGCTGAATGAGGGCTGATTAATGGCCAAGACTTCAAGCTAGAAGTCCTCAAACGTCTATACCCACAAGCCTTCAAACAAACACCTTAGTTGCTAGGATTTTGGTCACCAAAACTTCAAGAAGTAGCTGCTACAACACCTTCAAAACCGTGAGTTTGGGGAAGAAGGAAGAGAGAGTTTTTCTTGGAGTTTAGTTGCATGTGTATCTCAAGATAGCTGGTCCAAGAGGCATTCCAAGACCCTAATTGTTGTGTTTAATCAACAAAGTTGGTCCAATCAACAACAAGGGGGGGCGGCCGAATTTTTGGTTGAAAAAGGGTTTCCCCCCTTTTTTAAACACAAACACATGTTACAAATGGTCTTATAATTTGTCCCTCTTAGAAAATGTATACAACTAACCCATTAATTGTATAACATATATAGCCATTATTAATTTGTAATGTCATCTAAATAACATTACAAATAATATCATTGAACAATATATCCTAATAAATTGTTCCATGTTATATGCAACTTGTTTAGAAAACCCATTTTCTAAATTGGTGTTAATATTTCATTGCATGATCATATCATCAACTAAATATTATTTGGTGTTTGCTAAGCTTGTTATTGGGTATAACCCGACTTGGATCATAACGTACTAACCACATCAATATTCTAAGTGTCTTGGGCACATAGAATCCTACATGAGCAACCCTAACCTATAAATACCACTTAATTTGTGGAAAACTAAGCATTGAATACACTTTGACTCCAGACGTACCCTAGCCGTCCAGAAGCCTCTAAGTTCGTACTCCAAGTTCATAGAACACTGTAGATCGATTCCTAATCGATTCTTGACGTTAGATTCAATATACAATTGTTTCGACGTGCGTTCTCACTGATTGGATCACCAACCAAATAGGATTCCGCACTATTTGGTTTGGTTTACATGTTATCAGTTGGTGTTTCGTTCAAATACTAGATCCTAACAAGTGGTATTAGAGCCTTGGCTCTTGATTACATGTTCATTTAATAGTCTTGATACAAAAATTGTGTTTTGCATAAAAAACGCACTCTTTTGTGTCTAACGGAGTCTTAGACATTTTTTGAGCTTGAAGTTTAGTTTTTCCGGCATACGGCGATTAGGTTTTGTGAAAATTCGAGTTTTTAACCTACGAATTATTAAACTTCAGCAGATTCAGTCGCACGATTGGCCTAATCGCACGACTGAGTTGATCTGCATTCCTCAATAGCATGATTGGACTCATTCGTACACTCATTCGTACGATTGAGAACCTTATCCGGACTATTCAACCGCATTAGTTCATTCGGACGACTGACCCATCCGCATTTGTTTATTCGCACGATTGAACCATTCGCCTAGTTCAATCGCCCGAATAAGCCCAATCACATACCCTCATTCGCGTACATCAGCAGTTTGTTAAGTAGTAAAGTTAAGAGAAATGGAGGACCAGTTTTCAGCATACACAGCAAGTAGAGATACACGTATTCAAAATCTACTGTTGTTGGAGAACGAAGTGGGAATTCACAATAAACCCCCGATGCTTATCACGTTAGACGACTACCCACAATGGAAGCAGCGTTTTGAAATCTACTTAAATGGAGTAGATACAAATTTGTGGGAAGCAATAGAGTCGGGGTACAATATGCCAGTAGGAGCTGCCGGAGTCAAGCTTACACTAAGTGGCATGTCGGATGCACAATAAGTAAAACACAATGCTGAGAAGTGTTGGACCAAAAGAACCAATGAGCCGGATCAGAAAAACCTTAAGTCCCACAGACGTCACAACAACTACTGAAGTCCACAACTGCTGAAGACAAAGTCTGAAGACAAGTGCTGAAGACAAAGTCTGAAGACACAAGTGCTGAAGACAAAGTCTGAAGACAAGTGCTGAAGACAAAGTCTGAAGACAAGTGCTGAAGACCAAGTATCAGTCGTTGTCACAACAGCTGAAGAGGTCTTCTTCAGTAGTTGTGAAGGTTTTCTTTCAGTAGTTTTATGTTTTTCCTTTCAGTAGTTTTGTAAAACGACTAAAGAGCTTGTTCTTCAGTCGTTGTAGTTTCAGTAGTTTCGTATCAGTAGTTTTATGTTTTATTCTTAGCACTCTGATATGTTCTCAGTAGTTGTGAACATTTCAGTAGTTTGTTAAGTTTTAGTTATTTTTGTAATAAATCTGCCAGATGTCACTATCCCGTGATATCAGCAGTGATTGCACTCTATATAAGGGGTGTCAACCTTATTGTAATCAGTGAATGATTGAGCAGAAACATTTGATATTATTGAAACATTCCTTTTCACAGAAATATATTCTCTCTTTACAACCGTATTTGTTCTTAATGCATACGAATATCAAATTCTTGCTATAATTTGTCTAATTCTTGTTCTTATTCCGCTGCGTTACACTCTAATCCATCAAACTTGAGATCACTGATCCTGTCAAATGGTATCAGAGCCGGTTCATCATTGATCGATCTAATAATTGATCATTGAAACTGCTATCCAAGATCCAAGTTTGATTGAATTAGCATTTTTGCAAGAAACGGTTATAGAGATTGAATTTTATGTGTTTTTGGTCATTCATCCTGAGATTTATTCTTGGTCTTCATTGAGTCTGTTGTGGTCTGTGTAAAATCTTTTAAAAGCTTGAATTAAATTGTATTTGGACCTAAAATGACTACTCCTTCCAATGATCCTCACAATACTGGTTCCTCAACCAAGCCTCCGATGCTGGTTAGGAATGAGTACAACATATCGCAACGACGAATGCTCCATCACCTGTCTGTTAACAGCTCAGGTTGTTGGACATCAGTGGTACATGGTCCACACAAGCCTATGGTGAATAACCCGGAAACCAATCAAATGGTTCCGAAGAGGAGGGAGCAATACTCAGATGAGGATAAGAAATTGTTTGAGATTGATGCAAAAGCCCATGGAATTCTGGCCATGGCACTGCCCAATGAAATCTATTCTGGGCTAATGCATTATGAAATTGCCCATGACCTCTGGAATGCCTTGAAAGAACAATTTGGAGGAACAGATGAGGTCTTGGCAAATAATAGAGAAATCCTTGCCCAACAATATGAGACATTCTCTCATAGCAAGGGTGAGACACTGACTTAACAGTTTGAGCGGTTCTCTTGTTTGATCTCTGAATTAAAAATGGTCAAACATGAGTACACAATAGCCAGATGAATAACAGATTTCTCAGATCACTCCCTGAGAGATGGGACACATATACTATTGTCCTACGCTCCAGTGCAAATTTGGACAAACTATCTCTCACCCAACTCCATGGGAAATTGCTCACATTTGAGAGAGAGATAGAACAGAAATGAAAATTATCATCATCTGGAAAGCTCACTGATGATTTTGTACCAGGAAACACTGCCTTCGTAAGTCATGAGTCAGAGTATGCAGGATCAGAATGCCAATATGATGAGCATATTGATTTCACCTCAAACAATTCTAATCATGCCTTTGTGAGTGTTGATTGTCATTCTGGTAATAATAGTGACAATCTATGCTTTATCATGGATGATTTGAAGGGCATTGCTGATGATGATTTAGAAGAGATGGATATTTTGAGCCAAATGGCCTTGATCAATATCAGATCTCAGAAATTCTACAAGAGAACTGGCAAGAAATTTCCAGGACTCTCTGACAAAACCAAAGTCGGTTTTGACAAGAGCAAGTTGAAGTGTCACAAATGCCACAGGCTTGGACACTTTGCAAGAGAGTGTAGATCAACTGGATCTAACACTTCTGCACCCTTTTTGACTTTTCCAAATAACAATTCACAATTCAAAGGGTAACATTCTGCTGGTTCTATTCATTCATCACACCCTCAATCTCCTGCATATTTTGTTCCTCAGGGTCAAATGCTATATCCTTATCCCTGCTATTATATGCCACAGTCAAATCAAGCTCAAGCTCCTATAGTACCACAATCTCATGCACTACCAGAACCTCAACCATCTCGATCTCAATCACAACCTCATCACAGCTTCTTCACACCTGGAGTCGTTGACTGGAGTAGCTTACCTGATAACTTGTCTGGTCACACTGAGCAATACTATGCTGGTGCTAGTCAACATGGTGGTGAACACCCTTTTGGAAATCTTGCTCTCATGGCCCTGGAGTCTACTGAGGTTCCTGTTCAAATGCATCATCTTCACAGGTAACTCAGGTATCTTCAGAGGCTAAAGCCAAGTTATGTTCTGAATCATGCATAGCTGCCTTTGTCTCTATTAGAGAGGCAAATGTAGCATTAATAAATCAAAAACTTGAGCTTAAGAAAATCATTTTCAAAAGAAAAGCTGAGTATGAGTATGCTCTTAACAGTAAAAGTGATGAGATTTATAAGCTTAAATGCCAATTAAATGATGAAAAGGCCAAGCTAGAGGTTATTCTGGAAGACCACAGGAGTCTTAAAGAAAAACTTGCAGTGACCCAAGTTGAGTGTGAACGCTGGGTCTCATCATGCAAGGGATTTGAAATGCTTCTTAGCAAGCAAACTGCTTCAAATGTGAAGTTTGGCATTGGTTACAACCATACTGCTCCACCAACAGACTTTACTCCTAACTCCATAGTTAAGTCTGAAAGTGAAAGCAATCTCCAAACCACATTATCGTGTGAGTCATTCTCCAATGATAATCTAAGATCAGAGAATGAAACCAGTGTTAAGATCTCAATAATAAATTGACTGATGGTCTAACTACTGAGACTCATATGAAGCTGAGTACTTCAGATGTTGTTCCTCAATGTACCCCAAGTACTGAAAGAGACCCAACATCTGAAAAGCATTTCAAATCAGTTGAAATACAAGGACTAACAACTGCTGAGGAATCCATCAAACAGTCTATTAGGACGGATGGAAAACAGTTGAATTACCAGTCTTCAGCTGTTACAAATCCTTTAGTACCTTGTACTGATAGGAGGAAAGTACTGAAGATCACACCTTCAGTAGTTTTCACTTCAGCAGTAAAGATGTCCAAGATGAAGAGTAAACCATGTGAAATTTGTGGTAAATTCAATCATCTATCTGATGAATGTTGGTACAAAAAGGGTTTAAAGCTCCAAAGGGATGAGCTCATTAAACTAGAAATAAATAAAATGAAAACTGAGTTTGAGACCAAGTTTGTACCACAATCATCTCAACCTGATAAACCCAAGGCCTTACCCAAATCCACTAAGAAGGATGTGGTTTATCAGAAGACAGCTGATATTGTTCCTCATGATAAACATAAGACTAAGTCTGTGAAGTCTAAGAAGGAGGAAATGGTGGGTCACAGGAACTCATCAAAAACAAGCTCTGGAGTGTCAAATGAACTGAAAGCTCGAGCTTTAAATCAGACACAGCTTGTTATGATGGTTCAGCATCTATTGGGGAGAGTTAACCAACTTGAAGCCCATGTGATCAAACCACTAGAGAGGAATTCCAGGTCCAAATCCATTTCAGCACCATCTCCATCTTCATCAGCTGTTAATCATGAGAAACCAGCTATGGTTAAATCTGTTGATAAAGTCAGTCCCAAAACCAAAAAGGTTTGGGTCTCCAAAGCTAACTAGTTTCTTATGATTGTGCAGGGTTCTTCAACATGCCAAAGAAGCATCTAGTATGTGGACAGTGGAGGATCCATGCACATGACTGGGAGCAGCTCTCTTCTTCATGATTACTCTCAGGGAAAGAAGGGATTAGTCTCATTTGGAAATGATGCTAAAGGTTACATCATTGGAAAGGGATTTGTGTCTAATGGAGATATTAGATTTGATGATGTCAACCATGTGGAGAATCTCAAATACAATCTGTTGAGTGTCAGTCAGATGTGTGACAAAGGACATGTTGCTCTTTTCACAAGCCAGAACTGTAGGATTCTGTCTTCCAAGGTTCTGAGCCTGATTGACAAAGTACTAGATGATAATACTCTCCTGAAGGCTAACAGGATAGGAAGAGTATATGCCTTGGATCTGTCAAAGAAAATTGAGTTGAGAGGCCATCCATGCTTGTTCTCCAAGGCCTCTCTCCAAGAATCTAAACTGTGGCATAGAAGGCTGGGTCATGTTAATCTCAAAAACATGAATTAGCTGATCCACAAGAGTTTAGTGAGAGGTCTTCCAATAAAGGAGTTCAATTGTGATGAAATCTGCACTGCATGCTTAAAAGGGAAACAACATAAAGTTTCATTCCCAACCATAGAAGAGTCCAAGTCTAATGCTTGCTTACAACTACTGCACATGGATCTTTTTGGTCCTGTGAAGGTAATGAGTATGGCAAAGAAGAAATACTATCTGGTAATTGTGGATGATTACTCTAGATATGTATGGACCTTCTTCTTGCATTCAAAGGATGAGGCTGCTCAGTCCATTATGAACTTTGTGTTACACGTTGAGAAGCAGTATTCCCTACCAGTTAAGTGTGTGAGGAGTGACAATGGGACTGAATTCAGAAACCACACTCTTGATGAGTTTTACTTGTCAAAGGGAATCAAGAGGCATATAGCATCCCAAGGACTCCAGAGCAAAATGGAGTAGTGGAGAGAAAGAACAGGACCCTCATTGAAGCTGCAAGGTCCATGTTGGCTGATTTTGGTCTGCCACTAACCTTTTGGGCTGAAGCTGTCAATACAGCCTGCTATGTACAGAATAGAGCCTTAGTAAATCAGAGGTTGATGAAAACTCCTTATGAAGTTTTACATCATTTAGCCCCTTTGATTTCATTCTTTAGAGCATTTGGGTGTCCCTGTTACATTCTCAACACAAAGGATCAACTCCAAAAGTTTGATTCTAAGGTGGATGCAGGGTATTTTGTTGGGTATTCATCCACTTGCAAGGCTTATAGAGTATTCAACTGTCGGACAAAGATAGTTGAAGAAACCTTGCATGTAAAGTTCAATGAATCCCCTAAGGATAAAATTCCACAAAACCCTGTGGAGTTGTTTGATCTGGACATTCTGCAATATGTTGCAGATCATATGAATCCATCATCTTCTGTAGCTAGTCATCCATCTGGTGTTACTGATGATGATGATGATATCAGTAATCACCTTTTCAAGTTTAGTGATCAACTGCCTGATTCAGCTAGACCTGATGTTCCTGTAGCTTCAGTAGCACAATCCACAACAAATGCTGATGAGATTTCTACAACTTCAACTTCCTTTGAATTACCATTTACTGATGGTTTCAAGAAATGCTTCACCATCACCATCTGTTACTGCTGAGCCTGCTACAAACACTTGCAAGATCTTATTGTGTACCAAGATCTGAAGAATCACCCTATGTCTCAAATCATTGGTGATATCAATCCTGGCGTTTCAACAAGAAGTCAATTGTCAAATTTTTGCTTCTATGCTCTCTTCATTAGTCAGCAAGAGCCAAAGAACTATCACATTGCTTTAAGGGACAATGGATGGGTTGAAGCCATGCAGCTTGAGCTTCTTCAGTTCAAGAAACAGCAAGTGTGGGAACTGGTTCCTCTACCTCCAGGTAAGTGTGCAATAGGCACTAAATGGGTGTTTAGAAACAAAACTGATGAAAATGGGCTTATTGTTAAGAACAAGGCCAGACTGGTTGTACAGGGGTTTTCACAAGAGGAAGGTATTGATTATAATGAAATCTTTGCCCCTGTAGCTAGACTGGAAGCAATTCGATTGTTTTTAGCTTATGCTGCTTATCACAACCTTAAAGTTTTTCAAATGGATGTCAAAAGTGCATTTTTGTATGGGAAAATTAAAGAAGAGGTTTATGTATGTCAACCACCAGGTTTTGAGGACAATAAACATCCTAATTGGGTGTATAAGCTTGATAAGGCTCTCTATGGGTTGAAACAAGCTCCTAGAGCCTGGTATGAGACATAATCAAACTTTCTTCTGGAAAATAATTCCACTAGAGGCTCCATAGATAAGACTATTCATTAAGAAAGCTGGGCAGCATAATCTACTTGTTCAAATTTATGTAGATGATATTATTTTTGCATCCTCTGATCCACAGTTGTGTGATGCCTTTACAAAGTTAATGAAACAGAAGTTTGAAATGAGTGCCATGGGAGAATTACAGTTCTTTCTGGGTTTGCAAATCAAACAAAAGGCTGATGGAATTTTCATTCATCAGTCCAAATACACAAAAGATCTTTTGGAAAAGTTTGATTTACAAAAGTGTAAGCCCTGTTCTACTCCCATGTGCAACACCACACAACTGGATACAGATCAGAAAGGTAAAGTGGTTGATGAAACACTTTACAGATGTATGATTGGGTCCTTGATGTACTTAACAGCTTCTAGACCAGATATTATGTTTGCTACATGTGTTTGTGCTAGATTTCAGGCTGCACCTAAGGAGTCTCATTTGATTGCAGTCAAGAGGATCTTTAGATATTTGCAAGGCACTCCATCTCTAGGTTTATGGTATTCTACTAGACATTCTGGTAAATTAGTTGCTTTTTCTGACAGTGACTATGCAGGGTGTAAGTTGACAAGAAAGTCCACTTTTGGAGGATGCCAATTCTTAGGCAACTGCTTGATTTCTTGGCAGAGTAAGAAGCAGACCTCAGTTGCTACATCAACTGCTGAAGCAGAGTACATTGCTGCTGCAAGCTGTACATCTCAGGTACTCTGGCTTCAAAACCAATTATTGGATTATGGCATAACAGAGACTAAGACCCCATTGTTAATGGACAGCTCTTCTGCTCTTTGTATTGTCAAGACTCCTGTCCAACACTCTAGGACTAAACATATTGAAATCAGACACCATTTTATTAGAGATTGTTTTGAAAAAGGTCTGATTGATCCAAAATTTGTTCCTAGTGCTGAGGAGCTTGCAGACATTTTCACTAAGCCCTTGGATAGCACAACTTTCCAAAACCTAGTGTTAAGGCTTGGTATGCTGCAGCTAGAATAAGTGACAACTACTGGTGATCTCAGCTCACAAGTACTGATGATCATTAGTTTATTATTGTCATATATATAAGTACTGACGTTATTTTCTCTCCGGAAGTTTTCTTTAAACTACTAGAGCGTAACTTCTCAGTACTCAAGTACTTTATTTGTTAAAACAATTGATGTAGTTACAACAGCTGATGTAGCTACAACTACTGTTGTCAGAAATACAAATACGTACTGATGTCCTATGAAACATCTGAAAACGGATGAAAATGTCTGATGAGTACGTGTTGAGGACAGTATGAACAGCTGAAAAGCAATGAATTGACGACAACTACTGATGAGCCTTTTTGTCTTCAGTAGTTTCCCAACTGCTGTTTCTTTCTAAACAACTGAAGCAAAACCATGTCTTCAGTAGTTTCACAACTACTGATGACTAACACCAAGTCTTCAGTTGTTTACAACAACTGATGGTAAAACCAAAGTCTTCAGTAGTTTCCCAACTACTGATGACTAATACCAAGTCCTCAGTTGTTTCATCACCTGAAGTCAAAACTATCTTCAGTAGTTTTATAACTACTGCTGACTAATCTTTAGTAGTTTTATAACTACTGATGACTAAATCAGAGACTTCAGATGTTTCAACGTCTGACGGTTAAAACCAAGTCTTCAGTTGTTTTATAACAACTGCTGATCACACCAATATGGTTAGTCATTCCAAACCTCTGAAAGTTAATACCACGTCATCAGTAGTTTCAACAACTGATGACTAACACCAAAATCTTCAGTCGTTTTCTAACCCTACCCTTTAAATACCTTATCCCACCTTCAGAGTTTTTACTTTCTTCTCTTCTCAAACCTAACGTTCAAAAAACTCTGTAACCTCTCTTCATCAATGGCGACCATGCAACTAAAACCTCGACACAACTGTGTCGCACATCTCACAAAATCGCCATACTGGACCAAGTTTCACAACGCCATTGATTTAATGGTTCAGTCACCTTACAAAACGGCTTTTCTGTTAAATCCCACCATATATGCCGAATCTCTTAACCAATTCTGGACAAACGTCACTCTTGTCTCTGAGGAGAATGACACAGAGTCTCTTCAATCGTTTGTCCATCATCAAAAAGTGGTCATTACTCCAGACATTCTTCGCCAAACCCTCAATCTGGATGATGCCACTTTCCCAACTGATTATCCAAAGGGCACAATCGATCAATCATTTGCCCAGCATGGATACCAGGGTAACCTGAGTGTATCTACCATATTGAAGAAACATTTCCAGGATGCCGAACGTCTCATCTTTCACCTGGTAAATGTCTCCCTTGCCCCCAAGACTTCATCATGGGATCAAATGCCCACAAGGTGGCAATAGGTAATGTACTCCATCCTTGAGCAACAACCTTTAAATTTTTCTGAAATACTATTTTTAGAGCTCAAGGATATGGCCCAAAAACAACTTGCTAACCGTTGGATATTATATCCTCGGTTCATAATGGCCATAATTGAAAACTAGCTTCAAGCTGAGGGACTTGTTGGCCTGGGAGTCCCTGCTAACGGCTGTATTGCCTGAAGTATACTCCCGGCACAACTCTGACCAATCACTAAAAATGGCTGCTAAGCTGCGCAAACCCACGCAGCTGGAACCCACAGCCACCACCTTAAAATCCAAGTCCCCACCAAACCCACTAAAAAGAAGACAAAAAAGGCTACTCAGGGAAATGAGTCCCCTGAGGATGCCCCTGCAACACAAATGCAGGCTATATCCACTGGTTATAACCCCCTAGTGGATACAAGGACTTCACCAGCCACAGCCGCTCAGGATTCCTCTCAAAAGGAGCCTGCAACAACCAAAGAAGGGGTGCCCACTAATCTAGGATCTTCCTCATTTGAGGAGATTGCCATTGAAGAGCACCATTCTCCCTAGGTGCATACTGCTTTTACCCTATCTCCCACTGCAACCGCCCCACAAAGTCCTACTCTCATTATTGCAAACGTGCTGACTCAGCTGCATGCCTCTCCTCCTCCCCAACAAACACCAACAAAGGAGAAAACCACAACAATTGAGGAAGAGGATCAACATGCTTCTGACAGCCCACAGCACAAAGGTTTAACTGTTCTATCTCTTGGTGTGGATATGGAGACCAGAACATCTGGTGAGGCTGCCACCTCTTCTGAATCAGCACATGATCAGACTGAGGCTGGTAACATTGCTAAGACCTCACCAGAGGCAACAGCTGATGAAGGACATCGTCCTGGGGCTGGAAGTCCCCAGTTCCAAGAAAAAGGGGCACATGCTAAAACTAGTCTACACCCGGTGCATGTAAATCCTGCTACAAGCAGGAGGTCAGGTGATTTAGCATCTGCTGATGATGAGCTGGGCTTCTTTTATGATGTTCTGGCCTAGAACACAATTCTTGAGGAAGAAGTCAGTAGACTACAAAGACTACTTGACCAATTCTCTCAACAAGCAAGTCCATCTGCCACCAACATAAACCCATAGATGGCACCTTCACCTGAAGGTCTTCCACACACTCAGCCACTCAAAACTTCCGAGCCACCAGCTTCTATTTCTGGCACTGCTTCTCAGGGACAGAACCCCTCTGAGCAAACAGCTGCCATCTTTCAGCAATCCCTACCTCTCATCACCCCAATGATCACAGACATTGTGATCAAAACCATGGATGAGAGGCTTCCCTCAATCATACAACCCCTGGTGGAGGAGATTGTGAGCACAAGGCTTTCTGCTACTCAAACCCTTGCAACCAATGAAACCAAAAAGGGGGAGAGTCAGTCAGTGAAAGCAAAGAGGAAGAGCATAGAGGGGAAGAAAGAAAAGGAGACTAAGAAGGAAGAGGAGTTTGTGAAGGGAGCTGACATTGATCAAGTGGGTGAAAGTCACAAAGACTTTCATGTCACATATAAGAAGAGGAAGGTGAAGGAAAAGAAAAAGAACTCAAACTCGATGAGATGATCAAAATGGTGGATGCTACACACAGTAAATCAATGGACTCCATTATTGATCAACTGTATAGACAGAGGTTCGATACTGCACAGCTTGACTCAGAGATTAGGAGACTTGAAGTTGAAGAAATTAACTCAAGTGGCATGTCGGATGCACAATAAGTAAAACACAATGCTGAGAAGAAAGTCTACGCTTTGCTCACTCAGTCTATTCTGAAGGACATCTTCCATCAGTATTCGGAGTATACTCAAGCAAAGAAATTATGGGATGCGTTGGAGAAGAGGTATGACGGAAATGCCTCACTCAAGGCCATTAAGGCAAAAGCTTTGATGAAGGAGTTTGACAACTTCTCTTCAATGGGAAAGGAAGGCCTAGATGATGTGATCAACAGATTCTACCACTTGATGAGTGAGATGCACACTCATGGAGTAACTACCTCGATGGAGGATAAGGTATCCAACTTTGCTGATGGACTACCAGAATAATAAGCTTCTTTCATTTCAAATCTCAGACAAAATGGGATGCTCTCGAAGTTAGATATAAATGACTTCATTCTGAAACTGAGGGAAAAGGAGCTTAGGTTGAAGTACAGAGCACAAAAGGCCAACTACGATCAGAATCCTGCACTCTACAATGCAACTCCTCCGGCCAAGACATCTGGAGCACCACTGCAGACTGCCTTCATCTCAAGCGCAGCAATTCCAGCCCAACCGTCAACTTCAGGGTCCGAAACATCAGGTTCATCTGGCACCCAGTATATTATACCTGAAGCTAATGCAGCAAAACTGAAAACCGATAACTTCGGCAATGTGACTGTTGAGGTGGCCAAAGAACACATGGATCTCCTAGCTGCAGTAGTCCACTTCTATGATGGACTAGTTGCTGGAAATATAGCAAATTGTCACCTAGCAAATGAGGATTATGAGTAGGTGGACGAAATGGAGTTGGAACGAATAGACATAATGTGGGCCTTGGCAAGTGCTGTCCGACGAGCTAAAAAGTTTGTCAAAAAGACCGGACAGAACTTGGTTGTAACCAAGGACACGACCTTTGGCTTTGACAAGTCAAAGGTAACTTATTTCAACTGTGGTGAGAAGGGACACTTCAAGCGGGAGTGTGTGAAGCCAAAGAAGACTGGTAATGGAAATCCCTTCTCGTCGTTTAATCGTCAGGACAAAGCCATAGCTAGCAGTTCTACTTCATAAATCAAGGACCCCAAAGCCTTGACTGCTAATGAGGATGAAGGACAAGACTGGAGCTTTCAGTTCGTTTCACCCGGAGAGTCCAACATAGCTAGTGTGGAGGATATTGATGACGATTCTGCCAGTGAGGGAGATATAGCAGTAGAGCTCTCGATGTTAAATTCTGAAGACACTACAAATGTGGTCAACCACCTGCCTGAAGAAGAAAAATCTGCATCAACATTAGAATCACCAGAACCAGAGACAACAGATTCTGCACTCAAGGCTGATTCCTCTTCAACATCTCAGGTAAGTACTACTCACCAGTTGTTTAATAATCATGTTTGTCTAGATTGCAATAAATTTAGAGCAAGTATAGATTTGAAATTTGCTAGGTTATTAGATCATAATGATAGCCTAGTAAAGGATCAAGAACTGTGCACTGAGGCAAATAGAGTACTAAAACAAAACGAGCATAGTTACAAGGAAAAGATAGACCTATTGAATAAACAGCTTAGGGAAACAGAGGTAGTTGCATTTAACCAAGCAAATGACATTAGGTACTATCTGAACTCCCTAGAGGACACTATGAAGCAGAAAGCAGTTTTAGAAGTAGAAGTCAATTCCTTAAAACAAAAACTACACAGTTGGACAAGCTCATCTCACATTGTCCAACACTTAGTGAGAGAAAGAAACAATGGGGAGGGATTGAGATACAAAGTGGTTCCACCACCACTTGAGACCTTGATGAAAACCAAAAGTAAACCGATTAACAATAACCCCATCAGGGATCATGTGGTGTCCACTCCTCTTGTTAGTGACCTAGATTCCGTAAGTATATACAATGAATCGGACACTAAACAAAAGGAGGCCACTTCAAAGGCAAAAGGAAAGATGCCTTGTGTTAACCTGGATATAGAGTTTAAAAAGGTTAATTTAAAGTCAGGGTCAAACAAAGTAAAAACAAACCCCAAAAAGACTATCAGACCTAATCAATCACGAGCATCATGTAAAAGTCTAGGTAAACATGAAATAAAAGATGTAAAACCAGGTAAAACAATTAAGTTTGTAAAACCAAATTATACATCTACCAAAGAAGTGTCTCAATCTAAACAGAATAAGGTCGACCGTGTGACATCTACTTCTCCACCAAAACATATAAACTGTAAAGTTGAAAGCAGATCCTGCTATAATTGTGGAGAGTATGGTCACATAGCGTCTCATTGTCCTTATTATCAGACACCAAGGAGGAAAGTTGAACTTTCTGCATCTACACCGAGCTCTTTTAAGAGGAACTCAGTGATGCCTCCTAAAAGAGAGAGTGAACCCAAAGTTCAACCTATCAGCTAGTCGTCTGTTTACCATAAATAGGCCTTACACAAAGCTGGCCTATGGAAAGAAAAGTCTGCCTCAGTGTCTGAAAATGAGAACAAACATAAATCTGGGCTTCCCTCAACCTCAAATGGTCAATGGGTTGAGTTTATGATGTGTGATGCCTCGGGGAAACCCAAGCCAGTGAAGGCTTGGGTTCCTAACATAAACTAATGTTTTCATTGAATGTGCAGGGTGTTCACTATAGTGCTGAGACTAACACGTGGATTGTAGATAGCAAAGCATCCAGGCACATGAAAGGGAACAGAGCACTCTTATCGAACATAAGACAAATCAAAAGAGGGCATGTTTCATTTGCTGGAAACAAAGGCGGGTACATCACAGCCCAAGGGGAAGTGGGAAATGAGAAAGTTAAGTTTGATTAGGTAAACTACATCCAACAATTACAAAATAACTTACTTTCAATTTCTCAAATATGTGATAAAGGATTCAAAGTAGACTTTGACAACAAGAAGTGCTATGTTCTGAAGAAGGACTACGTGATCTCGGAGGACCAAATCCTAATGTCAGCTTTAAGATATAATAATCTTTATGTATTGGATCTCTCAAAGGCCTCCACAACGGATCGTGAAGTCCAATGCTTCTTGTCCAAAGCTACTGAGAAGGACTCCATCTCCTGGCATAGGAGAATGGGACACATAAATCCAAGGAAAATGAATCACATGATCCAGAATGATCTTGTGAGAGGAGTAAATGTCAAAAACTTCCAACTCCCAGATTTCTGTGTTGCGTGCAAAAAGGGTAAACAGATGAAGATGTCTCATAAGGAAAAGAAAGTTCATTCTATCAAGCTTCCTCTTCATCTCCTTCACATGGATATGTTTGGTCCAGTCAGTACAAGAAGCATCGCCGGCGGCTTGTATTGCTATGTAGTTACTAATGACTACTCAAGATTTCCTTGGGTAATGTTTCTGAAATCCAAATCAGAAACATTTGAATCCTTCAAGAAATTGGTAACTACACTGGAATCCCTATACAAACTGAAGGTACGACAGGTGCGCTCAGACAAAGGAACCGAGTTCAAGAATTAGTGGATGGAGGCCTATTGCAAGGAAAAGGGAATTGTGCATCAATTTACCGCTACCTACACTCCTCAGATGAACGGCGTTGCTGAACGAAAGAATCGCAGCTTGATAGAGACGACACGGACTATGCTGGTAGACTCGAAACTGCCTATTCAATTCTGGAATGAAGCAGTGGCAAATGCGTGTTATACACTTAATCGAGTTTTGGTAGTCAGACGCCATGGAAAAACATGCTATGAGTTATTACAATGACGTAAACCTAACTTAGAGTATCTCAAGCCGTTTGGCGCTCCGTCCACCCTGTTGAAGAAGACTCAGGAGGGTAAATTCAGTGAGAAGGTTGATGAAGGGATCTTTCTAGGATACAACATACCAAACAATAGAGTTTGTAACAACTCAACAGGTCAAGTAGAGGTGTGGTGTAACGTTGATGTTCAGAGATACATCACATCACCTGCTGGAAAAGGGCCTACTTACTTCTTCGACTATGATGGATTCTTCAACTTACCTCTTTCTGCTTCCGAAGACGAGTTGCAAACAAGATGATGTATGATGTCTTGAACACAACTTCTCAAGATTCAACACCATCTAGTTCACAAAGTCAATCATCTTGTTAGGATCTAGTATTTAAACGAAACACCAACTGATTAACATGTTAAAACCAAACCAAATAGTGCAGAATCCTATTTGATTGGCAATCCAATCAGTGAGAACGCTCGTAGAAACAATAACGTATTGAATCTAACGTCAAGAATCGATTAGGAATCGATCTACAGTGTTCTATGAACTTGGAGTACGAACTTAGAGGCTTCTGGACGGCTAGGGTACGTCTGGAGTCGAAGTGAATTTAATGCTTACATTTTCCCACAAATTAGGTGGTATTTATAGGTTAGGATTGCTCATTCGGGTGACTGAACTATCAGCATGGTTCGTTCATGCGATTAAGCCATGCGGTTGATTCATTCGCACGATTGAGTGTCCAGTCATGCGACTGAGTCAGTCTCATGAAGTTGTTCAGGCGTATGAACTATTTAGGCGCATGGACACTCAGTCACATGGCCATTAAGACGTATGAGCACTGTTGGGGCGCATGGTCCAGTCGGACGCATGAGAACTTGACTTCACCAAGTTTGAATGTATTCAATATTATAACATTATGCATAACAATTCAAACAATCACAAACCTATATAATTATGTCAATATGCGTTAAACAACTCATTAATGAAATATTAAACATTATAAACACAACCAAACATTTGTATTTCATTAAGTACCCAACTATTACATAAGTGTAAGACAATAACGACATATTACATTCAGATCAGAATCTAGGTACATATGTATCAACAAACTCCCCCTTGGACCTATATTCATCTATTGTCTTACCTTCTTCATAACCTCTTCATACTTCTTGTACTTCTCCTCTCTTATGACTCCTGTATGTATTTCAAATGCAAAGCAGAGTCGTATTACATTTTGGAATTGGAGGGCTTGTACAATATCATGCGTGTCATAGAACAATGGCCACTTGTATAATGTATATACATCATCAGAAGACAAGTTTGTAAGCCACATTGGGTCAAATACCCTGATAGTATCCATTTTGCCCTCTTTGTTCAGAACCATGACCGCCTCCCCTGTTCTCCAATCATAGTACCACCATTTAAAGCGTGGAGTGAAGTCCTGTGGCATTTCCCTGAGAGGGATTCTTGACATTGTTCTTGGGGGACTCCACTTCAGCACTATCTTGGGCTTTCCAGTTATGGGATCAATTTCAGAACGTCTGATATACCTCGTAGGTTGTTGAGGTTTGAAGTTGACCCACCTAGTGTGGTACTCTTTCTTCAGGGCACCTCAAACCAGCTTGACATCTTCCTCGGGTCAGCATATAATAGCTTCAGTTTAGCCAGCTGGTTGAGCTCAAAACCAGGTAGAGACTTTATATCATGCGGGAATCTAAAGTACTCGATACACATCTCTCTTTTTACCGCGTATACATTAAGGTCATCAAAATGAGTCCACGCGATAATCTTGCCTGACACCTTGTGATGTTTCTTCACTTTGTAGAGCTTGGTGTAGACATCCGGTTTAGGAGAAGCATGTTGTGCTCGGATCTCCTCAAAACATGCAGCCCATTCAGCCTTTCTGATATCAACATTGGCGTTTGAGGCTTGTGCTTGTTGTTCAACCTTCTCAATCTCTTGCTCCATCTGATCCAATATATCAAATGTATCACTGACTAAGGAATCACCCAGATTGGGGACCACATTTCCCTCTTTGTCAGCATACTCTGGATAGTGAGCTGCCGTGACATCCTCGATCTCTATCTCATTGATGTCTTTCAGGTCGTCATCACTATCTCCTTCAACCATTGTAGCGTCTTTTACAATCTCATCGGGATTGAGGTTGAACATTTCTTCCAGTTGCTCATCAGTAAGATCAACAATCCCTTGCAGATCAAGAATCATGGTTAGTTGAGTCTTGATCTGTTGGAGGGGAGCAATATTGTGTTCATCCCTTTGATAATTTGGATCTGCTTGATTTAAACATGTTAATATATCAATCATTAGTTAACAATCAAGACAATACCATAATAATCAAGTCATAACTGTTTAAATTACATATAAACATGCATGTCATTAAATTTATACATGACCCAAATACAAAAGATTTTAAATAGCAATAAAACATCTACGCATTACTCTTGTCCTGGATCATCGGCTCTTTTGTTGCCGGGTTGGATGTGGAGACACTCAGATCTTGAGTACGTTTGGTCCTCCTTTCGCTTGCTGATGTAGCACCCGCAGCTGAAGAGTCATCATCATCATCAGCATCTGTATTACCATGGTGACCGTCACCATCATCATCATCATCACTCTCATCATCATCAGTATCTTCTTCTCCATCCCCTTCTCCGATCTTTAAGGGCTCGTCTCTGGATCCTTTGAGCTTTAGTAGGATGGACCTATTTGCAGCCTCCAGCTCTTCAATCTTCTTGTTGTGTTGCTCCTGGAGCTGAGACATCTGATGAGCCTGCTCATCGATCAATCAAGCCTAATGCGACAACTGCTAAGATTGGGCAGTGGTCAGGTCTATAGGCTGTCGTTTCTGAGTGCTCTTCTCCTTATCTGCAGCTAACAGCCTCAGCACCATACGGTTGAGTATTGAGAGCTGTTCCTCTACCCCTGTTAGGATCAGTGATCTAAGTTTGATTAATTACAGAGTATTGCAGCGGAATTCAAACAATGAATTAGACAATTAGCAAGAACACAATTGATATTCGATGCAAAAGTAAACGGTTAGAGAGAGAGAGAATTCTACAAAATGGATATTTCATTCAATGCTTTCGTGGTGGCTCAATGCCACACGTTACAACTAGGTCAACATTCCTTATATAGGGAATATGACATCTGCTGATGTCACTTGATAGTGACATCTAACAGAATTATACAAACTACTGAAAATATGCAAACTACTGAGAGTGTTCTCAACTATTGATTACATCTCAGAGAATGCTAAGTACAGAAACATAAAACTACTGAAACTATAACTACTAAAACTATAAATTACAAGTACTGAAAGGAAACCATCACAACTACTAAAGTTGATAACTTCAGCTGTTGTGACAACTACTGATTACTTTGGTCTTCAGTCTTTGTCTTCAGTCTTTGTTCTTCAAACTTTGTTCTTCAGACTTTTACTTTCAGACTTTGTCTTCAACTGATAGCTTCAGACTTTGTCTTCAGTACTTTACTTTCAGACTTTATCTTCAGTACTTTACTTTCAGACTTTGTCTTCAGCTGATAGCTTCAGACTTTGTCTTCAGTAGTAGTCTTTAGTTCTTGTCTTCAGACCTTGTAATCAGCTGATGTCTTCAGCTATTGTGATCTTCTTCAGCAGTTGTAATGTCTGTGGGACTTAGAGGTTTTTCTGATCAGGCTCATTGTTCTTTTGGTCCAACAAACTCCCCCTGAACCAATGCAGCCAAAACCTCTAAACTTATTAATGATCCCACTTATTCTTGGCAGAAACACCCTCTTGATCAGCTTCAGAGGTAATCAGTTAAGCATTGGCCGGGAAAAGGTTTCTAATCATTTGATTGGCTAAGTATGGAAGGGAACTCTGTTTTGGGGAAACTGAACACAGAGTCTTATCCCAACCATGAAACCTAATTCCCATGAATGAGTCTATAAGACTCACTAGCATAGGCCTCAAGGAGAACAACTTGTTCCTCCTTGGTGAGTTCTTCTGCTTCTCATTCGAAGAAGAACTCTAGGCCATAATACTCAGACAGGTATCTCACTGTCTTCCATTTTTCAACTCCACAGTTGTTATCTCTCTATAAGCAAATTCATCAGGGTGAGAGCCTTCAAGCAACAACTGGAGTTCACTCTTCTGAAGATCTTCAAGTCTTTTGTATAACAACCCCTTCTTGATCATTTTGTTCTCAAGAATAGATTGAGGGGTTGTCTTGGATTTGTGAGCTCTCTTGAATTCTTCAATGATTTCCCAGGGTGAGACTACCATGGCCAATGTAATTGCAGCATTCAAGGTCTTCTTCACTTGGCCATGATATCTACTTGGTATATTCTTCTTATGAATTCTAGAACTTACCCTGGGGTCTGGCCAGATCCGCACTCTTTCTTTTTGATGTTGAAAAGTATGTCTAAGAGTGTACAACCTCAGAGCCTGTTTCTTCATTTCTTGAATGGATGAGGACTGAGGAAAATCCTTATCAACCATCTTGAGAAACTTCTCATCGTGCTGTTTCTGCTGTTCTGCTTCTTCAATCTTTACCTTCACCATCTGTATTTGCAAGTCAGGAGTAATCACTTGTTGACTTTTGTGCTCAGGTGATTTGAGTTTGAGAACAGCAGAGATTGGCAGACTATCATCATCATCATTCTCTTCTTCATCTTCATCTACCCTCAACACCATTTTCCTCCTTCTGGGTGCATCACTGGGTAAGGTTTGAGGTGTTTTTTGGGGTAAAGGGATTGGTTTTGAGGGTTGAGTTATGGGTGGCTTTGGTTTAGGGATAGATTTGGGAGATTTTAGAGATAAGGGTTGTGTTTGAGTGGGAATGTGAGAAGACTGACTTAGCATTTTGGTGGTGAGTTTGGCTTTGGAGAGCTTTGCCATTTCAGTTCTCTTTCCTGCACCTGTTTCATCCAGTGCTTCTATTATCAACCCTTTATTATAGCCTCCAGCAGAGCAGATTTTCTTCGTTATCTCCAAATACTTTCTCTGGACCAGGCCTTTATCTCTATCAATGATCTTCCAAGGTATTTGGCAATGAATCTGATCATTATCTCCAATCTTTCCCTTTCCAACACACTATAACCTGCCCATCTTGCCTGAATCTCTTCTATTTCTAGCCTTCTGATCTCAGAGTCTAATGTGGCTGTGTCATGACCTTGTCGAAAGAGTTGATCTATAATTTATCCATGGATCTGCTGTGAGCTTCATCAGCATCTTTGATAAGATCTTCTAAGGATTTATCTTCATCAGCTTTTGACTCGGTACTCTTCTTTCTTGTATATGTGATCAGCTGTTCTGAGATCGGTTCTTTCTCCACAACCTTCTCTTTTGTAGGTTCTTTCTCATCATCAACTCTTTTTCTTTTCTTTCACTGCCTTAGACTCAGAAGTCTCCCTCTTTTTGGTTGCATTGGGATCAGGGGCTTTAAAGGCAGAAAGAGATTTGTGAACAGCATCATCAATGAGGGTTTGTAGATTTGAGGAGATCCTCTCATCTATGGCTTTATGGACAATCTCAGTAATGATTGGAGTGATAAGAGGTAAGGAGTTTTGAAAGACAGCAACCAACTGCTCAGAGGGGTTCTGTCCTGAGAGGTGGTGCTAAAGGCAGAGGCTGGTGGCATAGTTATATGTGTAGGTGAAGTGTTTGGAGAACCTTCAATTGAAAGTGCCATCTGTGTGGTAATGGGGGTAGATGGACGTTGATCCTGAGACATTTTGGCAAGCTGCTTGTAGAGTCTGCTTACGTCATTCTCTAGGATGGTATTTTGGGCTAAAACATCATAGAAGAAGCCCAGGTCATCATCAGTGTTTGCTGAATCACCTGACCTCCTGAAGGAATCAGGATGAACATGCACTGAGTGTAGATCAGTAGATGCATGTGCCCCTTGTGCTTGGTACTGGGGACTTCCTGCCGCAAGACTATGTCCTTCATTGGCAGTTGCCTCTGGTGAGGTCTTATAGATGTTACCAACTTCAACCTGATCATATGCTGAAGCAGGAGAAGTGGCAGCCTCACCAGATGTTCTAACCTCCGTTTCTACACTTGGAGATGGAACATTGTAACCCCTGTGCTGGGGGGTTATCAGAAGAAGTTTGGTCCTCCCCTTCAATGGTTGAGGCATTCCCAGTATTAAGTGGATTCTAAGGAGTGGGTGAGGAATGCAACTGAGTCAGCACTTTAGCAACAATCAGTGTTGGGCTTTGAGGGGTGGTTGCATGTGGAGATTGGTCCGAAGCAGATTGCACCCGGGGTGAGAGGTGCGCTTCAATGGTAACCCTCTCAAGTGAGATAGGTTCCAGTATTGTGGGATCCCCAATTGTGGTTGCAATAGGATCCTTCTGAGAGGATACCTATGCGGCTTCAGCAGGTTGAGTCTTGGACATAACTGGGGGGTTAGAACTAGTATGTAATTCCTGTGTTTGTGGTACGAGGGCATCCCCAGGGGACTTATCTCCCTGAGTAGCCTTTTTGGGCTTTTTGGATTTGGGTTTGGTGGGGACTTTGGATCTGGAAGTGGAGGCTGTGGGTTCCCTTTGCATGGGTTTTAGCATACGGGCAGCCCCTTTGAGAATAGGGTATGTGTTATGTCTGGAGTATTCCCCAGCTAACACAGCTGGAGCAGGGACCCCAAGACCAACAAGCCCATCAGATTTTAACTGATTTAAAATTATGGCCATCAAAACCCTAGGATAAAGTAGCCATCTGTGTGCCACAGGTTTCTAAGCCAGATCCTTTAGTTCCATAGAAACTATCTTAGAAAAATTTAGATTTTGTCGCTCAAGGATAGAATACAATACCTGTAGCAATCGGGAAGACATCTGATCCCAAGAAGATGTCTTAGAAGCTAGGCAGACATTTACCATATGAAAGATAAGTCTTTTGGCATCATGGAAATGCTTCTTGAGGATGGTTGTAGCACTTAGGTCGCCTTCATACCCGTTATTTATGAAAGACATATCAGTGGTGCCTTTCGGGTATTCTTTTGGATAGGTGCCATCATGCAAATTTAGGGTTTTGCGAATGATGTCAGGGGTGATGAGCACCTGTTTCTTGTTGACCAACGACTGGAGAGTGATTTGGCTCGCATTCTCACAAGTGGTATAGAGACGTTGGTCCAGAACTGGGATAAGGAATCAGGATATATGGTAGGATTCAAAAGAAAGGTTGTTCGGTATGGGGAATCCACCATAAGATCGATGGCAGTGTCAAACTTGTTCCAGAAGGCCGATTTTGAAAGGTAGGCAACACAGTTGTGTCGGGGTTTGAATTACATAGTCGCCATTGTTGAGAGAGAGAAGGTTTCAAAACGGCTAATGAAACGTTTGGCTATAAGTACAGGTATTTATTGGTAAGAAAAAAGCTGAAAAGAAAATGACTGAAAGTGTTGGTGTTGGCATCAGTTGTTATGAAAACAACTGAAGACGTGGTTTTAACTATCAGACGTTTGAAAACAACTGAAGACGTAGTTTTAGTCATCAGTAGTTGTGAAACTATTGAAAACCTTGGTTTTGTCTTCAGCTGTTGTAAACAACTGAGGACTTGGTATTAGTCATTAGTAGTTGTGAAACTACTGAAGACATGGTTTTGTCATCAGCTGTTTAGAGTGAAACAGCAGTTTGTGGAAACGACTGAAGTGAAAATTCTCATCAGTAGTTTTCGTCAATTCGTAGCTTTTCAGCTGTTTCATACTGTCCTCAACACTTACTCATCAAACTTTTTAGCTGAATTCAGTTGTTTCATAGGACATCAGTACTTATCTGTTTTTACTGACATCAGGAGTTATAACTACATCAGTAGTTGTAACTGCATCAGTTTCGTTTAACAGAAAGTAGTACAAATTTGTGACTTGTTTACTAATGATCATCAGTACTTGTATACTGAGATCATTAGTAGTTATCACTTATTCTAGCTGCAACATACCAAGCCTTAACACAAGGTTTTGGAAAGTTGAACTATCCAAAGGCTTAGTAAATATATCTGTAAGCTCATCAGCACTAGGCACAAACTTTGGATCAATTAGACCTTTTTCAAAACAATCCCTAATAAAATGGTATCTGATCTCTATATGTTTGGTCCTAGAGTGTTGGACTGGATTCTTGACAATACACAGAGCTGAAGCACTATCCATTAATAATGGAGTCTTAGTCTCTGTAATGCCATAATCCAATAATTGGTTCTGAAGCCAGAGTAGCCGAGATGTACAACTTGCAGCAGCAATGTACTCTGCTTTAGCAGTGGATGTAGCAACAGATGTTTGTTTCTTACTCTGCCAAGAAATGAAACAGTTGCCTAGGAATTGACATCCACCAGAAGTTGACTTTCTGGTTAACTTACACCCTGCATAGTCATTATCAGAAAAAGCAACTAATTTGCAAGAGTGTCCAGTGAAATACCAAAGACCTAGAGATTGTGTACCTTGCAGATATCTAAAGATCCTCTTGACTGCAATCAAATGAGACTCTTTAGGAGCAGCCTGAAATCTAGCACAAACACACGTTGCAAACATATATCTGGTCTAGAAGTTGTTAAGTACATCAAGGAACCAATCATACATCTGTAAAGTGTTTCATCAACAGCTTTACCTTTTTGATCTGCATCTAGTTGTGTGGTGTTGCACATGGGAGTAGAACAGGGCTTACACTTTTGTAAATCAAACTTATTCAAGAGATCTTTTGTATATTTTGACTGATGAATAAAGGTTCCATCAGCCTTTTGTTTGATTTGCAAGCCTAGAAAGAACTGTAATTCTCCCATTGCACTCATTTCAAACTTTTGTTTCATTAAACTTGTAAAATCATCACACAACTGGGGATCAGAGGATGCAAAAATTATATCATTAACGTAAATTTGAACAAGTAGCTTATGCTGATCCACTTTCTTAATAAACAAAGTTTTATCAATGGAGCCTCTTGTGAAATTATTTTTAAGAAGAAAATTTGAAAGTGTTTCATACCAGGCTCTAGGAGCTTGCTTCAACCCATAAAGAGCCTTATCAAGTTTATACACCCAATCAGGATGTTTATTGTCCTCAAAACCTGGTGGTTGACACACATAAACCTCTTCTTTTATTTTACCATATAAAAATGCGCTTTTGACATCCATTTGAAAAACTTTAAGATTGTGGAATGCAGCATAGGCTAAGAACAATCTAATTGCCTCTAGTCTGGCTACCGGGGCAAAGGTTTCATCATAATCAATACCTTCTTCTTGTGAAAACCCTTGTACAACCAGTCTAGCCTTGTTCTTGACAATAAGCCCATTTTCATCAGTTTTGTTCCTAAACACCCATTTAGTGCCTATTGCACACTTACCTGGGGGTAGAGGAACCAGTTCCCACACTTGCTGCTTTTTAAACTGAAGTAGTTCAAGCTGCATGGCTTTAACCCATCCATTGTCTCTTAAAGCAACATGATAGTTCTTTGGCTCTAGCTGACTGATGAAGAGAGCATAGAAGCAGAAGTTAGACAATTGACTTCTGGTTGAGACACCAGCATTGATATCACCAATGATTTGAGACATGGGGTGATTCTTCAACTCTTGGTAAACTATAAGATCAGTGGAAGTATTTGTAGCCGGTTCAGCAGCAGCAGATGTTGATCCAGACTTTGGAAACCAAGTATGAGATGGCAAATCAAATGATGTAGAGGAATCAGAAATCTCATCAGCATTTGTTGTGGATGGAGCTACTGAAGCTACAGGAACATCAAGTTTAGTGAACACAGGCAGTTGGTCACAAAACTTGAAAAGGTGAGTACTGATATCATCATCATCTTCAGTACCACCAGGTGGAAGACATGCCGCAGAAGATGATTTATCCACAAGATCTGCAATAGCTGGAGGTTGATAAGGAACATATTACAGTATGTCCAGATCAAACAACTCCACAGGGTTTTGTGGAATTTTATCCTTAGGAGATTCATTGAATTTCACATGCAAGGTTTCTTCAACTATCTTTGTTCTACAGTTGAAGACTCTGTAAGCCTTGCATGTGGATGAATAACCTACAAAATACCCTGCATCCACCTTAGGATCAAATTTTTGGAGTTGATCCTTTGTGTTGAGAATGAAACAAGGACACCCAAAGGCTTTGAAGAATGAAATTAGAGGAGCCAAATGATGTAGAAGTTCATATGGAGTCTTCATCAACCTCTGATTTACTAATACTCTATTCTGCACATAGCAAGCTGTGTTAACAGCTTCAGCCCAAAAGGTCAATGGCAAACCAGAGTCAGCCAACATAGACCTTGCAGCTTCAATTAGGGTCCTATTCTCTCCACTACTCTATTTTGTTCTAGAGTCCTTGGGATGCTAAACTGCCTCTTGATTCCTTTTGATAGATAAAAATCATCAAGTGTATGGTTTCTGAATTAGTTCTATTATCACTCCTTATACACTTGACTGATAGGGAATACTGCTTCTTAACATACAACACAAAGTTTATAATCTTCTGAGCAACCTCATCCTTCGAATGCAGAAAGAAAGTCCATACAAATCTGGAGTAATCATCCACATTACCAGACACTATTTCTTCTTTGCCATGCTCATCACTCTCACAGGACCAAATAGATCCATGTGCAGTAACTGCAAGTAGGCAGTGGACTTAGGTTCTTCAATAGGAGGGAATGAGACTTTGTGTTGTTTTCCTTTTAAACAAGCAGTGTAGGTTTCATCATAGTGGAACTCCTTTATTGGTAGACCTCTCACTAAACTATTGTAGATCAACTAATTCATGTTTTTGAGATTAACATGACCCAGCCTTCTATGCCACAGTTTAGATTCCTGAGAAGAGGCTTTGGAGAACAGGCAAGGATGACCCTTCAAATCAATCTTCTTTGACAAATCCAAGGCATACACTCTTCCAATCCTGTTGGCCTCCAGGAGAGTATGTTAATCCAATACCTTGTCAATCAGCCGCAGAACTTGGGAAGATAGAATCTTGCAGTTCTGGCTTGTGAAAATGCAACATGCCCTTTGTCACACATCTGAATGACACTCAGTAGATTATACTTGAGATTCTCCACATGGTTAACATCATCAAACCTGATTTGTCATTAGACACATATCCTTTCCCGATGATGTAACCCTTAGCATCATTTCCAAAAGAAACAATCCCTTCTTTCCTTAAGAGTAGTCATTAAGAAGAGAACTGCTCCCTGTCATATGCATAGATCCTCCACTGTCTACATACCAGATGCTCCTTTGGCATGCTGAAGAACCCTACATACATCATAAAGAACTAGTTAGGTTTTGAGACCCAAACCTTTTTGGTTTTGGGTTTGTTTTCATCAACAGATTTAACTATAACTTGTTTCTTATGATTAACAACTGATGAAGAAGGAGTTGGTGCTGAAATGGATTCCTTGGATTTGGGATTGGAATGCCTTTTCAGTGGTTTGATCACAGGTGCATCTAGTTGGTTAACTCTCCCCCACAAATGCTGAACCATCATAACACAAAGTTTATGATCTTCTGAGCAACCTCATCCTTTGAATGCAAGAAGAAAGTCCATACAAATCTGGAATAATGATCCATAATTACCAGACAGTATTTCTTCTTTGCCATGCTCATCACTCTCACAGGACCAAATAGATCCATGTGCAGTAACTGCAAGTAGGCAGTGGACTTAGGTTCTTCAATAGGAGGGAATGAGACTTTGTGTTGTTTTCCTTTTAAACAAGCAGTGTAGGTTTCATCATAGTGGAACTCCTTTATTGGTAGACCTCTCACTAAACTATTGTAGATCAACTAATTCATGTTTTTGAGATTAACATGACCCAGCCTTCTATGTCACAGTTTAGATTCCTGAGAAGAGGCTTTGGAGAACAGGCAAGGATGACCCTTCAAATCAATCTTCTTTGACAAATCCAAGGCATACACTCTTCCAATCCTGTTGGCCTCCAGGAGAGTATGTTCATCCAATACCTTGTCAATCAGCCGCAGAACTTGGAAGATAGAATCTTGCAGTTCTGGCTTGTGAAAAATGCAACATGCCCTTTGTCACACATCTGAATGACACTCAGTAGATTATACTTGAGATTCTCCACATGGTTAACATCATCAAACCTGATTTGTCCATTAGACACATATCCTTTCCCGATGATGTAACCCTTAGCATCATTTCCAAAAGAACAAATCCCTTCTTTCCTTGAGAGTAGTCATTAAAAAGAGAACTGCTCCCTGTCATATGCATAGATCCTCCACTGTCTACATACCAGATGCTCCTTTGGCATGCTGAAGAACCCTACATACATCATAAAGAACTAGTTAGGTTTTGAGACCCAAACCTTTTTGGTTTTGGGTCTGTTTTCATCAACAGATTTAACTATAACTTGTTTCTCATGATTAACAACTGATGAAGAAGGAGTTGGTGCTGAAATGGATTCCTTGGATTTGGGATTGGAATGCCTTTTCAGTGGTTTGATCACAGGTGCATCTAGTTGGTTAACTCTCCCCAACAAATGCTGAACCATCATAACAAGTGTGTCTTATTTGTAGCTAAAGCTTTCAGCTCTTGTGACATATCAGTACTTGTGTTTGATGAGTTCCTGTGACCCACCATTTCCTCCTTAAAATTGACAGACTTAGTCTGATGTTTATCATCAGGAACACTATCAGTTGTTTTAATGTAAACCTTATCCTTCTTTTTAGATTTGGTTGAAGGCTTAGGTTTATCACAAAGGAATGACTGTGGTACAAACTTAGTCTCAAACTCATTTTTCATTTCATCTATCTAGATTTTAATGAGCTTATCTCTGTTGAGTTTGGAACCCTTTCTGTACCAACATTCATCAGAAAGATGATTGAATTTACCACATATTTCACATGGCTTATTCTTCATCTTGGAGTGATCAACTGCTGATGTGGAAACCACTGAAGGTGTGCTCTTCAGTACTTTCCTCCTTTCAGTACTTTTGTTTAGTACTGAAGGATCTGTAACAACTGAAGACTTGTTCTTCAGCTGTTCTCTATCAGCAGTTGTTAATCCTTTTATTTCAGCTGATTTGAAATGCTTTTCAGATGTTGTGACTTGCCCTTCAGTACTTGAGGTACTTTGAGGGATAACATCTGAAGTACTCAGCTTCATGTGCTTATCAGTAGTTAACCCATCAGCCAATTGATTTGCTGAGGTATCAACATTGATTTCATCTTGTGATTTTGGGTGATCACTTGAGGATGATGCACATGATGATGTGGTTTGGAAATTACTTTCATCTTCAGATATTACTATTGGTTTTGGAGTAAAATCTGTAGGTGGTGCAATGTGGTTGTAACCAATTCCAAACTTCACATTCGAAGCAGATTGCTTGCTAAGCAGCATTTCAAATCCCTTGCAGGATGATACCCAGCGGTCACACTCAACTTGGGTAACTGCAAGTTTTTCTTTGAGATCTCTATGGTTCTCAAGAATGACCTCTAGCTTAGCCTTTTCATCATTTATTTGGCATTTAAGCTTATAAATCTCATCATCTTTATCCTTAAGGATAGACTCATATTCAGCTTTTCTTTTGGAAAGGGTTAGCTCAAGCTCTAGATTTTGATTTATTAAAGCTACATTTGCCTCTCTAATAGAGATAAATGCAGCTATGCAAGATTCAGAACATAGCTTGGCCTTAGCCTCAGAGGATACCTGGGTTACCTGTGATGAAGATGCATTGGAGCATGAACTATCAGTAGATTCCAGGGCCATGATAGCTAGATTCCCAAAAGGATGTTCACCACCATGTTGACCAACACCAGCAAATAATTGCCCGTTACCAGAGAGATCATCTGGTAAACTGCTCCAGTCAACAATACCAGGGGTGAAGAAGCTATGATGAGGATGTGATTGAGATTATTGAGATGGTAAAGGATCAGGTAAGGCTTGAGGTTGTTGTGCAATAGGAACTTGAACTTGATTTGGCTAAGGCATATAATAGCAGGGATAAGGATATGACATTGGACCCTGAGGGACAAAATATGCAGGAGATATGGGTTGTGAATAATGACCAGAACTGGCAGGATGTTGCCCTCTGTTTTGTCGACTATTGCTTGGAAAAGTCACATAGGGTGCAAAGGAGTTAGATACAGATGATCTACACTCTCTTGCAAAGTGTCCAAGCCTGTTGCATTTGTAACACCTCAACTTACTCTTGTCAAAACCAACTTTGGTTTTTCCAGAGAGTCCTTGAAACTTCCTACCAGTTCTCTTGTAGAACTTTTTGAGATCTGATATTAATCAAGGCCATTTGGCTCAGCATATCCATCTCTTCTAAGTCATCATCAGCAATAACCTTTAAATCATACATAATGAAACACAAATTGTCACTATTATAGCCTGACTGACTGTCAACACTAACAAATGCATGATCTGAACCATTTGATGAGAAATCTATATGCTCATCATAATTGCTTTCTGATGCAGCATATTCTAACTCATGACCAACCAAGGCAGTGTTCCCTGGTACAAAGTCATCAGTGAGCTTTCCTGATGATGCCAGTTTCCTTTTCTGCTCTATCTCTCTTTCAAATGTAAGCAGTTTCCCATGGAGTTGGGTGAGAGATAGACTATCCAGATTTGCACTAGAGCGTAGGACAATGGTATATGTGTCCCATCTCTCAGGCAGTGATCTGAGGAATCTGTTGTTCATCTGACTATTTGTGTATTCCTGTTTGACCATTTTCAGCTCAGAGATCAAACAGGAAAAACGCTCAAACTGTTGAGTCAGTGACTCACCCTTCCTATGAGAGAATGTCTCATATTATTGGGCAAGGATTTCTCTGTTATTTGCTAAGACCTCATCTGTTCCACCAAATTGTTCCTTCAATGCATTCCAGAGGTCATGAGCAGTTTCATGATGCATAAGCCTGGAATAGATTTCATTCGGCAGTGCCATGGCCAGAATTCCATGCGCTTTAGCATCAATCTCAAATAGTTTTTGATCCTCCTCTGAGTATTGTTCCTTCTTCTTCGGAACCATTTGGTTGGTTTTTGGATTGTTCACCATAGGCTTGTGTGGACCATGTACCACAGATGTCCAACAACCTGAACTGTTAACAGACAGGTGATGAAGCATTCTTCGTTGCCATATGTTATACGCAGTTCTAACCAGCATCGGAGGCTTGGTTGAGGAACCGGTATTTTGAGGGTCATTAGAAGGAGTAGTCATTCTCAGATTCAACCAAATTCAATTAAGTTTTAACTGATTTCATGCAAAACACAACAAACTCAATATGAACCAAGAGAAAACTCAAAGCAGATAAACGAAAGCAGCAGAAATTCAATGATCTATAACCAATTCTTGCAAATATGCTAATTCAATCAAACTTAGATATCGAATAGTAGTTTCAATGATCAATTGTTAGATCGATCAATGATTAACCTTGCTTTGATACCATTTGTTAGGATCAGTGATCTAAGTTTGATTAATTAGAGAGTATTGCAGTGGAATTCAAACAATGAATTAGACAATTAGCAAGAACACAATTGATATTCGATGCAAAAGTAAACGGTTATAGAGAGAGAATTCTACAAAAGGAATATTTCATTCAATGCTTTCGTGGTGGCTCAATGTCACACGTTACAACTAGGTCAACATTCCTTATATAGGGAATGTGACGTCTACTAATGTCACTTGATAGTGACATCTAACAGAATTATACAAACTACTGAAACTATGCAAATTACTGAGAATGTTCTTAACTACTGATTACATCTCAGAGAATGCTAAGTACAAAAACATAAAACTACTGAAAATATAACTACTGAAACTATAAATTACAAGTACTGAAAGGAAACCATCACAACTACTGAAGTTGATAACTTCAGCTGTTGTGACAACTACTGATTACTTTGGTCTTCAGTCTTTGTCTTCAGTCTTTGTTCTTCAGACTTTGTTCTTCAGACTTTTACCTTCAGACTTTGTCTTCAGCTGATAGCTTCAGACTTTGTCTTTAGTACTTTACTTTCAGACTTTGTCTTCAGCTGATAGCTTTGGACTTTGTCTTCAGCAGTAGTCTTCAGTTCTTGTCTTCAGACCTTGTCTTCAGACCTTGTAATCAGCTGATGTCTTCAGCTGTTGTGATCTTCTTCAGCAGTTGTAATGTCTGTGGGACTTAGAGGTTTTTCTGATCAGGCTCATTGGTTCTTTTGGTCCAACAACCCCATTGGGAGGCAGAGGTGATCCTAGTGAATATGGAGTGGAAGAAGATGGTGCTGCAGGATGGCTAGTGGTGGTGGTGATAGTGGTGAAGATTTGGGGTAATATAGGTGAAGGTGGTGGTGGTGTGGGTGAATGTGGTGACAGGTGGTGTGGCTGTAGAGGTGGCTGTGGTGGTGGCTGTGGTGGTGGCTGTGGTGGTGATGAAGGTGAGTCTATGCTTCTTCTTCTTCATGTCGTGGGGCTGAGCCATCCTCATCTTCCTCAATCTTGTCGAGGAGGATGCTCCCCCTAGAACACTGCATGGCGGATCGGGAGCATATGTAGGGTCAGCAGCTGTCTCTCCCGATACACCGGGGCGTTCACCAACCGCCCGGAGCCCTTGTTCTGTGGGAACGACTTTACTTCCCACAGTCCGAGTCAGAGGCTCCTCATCCGACTCCTCCTCTTCCTCACCAGGTATGAAACCTTGGTGGAATGCAGCAGTCTCATGTATATCTCCAGTAGGGGCAGATGCTGGATATACAATATCAGCAGTGGGACCCGTTGGTTGAGTGGGCCCTTCATCTCCATCATCCCCGCTATGATCATCATCGGAGTCATCATCCAAAGCTATAGCTGCTCTACCCCGGAGTCACTATCAACGTGACGCCATTTACGCCTAGCCGGCGCCACGTAATCCTCCCGGGCCAGATGCCCAAATAATCTCCTCACAGGGGCTTAACCTGCTTCCCCCTGTAGACCTTCATCCTACCCAAGGTGGTATCGTCCATCACCACGAGTACAACTGCATCCTCCATCTCCTTCGGCAAGGAAGGTAGCTTCTGGTCGATAATCATCTGCATAAAGAGAGGGTACATGCAGAAGCCCTCCTTCCCTTTCCTTTCAATGTTCTCCACCAAGTAGGTGAAGATCATCCTAGAGAAGCTGAACGGGTGGTTCAGCACCAATGAAGCATATGCGTTCTGGATCTGATCGGAAAGCTCATCAAAGCTTCCCTTCCGAGACGCTATACACTTGAGCAGAACGTGCCCAAGGTACTTGAACTGGGGGCACAGGTTTCTGTTGTTGAGCACCCCTGCATTGATGTCCCAAGTGTACTTGGCGCGCAGGAAACATCCTCGGACAGTAAGGGGGTGTAGTCTAGTAGGGCATTCAGCATCGTCCCCAAACTGCAACACCGTCCTGAGATCATCCTCAGTGATCTCAATGGCTTCTCCAAAAATAGTACTCCTCATACGATAAGGCTCTAAAGATCTATCAACAACTGCGCCTTCCCATAAGGCCTGCTGGATAGAGCGATACGGTGTGCACGGAGTAGATATAGCATGAGAGATCCTCGATCTCCGGAGAAATGTGATGATGCCAAAAAAATCAGGAGCGTGTCTAGATGTCAGATCCAGATGAGCACAAATGTTATGCTTAGTGCTCATGGTCCACCGACTCGCCATCTGTTACACAATGAATATAAACATTAGTAACTGTTCCTTAATAATATCTTGAATCACTTGGACTTGAAAATATTCCTTTTGATATGTCATGCGAATGAGACTGTGCGACTGAGATCTAGTCGTGCGAATGAGTAGTGCGACTGAGATCTAGCTATGTGAATTACCTCATATGTACGACTTGTCATGCGACTGAGCTCATACGTATGTAAACTCATTCATATATATCAGTCGTGCGACTGAAATCATACGCTTGGTTCAGTCGTGCGGTTTAGCCATTCGCACTACTCATTCGTGCGACTGATGTTCATCGACCTGTCCATTCGTATGACAGACTGCTGTTCAATTCAAATTCAAGTTTAGACCAATTCTTAACATTTGACGTCGTGTTTTGGTTCATTGGACTCGCAATCATTATACTTAACACCTAATAACATTGATTTCAGTTGTTGGCTTATATTAATTGGGTAATTTCGTCCAACATGTCTTGGTTCTTGTTTTAGGCCGAACATATCGATTTAGGTGTCAAATTGAAGAAAACATTGTTGGATTGAACCACATTGTAGCTGTAAATTCAGTGGTAATCGTCAGTAAGCAAGAATTAGTAGTATAAAATGATCGAACAAAAATTTGGCAGAGTAACGATAGTCGTGCGAATTAGGATTAATTTGGGAGTGATGAGTCTCTGCGACCGACTCCCCCTCTATTTATACTAAATTTGGATTCAATCGTACGACTGGACTCATTCGCTCATTTCATTCGGTGAGTGGACCTCACTCGTGCGATTGGATCAGTCGCTCACCTTCAATCATTCGACTAGAGTTCAGTCGTGCGACTCGTTCATTTGCCTACTCTCAATCGGCCGAATGGCTCATTCATATAAGCCATTCGGTTGAATGGTCCATACTCATGGTCCAGTCGACTATTTAATGCATGAGTATGGTCCATTCGCATGATTTGATCCATACTCATGGTCCAGTCGTGCGAATGGGTCATACACTTGACATTTTTCTGACTTTTTGACCATTTGACATTTAAACTCTTTTAAACTATTAATTTAACATTATGAACATTTGATCATCTCAGACATGATCATTTTAGACTTAAAAACTTTTGATCACCTTAGACGTGATCCTTTTAAGACATTTTGTCACCTCAGACGTGACCTAATTTTTATTTGAAAGCACTGTGGTCACCTCAGACGTGACCTTTTAGATGATAAGGTCCTTTATCAACTTCCATGACATAGTCTGATACTACACACAACTGAAATAGACTAACTTTGTATTTACGTAAAAGAAAGAGCAATGAAAATTACACAAAGATATATTTTTGAGTTTTTGTGAGGGTTAATTCTTAAGATGTAACTCTAAGGAATATTTCTTCTGAGAGGGCAACCTTAATCTTTTAAACCATACATGGGCCAATTTAAGCTGGAATCATACAGGATATTCAAATCATTTGGGACAAGTTAGCTAAAACCTTTGACGCTCTTTCCTTGTTTTTCATCTAGAGTCATTTAGCAAATTTAGGAAATCATACTAGTACTATTAGGTCCCCACACTGATTTGAACTTTCAAGAATTGGAGCCACAGTGATTGTCAGTATACTTGTCCTCTTAAATCCATACACAAACTTTCAACACAGTTTGGTGATCGTTTTATGGTTTGTTTATTTCAACAAGCATTTGTGGATCTCACACTTATATGGTAATCAACATTCCTCAGGGGATTTTTGAGTGGTCTTAGGGTAGAATTCAAGAAGAGACTATTCTTAGAACTTTCAAAGAGAAGCCAATCCTCAGGTTAGTGCCATCGCATAGTAGAGTGGCGGCACACAACAATGAGTTCTAGAATATATAGGTTATGCTTATCCTCAGGTCAGTGCCACCGCACAGCAGAGAGGCACATAACCTATCTTCTTGTTTCAACAATTTTTCTTCTTTTTGCACAGATCTCACCAACAACATAGGTTATTAGTTTCACTGTATTTGCATTTTTCATGTGCTTTTGCTCATGCTTTGGTCTTACGCACACTTTGTGGCATTTATTTTGCTCGTCACCCCTTATTGGAATCTTGTTGATTTTGTCAACCAGGGATAAGGTGTTACCCACAGCTAGTCAAACATTTTAGTTTAATCGTGAGATCACCAAAAGGTCTAGTCATCTATTGTGTTGAATCTACCGACATATCATCTGTGGTCTAGCAACCTCTAGGTCTACTTTCTTTGTGTTACCTCAGTAGTAGCTAGCTTATCTATCATATTTCCCTTTATATTGCTCAGACTACACAGACTTGAACTTTGCATCTTTTTCAATTTTGATTTTTAAAGTCCCAATGGTTTGTACCTGTGTACTATCATATTCCAAACATTGAATCGGTATCACACATACGATCTTATTTATTTTCAGCTTGCCTCTCCTTTTCCCTCGGTTTTTTTACTTATTTCCTCGACCTATTCTCCCCCTAAAATTATAAAACCACTATGGATTTCTGTTTTAGGATTTTAATGGGCAAGGAAAGACACTAATTGTAATTAAACTAATGAAACAAACACAAAAGAACAAACTAAAATAACACTAAAATTTAAAAATTAAAAGAAACTAGACACGACGCATCGGACTATACATGGTCATCTTCAGGAATGACCTCACTTTTCTTTTTAACGCCATTGACCTCTAACAGATATAGAAAACGTGGTTTGTCAAAAGCCTTTATATAGAGGTCAGGGCGTTGAAAATCAGTGTTTATTTTTATCACATCAATTAAATTCTTTTCAAAACAATCACGTATGAAGTGATATTTGATTCCGATGTGTTTGGTCTTAGGATGTTGGACCAGGTTTTTAGTGATTGCAATCGCAGCAGAGTTATCAACAAAGATAGGAGTGGAGGTGAAATGCAAACCGTAATCCTGCATTTGCTGTTGAATCCATATGATTTGAGAACAGCAGCTTGCAGCAACAACATATTCGGCTTCATAGGTTGACAATGGAACCAAGGTCTGCTTCTTACACTGCCAGGTTACTAATCTTCTCCCAAAGAACTGACACCCTGCTGATGTAGACTTGTAGTTCATCTTGAATCCGCCATAATCCGAGTCACTATACGCTATAAGTTCAAAGTCATCATCATGAGGATACCACAACCCAAGTGTGGGTGTGCCCTTCAAATAACGAAATGTCCTTTTGACCGCAATTAGATGGTTCACCTTAGGCTTTGCCTGATATCGTGAGCATAAACATGTAGCATACATGATATCAGGTCTTGAGGCAGTGAGATACATGAGAGATCCAATCATCCCACGGTACATAGTGGCATCTACTAGATCACCATTCTCATCAGGTGCTACATCATGGTTTGTAGCCAATGGAGTGCCAGCTGTGGAAGCATTCTCCATGTCAAACCGACTGAGAATATCCCCTACATACTTGGTCTGATGTAAGAAGAATCCATTTGGTGTCTGATCCACCTGTAACCCGAGAAAGAACTCCATCTCCCCCATGGCACTCATCTCAAACTCCGCCTTCATTACTGCTTCAAATTCTTTGCATAATTCTTTGTTCTTTGAACCGAAGATTATGTCATCTGCATAGATCTGTACTAGCAGTAAGTCTCCATCTTTTTCTTTGATAAACAGTGTGCAGTCAATGACTCCCCAGCGAAAGACGTGTTTCACAAGATGAGTCGAGAGTTTCTCATACCAAGCCCGTGGAGCTTGATGAAGCCCGTATAGAGCCTTGTCAAGTTTGTAAACTCTATCCCATTGATATGGATCCTTAAATCCCTCGGTTGACTGACATACACTGTTTCTCTGATCTCACCATGAAGGAATGCACTCTTAACATCTAGTTGATAAACTTTGATTATCATATAAGATCCATAGGCAAGGAAGATGCGGATGGCTTCCATCCTTGCCACTAGTGCAAATACTTCATTGTAGTCGATACCCTCAACTTGTCAAAAACCTTGAACAACAAGCCAAGCCTTGTTTCTAATGATCACTCCCTGATCATCTTTCTTGCATTTCAAGACCCATTTGGTCCTAATGACTTTAGCACCTTTAGTTCTATCCACTAGTGTCCATACACCTAACTTCTTAAACTGAAGGAGTTCTTCCTGCATGGCACTCACCCAAGCCTCATCATTTAGTGCTTCACTAACATACTTTGGCTCAAACTGAGACACAAAGCAGCGGTAGGCACCGTCATGAAGGTATCCTTTCTCCAACACAGAGGCATAATCAGCTGACTACAGCTGATTTCTAGTCTGAACCCCTGATCTCACATCTCTTATAATATTATCCAATGGATGATAGACGTTTAGATGTGAGCCAAGAGTTGTCGGAACAACCACCTCAGAGTCAATATTATGAACATTTGGTTCTGGATCTGAGGCAATAGGAGTTTGAGGTTCTGAAGGTTCAGAGGCATCACTAGCAGATGCTTGTGGACTTGTGGTAGTCAGAACCTGTACATCCTGGTTGATCTGATCATTTTCTTCATCAGAGGAGGAGTCACTCACATCAACTGCTCCCCCTGAGTTGGTAGGATCATGACTTGTTGAATCTTGAGACAGTGTGTTCAAGACATCATACATCATCTTGTTTGCCAACTCGTCTTCTGAAGAAGAAAGAGGTATGTTGAAGGACTTGAAGAATCCATCATAGTCGAAGAAGTAAGCGGGCCTTTTCCAGCTGGCGGTGTGATATATCTCTGAACATCAACATTACACCACACCTCTACTTGACCCGTTGAGTTGTAAACTCTCTTGTTTGGTATGTTGTATCCTAGAAAGATCCCTTCATCAACCTTCTCACTAAATTTTCCCTCCTGAGTCTTCTTCAGCAGGGTGCATGGAGCGCCAAACGGCTCGAGATATTCCAAGTTAGGTTTACGTCGCTGTAATAACTCGTAGCACGTTTTTCCATGGTGTTTTACTACCAGAACTCGATTAAGAGTATAACATGCATTTGCCACTACTTCATTCCAAAATTGGATAGGCAGTTTCGAGTCTGCCAGCATAGTCTGTGCCGTCTCTATCAAGCTGCGGTTCTTCCGTTCAGCAACGCCGTTCATCTGAGGGGTATATGCCGAGGTAAATTGATGCACAATTCCCTTTTCTTTGCAATAGTCCTTCATCCTCTGATTCTTGAACTCGGTTCGTTGTCTGAGCGCACCTGTCGTACCTTGAACTTGTATAGGGATTCTAGTGTAGTGACCAATTCCTTGAAAGATTCAAATGTTTCTGATTTGGATTTCAGAAACATTACCCAAGAGAACCTTGAGTATTCATCAGTAACTACATAGCAATACAAGTCGCCTGCGATGCTTCTTGTACTGAATGGACCAAACAGATCCATGTGAAGGAGCTCAAGAGGAAGTTCTATAGAATGAACTTTCTTTTCCTTATGAGACTTCTTCATCTGTTTGCCCTTTTTGCACGCAACACAAAAATCCGGGAGTTGGAAGTTTTTGACATTCACTCCTCTCACAAGATCATTCTGGATCAAGTGATTCATTTTTGTTGGATTTATATGTCCTATTCTCCTATGCCAGGAGATTGAGTCCTTCTCAGTAGCTTTGGACAAGAAGCACTGGACTTCATGATCCGTTGTGGAGGCCTTTGAGAGTTCCAAGACATAAAGATCATTATATCTTGAAGCTGACATTAGGATTTGGTCCTCCGGGATCACGTAGTCCTTCTTTAGAATGTAACACTTCTTGTTGTCAAAGACTACCTTGAATCCTTTATCACAAATTTGAGAGACTGAAAGCAAGTTATTTTGTCGTTGTTGGACGTAGTTTACCTTATGAACCTTAACTTTCTCATTTCCAACTTCTCCGTGGGCTGTGATGTACCCGCCTTTGTTTGCAGCAAATGAAACATGCCCTCCTTTAATTTGTCTGACATTTGATATGAGAGCTCTATTCCCTGTCATGTGCTTGGATGCTCCGCTATCTACAATCCACGTGTTAGTCTCAGCACTATAGCGAACACCTTGCACAATCAATGAAAACATTAGTTCATGTTAGGAACCCAAGCCTTAACTGGCTTGGTTTCCCTGAGGCATCACACATTATAAACTCAACCCATTGACCCTTTGAGGTTGAGGGAAGCTCAGATTTCTGTTTGTTCTCATTTTTAGACACTGAGGAGGTTTTTTCTTTCCATAATCCAGATTTGTGTAAGGCCTGTTTGTGATAAATAGACGACTGACTGATGGATTGAACTTTGGGTTCACTAGCCCTTTTTGGAGGCGTCACAGAGTTCCTCGTAGAAGAGCTAGTAGTAGATGTAGTAATTTCAACTTTCCTCCTCGGAGTCTGGTAATAAGGACATTTAGATGCTATGTGACCATACTCTCCATAGTTATAACAGGATCTGCTTTCAACTTGATGGTTTCTATGTTTTGGTGGAGATGTAGATGTCACACAGTTGACCTTATTATATTTGAATTGAGAGACTTCTTTGTTAGATGTATGAGTTGGTTTCAAAAACTTAATTGCCTTAACTTGTTTTACATCTTTGATCTCTTGTTTACCTCGACTGTGACATGAAGCCCGTGATTGGTTAGGTTTTATAGTCTTTTTAGGTTCTTGTTTGACTTTATTTGACCCTGACTTTAAACTAACCTTTTCAAATTCTTTTTCCAGGTTAACACAAGGCATCTTTCCTATTGCCTTTGAAGTGGCCTCCTTCTGTTTAGAGTCAGATTCACTTGATTTACCTATGGAATCTGGATCATTAACAAGAGGAATGGACACCACGTGATTCTTGATAGGGTTATTGTTAATCAGTTTACTTCTGGTGTTCATCAAGGTCTCAGGTGGTGGTGGAACCACTTTGTATCCTAGCCCCTCCCCATTATTTCTCTCTCACTAAGTGTTGGACAATGTGTGATGAGCTTGTCCAACTATGCAGTTTTTGTTTTAATGAGTTGACTTCTACTTCTAAAACTGCTTTTTGCTTCTTAGTGTCCTCTAGAGAGTTCAGATAGTACCTAATGTCATTTGCTTGGTTAAAAGCAACTACCTCAGTTTCCCTAAGCTGTTTATTCAATAGGTCTATCTTTTCCTTGTAATTGTGCTCGTTTTGTTTTAACACTCTATTTGCCTCTGTGCACAGTTCCAGGTCCTTTACTAAGCTATCATTATGATCTAATAACCTAGCAAATTTTGAATCTATACTTTCTCTGAATTTATTACATTCTAAGCAAGCATGATTATTAAACAGTTGGTCAGTAGTACTTACCTGAGATGTTGAAGAGGAATCAGCCATGAGTGCAGACTTGGTTGTCTCTGGTTATGGTGATTTAGATGATGATGCAGATTTTTGTTGTTCAGGCAGGTGGTTGACCACATTTGCAGTGTCATCAGAATTTGACATCGCGAGCTCTACTGCTATTTCTCCCTCACTAGCAGAATCATCATCAGTATCCTCCACACTAGCTATGTTGGACTCTCCCGGTGAGACGAACTGGAAGCTCCAGTCCTGTCCTTCATCCTCGTTAGCAGTTAAGGCTTTTGGTTCCTTACTGGATGAGGTAGAACTACAAGATATGGCCTTGTCCTGATGATTAAAGGACGAGAAGGGATTGTCATTACCTGTCTGCTTTGGTTTTACACACTCCCTCTTGAAGTGTCCCTTCTCACCGCAGTTGAAACAAGTAACCTTTGACTTGTCAAACCCAAAGGTTGTGTCTTTTGTGGCAACCAAGTTTTGTCCGATCTTTTTGACAAACTTTTAAGCTCGTCGGACAGCACTTGCCAGAGCCCACATTATGTCCATCCGTTCCAAATCCATCTCATCCACTTGCTCATAATCTTCATCTTCCAGGTGGCAGTTTCCTATCTTTCCAGAAACTAATCCATCGTAGGATTGAACCACCGTAGCTAAGAGGTCCATATGTTCTCTGTCCACCTCCACAGTCATATTCCCGAAGTTGTCGGTTTTTAGTTTTGCTGCATTAGCTTCAGGTATCATAAATTGGGTGCTCGACGACCCTGACGTTTCGGATCCTGAAGTTGAGGGTTGTGCTGGAACTGCTGCGCTTGAGATGAAGGCGGTTTGTAGTGGGGCTCCAGATGTCTTGACCGAAGGAGTAGCATTGTAGAGTGCAGGATTCTGATCGTAGTTAGCCTTTTGGGCTCGATACTTCATCCTAAGCTCCTCTTCTCTTAGTTTCTGAATGAAGTCATTTATATCTAACTTCGAGAGCATTCCATTCTGTCTGAGATTTGAGACAAACGAAGCCCATTTCTTGGTAATCCATCAGCAAAATTGGATACCTTATCCTCCATCGATGTAACCACTCCATGAGTGTGCATCTCACTCATCAAGTGGTAGAATCTATCAATCACATCATCAAGGCCTTCTTTTCCCATAGAAGAGAATTTGTCAAACTCCTTCTTCAAGGCTTTTGCCTTGATGGCCTTCAGAGAGGCATTTCCGTCATACCACTTCTCCAATGCATCCCAAAGTTTCTTTTCTTGAGTATACTCTGAATACTGTTGGAAATTATCTTTCGGAATAGACTGAGTAAGCAAAGCGTAGACTTTCTTCTCAGCATTGTGTTTTACCTTCTGAGCATCCGACATGCCACTTAGAGTAAGTTTGACTCCATCAGCTCCTACTGGCATGCTATAACCAGACTCGATGGCCTCCCACAAATTTGTATCTACACCGTTTAAGTAGATTTCGAAACGTTGCTTCCATTGTGGGTAGTCGTCTAACGTAATAAGTTTTGGGGGTTTATTGTGAATACCCACTTCATTCTCCAACAGTAGTAGATTCTGAATACGTGTGTCTCTACTTGCTATGTATGCTGAAAATTGGTCCTCCATTACACTTAAATTTATTCTTTAACAAACTGTTAATGTAAGCGAATGAAGGTATGCGATTGAAGTTATTTGTGCGATTGAACAAATGTGGATGGTTCAATCATGCGACTGAACAAATGCGGATGAGTCAGTCGTCCGAATGAACTAATGCGCTTGAACAGTCCGAATGAAAATCTCAGTCATACGAATGAAGGTACGAATGAGTCCAATCGTGTGGTTGGAGGGTGCGAATGAACTCAGTCGTGCGATTGGTCTAATCGTGCGACTGAACTTGCTGAAGTTTGATAATTCGTAGGTTTAACTTGTTATGTCTGTAATAACTCGAATTTTATCAAACCTTAATAGCCGTATGCCGGAAAAACTAAACTTTTCGATCAGGAAACATCTAAGACTCCCTTAGACACAAAAAGATTGCGTTTTTAATGCAAAAACACAATTTTTGGATCAAAACTATTGAATCAACACGTAATCAAGAGCCAATGCTCTGATACCACTTATTAGGATTTGGTATTTGAACGAAACAGCAACTAATTAACGTGTTAAAACCAAACTAAATAATGCGGAATCCTATTTGATTGGCGATCCAATCAGTGAGAACGCTCGTAGAAACAATAACGTATTGAATCTAACGTCAAGAATCGAGTAGGAATCGACCTACAGCGTTCTATGAATTTGGAGTACAAACTTAGAGGCTTCTGGACGGCTAGGGTACGTCTGGAGTCGAAGTGGATTTAATGCTTACGTTTTTCCACGAATTAGGTGGTATTTATAGGTTAGGATTACTCATTCGGCGACTGAACTATTAGCATGGTTCGTTCGTGCGATTGAGCCATGCGGTTGATTCATTCACACGACTAAGTGTTCAGTCGTGCGACCGAGTCAGTCTGATGAAGTTGTTCAGGCGTATGAACTACTTAGGCGCATGGACACTTAGTCGCATGGCCATTCGGACGTATGACCGCTGTTGGGGCGCATGGTCCAGTCGGATGCATGAGAACTTCGCTTCACCAAGTTTGAATGTATTCAATATTATAACATTATGCATAACAATTCAAACAATCACAAACCTATGAAATTATGTCAATATGCGTTAAACAACTCATTAATGAAATATTAAACATTATAAACACAACCAAACATTTGTATTTCATTAAGTACCCAACTATTACATAAGTGTAAGACAATAACGACATATTACATTCAGATCAGAATCTAGGTACATATGTATCAACACATCGACCAACTCAGGGGGAGCACTTGAAATGAGTGACTCTTCCTCTAACGAAGAAAATGTGGAAAATGATCAAAACAACCACGATGTACAGGTTCCGCCTACTACAAGTCCACAAGCATCTGATAGAGATGCTTCTGAGCCTTCGGAACCTCGGAATCCTATTGCCTCAGATCCAAAGAGGGAGTACCACACTAGATGGGTCAACTTCAAACCTCAACAACCAATAAGGTACATCAGACGATCTGAGGTTGACGCCATAACTGGCAAAACAAAGGTAGTATTGAAGTGGAGTCCACCATGTACAATGTCAAAGATCCCACTACGTGAGATGCCATAGGACTTCACTCCACATTTCAAATGGTGGTACTACGATGGAGAATGGGCGAGGCCATGATAGTCTTGAACAAAAATGGTACAATGGAAACCATAAGGGTGTTTGACCCAATGTGGCTTACCAACTTGTCAGCAAATGATGTTTATACATTATACAAGTGGCCACTGTTCTATGACTCACGAGATATCATACAAGCTTTACGATTTCAGAATGTAATACGACTTTGTTTTTCTTTCGAGATAAATACAGGAGTCGCTAGAGAAGCTAAGTACAAGAAGTTTGAGGAAATTATGAAAGATGTTAGACAATAGATAGATTTAGGTCCAAGGGGGAGTTCGCTGATACATATATGTACCTAGATCCTGATCTCAATGTAATATGTCTTGAATGTCTTGCACTTATGTAATATTGGTACTTAATGAAATGAGAATATCTATTTGTGATTTTTAATGTTTAATATTTCATTAGTGAGTTGTTTAACACATATTGACATAATTATATAGGTTTGTGGTTGATTGAATTAATACAATAACATTATGATATTTAATACATTCAAACTTAACAACATGAAGTTATCATGCGAATGGCCCATGCTAATGGACCATACTCATGAACAACTTCATGCAAATGACTCAGTCGCACGACTGAACCAGGAGACTGGATCAGTCGTATGATTGTCACATAAGATTGGCTCAGTCGCACGACTGAACACTCAGTCGGGCGAATGGACCAACCGTATAACTCAATCGCACGACTGAACCATATTAATGATTCAGTCGCCCGAATGAGCAACCCTAACCTATAAATACCACTTAATTCATTGAAAAACGTAAGCATTGAATATACTTCGACTCCAGATGTACTCTAGCCATCCAGAAGCCTCTAAGTTCATACTCCAAGTTCATAGAACGCTGTTGATCGATTCCTAATCGATTCTTGACGTTAGATTCAATATACAATTGTTTCGACGTGCGTTCTAACTGATTGGATCACCAATCAAATAGGATTCCACACAATTTGGTTTGGTTTACACGTTAATCAGTTGGTGTTTCGTTCAAATACCAGATCCTAACAGAGAGTTTGATAATGAATCTAAATCAAATAACCATGCAGGACCACTTGAAACTGATGGAAAAGAATTTTCCAAAAATTTAACATTGAATGTTTCAAGAATTATATTTGTCCTAGACTTGTAAACTTGATAGGCTTTTGAAACAGATGAGTATCCAACGAAAAATCCATTATCAGATTTTGCATCATATTTTTCCTAACTGATCATTTGAATTAAGAATCATAACATGACAACCAAATGATTTTAGAAAATTTATGTTCGGTTTCCTGCCAAACATTAACTAATAAGAAGTTTTCATTTTATCTTTCACAATTAAGGTTCTGTTCTGAACAAAACACGCAGTTGATATAGCTTCATCCCAAAAAGTTATAGGAATCTTTGCATCAGCTAACATAGAACGAGCAGCTTCAATCAGTGTTTTATTTTTCCTTTCAGCAACTCCATTTTGTTGAGGAGTTCTGAGAGCACTGAACTGATGAGCTATCCCTTTCTGAGCACAAAACATTTCAACGTTAGCATTTTTTGAATTCCATTCCATTATCACTTCTTATTATTTTCACTTTATATTCTAATTGATTTTCAACTTTAATGAAAAATTCTTTCAGTAATTCCCGTTTCAGATTTAGCATACAAAAAGAAAACCCATGAAAATCTTGTATAGTCATCAATGATAACAAACAATATGATTTTCGTCCAATACTCTTGATATTTGTTGGTCCAAAAAGGTCCATACATAACAATTGAAGTGGTTGGAAGTTGAGTCTATGATTTTGGTCTTATAAGAGGCTCTGTGTTGTTTTCCCTTTAAACATGCTGAGCAGTGATCAGTCGTTGCAAACTTCTTAGATGGAAGTCCAATAACATGATTTCCTGATACAAGCTTGTTCATATTCTTGAAATTTGAATGTTCGAGACGTCTATGCCAAAGATTGCTTTCATCATTTGATGCTTTAGCAATTAGGCAAGTTGTTTCGGTTGAAGGATCAACTTGAGACATATCCAGTTTGTATACATCTCTATCCCTTTTAGCTGTAAAATTACCTACTCTTTGCTTATCTGAAAACTGGCTTCAAAACATAACAGAATGAATCATCAAAAAGAACAGAATATGATTTATCACAAATTTGGGATACACTTAAAAGATTAAAGTTCAACTGTGAGCAAAAGTGACTTTGTCAAAGCTTATTATCCCATTTGATACTGTTCCTTCTCCAGTTATTTTTCCACCAGCAACACCACAAAGGTGACATGTGTTCCATCTTTTAACTAAAAGTCTTGTAACAAGGCAGGATTGCCTGTCATATGCCAGCTACACCCACTATCCACGTACCATGTATTGAGTGGTCTTCTTAGGCGTACCTACACAACAAGAAAATTAAGTTGATATATCCACCCAAGCCGAGATGGTCTTGGGTTTTCCAAATTTATCAACAATGGTAATTGTTTTTAATGAAGATTATTCAAATTAGGTTTATTCTTGATGAATTTACCAATCTTGTTTTGGAAATTGTTTGAGTTATTTTTGAAACCATTCATACCATTTGATTGATCACTGTTTGACATGTATTGATGAGTAGCCTTGTTATTAGTCATTCTTATAGATCATGGTATGAATTGTTCTTGCACATTTTTAGATCTCACATAATTGTTCTTTTGAAAAGATTGCAAACCTAAAGAAGGTTGATTAGTTAATCTTTGAAATCCATCAGTTTGATTTCTCATAAATTGAGGATTAACATAACCTTTGCTCAAGTTTGAGTTTTCAAATCCTCTTTTAGGTGATCTCTTTCTAAAGTAACAATTTGCAGTATTGTGAGTCTTCTCATCATAATAAGTACAGTATTTATTAAAATAACAATCTGTTGTAGAATGATTTCTCATGTCACATATGTGACAGTACTTGTTGAAATAGCACTCAGCAGTATTGTGATTTTTCATATCACATCTTTCACAGTACCTTTGTGGAGTTTTAAACAACTGTTTGTTAACTTTTGACATTAACACTTTGTTTGATTTATTTTTATATTTTGGTGTCAAATAGTTAAACTATTGTTTTTCATGTTTCACATTTTGATTGTTGGATTCTATGTGCCCAAGACAAATAGAATATTGATGCGGTTAGTACGTTATGATCCAAGTCGGGTTATACCCAATAACAAGCTTAGCAAACACCAATTAATATTTAATTGATGATATGATCATGCAATTAAATATTACACCAATTTAGAAAATGGGTTTTCTAAATAAGTTGCATATGAAATAGAACAAATTATGAGGATAATTTGTTGATGGGTTTATTGTTAATTTGTTATTTAAAGGGTTAAATAACACAAATAACATGAGAGTATACTTTAATTAAATAGTTTAATTAGAGAAGACATGTCACATTTAAATATTTCTAGTAGATGACTTATTTAATGTGTGACAAAAGGGGCTTATTATAGTGTGTGTTTGTGTGTTAGATTAAAGAGGGAAAACCCCTTTAATCTAAAATTTTCGGCCGCCCCTTGGGGTTTATGATTGGCCCTCTTTCTTTGAAAACACAACACACACTCAACAAGTCACACACTCTTCAAAATCTGATCTATCTCTCATATGCATGTAAGACACACAACCTTTCTTTCTCTCTCAAAAACTTCTCGCAAAGCAACTGAAAGAAGAAGAGATTTTCGGGTTTTGAGTGTTCTTGGGTGTGCTCTCCCTAGAAAGAGTGGTGTTTACTTCAAGGGCTTGGGGTATACAAGCTTGAGGATCTCTAATCTTGAAGTCTCGGTCATTTTTCAGCATCAAACACCTCCCTTTCTGTCGAACTTTCAGCTGTTGGAGAAGGTATCCTGGCAGCCCTTTTGTGGTTGTCATATTGTGTTGTTTGTTGCTTTTTCATAGCTTGTCTATTCACATATATGATCCTTGTATTATGGGTTTGTTTCATATGCTTTATGGCTACTTAAAGAACATATATTTCAGCTTTGAAAATCATTCAAAAACTAATATTATCCGCTGCGTTTTCTGAAAGTTTAAATGGTTAAACTACGTTTTATGTTCTTGCAAACCCAACAATGGCATCAAGAGCCGGTTATGTGGATGACTTGCTTGTTTTTTCCTTTAAAATTGGTTTTAAGGATGATTATAGACTTGTTATAGGCTGGTTTTGGGCTGCTATGTTTTGTTTGAATGATTCCCCAACTTTCAAAGTCATGTCACACATGCTTGTGATTAGATCTTGAAAGATATACATGTTTTTTTGTTGTTTGTTTGTTTGGACAAAATAAAACCCGAAATTTCAGTTTATGTTGGCTGAAATTTCGTGGTTTTAAGAGGGGTTTTCATTATATTTTGGATGATATGATAGATGCTTGTTTTAGTGCATAACCTAGCCATTGACCTTGTGGATGTTTGGATGTTTGTAATGGTTGTATTCATTCATTCAATTGGGTTGTATTATTTGTTGTTTGTGCTTTGTTTCAAATGTAATTTATATATTTTTGGGTTGTAATAAATAGATTAGTGTAGTTTCATTTTACTAGATATCTTGTATTAGGACTTTATATCTTGTAATATGAAGACATACACATTGGAAGCACAGAGGAAGGTCATGAAAGAAACATGGAGCATTTTGGATGCGGTTTCAAGTGGGAGGCTTTTGGATGTTTTCCATTTGCTTTGTTTGTGACCCTTAGGAATGACCTATGGACCACACTTGTGATGGCAAACAAGTGTGGACCACTTTAGATGCTATGGTTATGCACATATGCACATATGGTTGCTTATGACTTATTTGGATGTTTGTTATTTGTTGTGTGGTGTTGATTTTTGACATGAATTACAAACTAATTAACAAACTTAACAAGTTATTAAAATGATGGTTCTTAATCATTAAAAGGTAATAATAGGTTATTAAATTGATTTAATGGTTTTAAAGATTAGAATTGGTTTTATCAAAGGACCTATGGTACCTTGTATTTGAAGCATGCAAATACAAGTACATAGAGTTTTCTAAACTAATATTATGCAACCTCTTTATATTCATATCAAACAAGATCGACACCGTCCTTTTACACAACGCTTGAGTCACTTGGGAACTCTTAATGGGATAAAGGTCACCTAACCATTTTGAGGGAACTTGTGATTTGAGGTGAGAATGCCTTACTTGTGGGATAAAGGTCACCTAACCACTAATTTTGGCAAACTCACACGTGTGTGTAAATATGATGTCTTGATTTGTAAACCATGTTAAAAGGATCACCTACAATATGGTTTCCAAATGGTGTTGATGGGATTACGTGCCGACTTTACATATGATGTTTAAAGGTCGATCCCATACATCTAGAAGTTGCAAATGGTTGCAACCGTCAATTGTTGACCACCTTATTAATTTAAATCGTGGGATAAAGGTCACCTAACCACAATTTAAATGTAATGTTGGGTTCTAGATTTTAATATAAAAATGGCCTTAAAAGGCATTAATTATTAAAATTGGCAATATTGAAAATACTAAAATAAAACTTTGTTAAATTTTGTAGATAGCCTCACATGATGATAATTCCGATAACTCATCCGCGTCCAACCAATCTCTACGAGCGATCCTCCAAAAGGAAGGTCTAAATCATAACAACTTTATCGACTGGTATCGAAACTTGAGAATCATTCTCAAGCAAGAGAGAAGATCGTATGTTTTAGACGACCCTATCCCCGATCAACCTAGCGAGGATGATGAGGAGGCCTACAAAGATTGGCTGAAGTACACTGAGGACTCCGTCCAAGTGTCTTGTCTCATGCTAGCGAGCATGACTCCGGATCTCCAAAAGGAGTATGAACACCACAGAGCTTACGACATGATAACCCAGCTGAAGGAAACGTTCCAACAGCAAGCAAGGGTTGAGCGCTTCGAAACGGTTCGAGCACTCCATGCATGTCGTATGGACGACAACCAATCTGTTTCATCTTATGTACTTAAGATGAAAAGTCACATTGACCGCCTCGAGAGGCTTAATTGTCCCGTCTCGAAGGAATTGGCCACGGATTTGATCCTCAATGGCCTTACCAAAAGGTTCGAGACATTCGTGTTGACTACAACATGAATGCTTGGGACAAAAGCATTGGTGAGCTTCACTCAATGCTCAAAACTGCCGAGGCGGCCATGGGTAAAAGGGTTTTACCCGTTCTCACCATCAATGAAGGTGGGAACAATAAAATGCCTCGTCCCGCACCCAAGGCAAAAGTTGCCAAGGGCAAGGGACCCGCTTGGGGAAAAGGGAAAGGGGTGGCAAGGGTGCCACCCAAACCACAAGAGAAAAAGCAAAAGGTTGCTACCAATGACCCATGCTTCAAGTGTGGGGAGATTGGACATTGGGCAAGGAATTGTCCTGTCCATCTCCAAGAGTTGAAAGCAAAGAGGGATGCCGGGCAGACCTCAGGTACAATATACATGATCCATATTGATTTAAACATGATATCCTCTAACACATGGTATTAGATACCGGATGTGGAACTCACATTTGCAATTTGTTGCAGGGGTTCAAAAGAAGTAGTGACTTCAAGAAAGGGGATGTAAGCCTTTACATGGGCAATGGGGCTAAAGTTCAAGTTGAAGCCCGTGGTGACTACATCTTGAAGCTTCCAAATGGTTTGGAAGTGATTTTGAACAATGTTTTGTATGCTCCTAGTTTGAATAGGAATATTATCTCTGTAGCCCTGTTAAAACAATTTGGATATGTATTTCCTTTATTGAAAATGATATTCATGTTTCTTTAAATGGTATGTTCTATTTTAAAGCCATTCCCATTAATGGTATTTATGAATTGGCTCATGAAAATACTCTAAATAGCTCATTGTACCAAACTAACCCAGAAACTTAGGTTGGACTTGAGTGATACCTATCTTTGGCATTGTCGTCTTGGTCATATAAACAAAACGTATACAACACTTCAAAAGAATGGTCTTTTAAAAACAAATGAATATAATTCATTTGATGTGTGTGAATCTTGTTTACAAGGTAAAATGACTAAGTCACCCTTTAGTGGAACTAATGAAAGGGCAAAAGATTTATTAGGAATCATACATTCGGATGTATGTGGTCCTTTTAAGCCAATGACTAGGAATGGTGAAAGATACTTCATTACCTTTACCGACGATTATAGTCGCTATGGGTATGTGTACTTATAAGGCACAACATGAAGCTTTTGAAATGTTCAAAATCTTCAAGAATGAAGTAGAAAATCAACTTAACAAGTCAATTAAAGTTCTCCGTACGATAGAGGAGGTGAATACCTAAGTGATGCCTTTCAAGATCATCTTAGGAGTTGTGAGATTGTCTCACAACTCACTCCACCTGGAACACCACAACATAATGGTGTGTCTGAGAGGAGGAATCGAACCTTATTGGATATGGTCCGATCTATGATGGCTAGAAGCTCATTACCTCTATCATTTTGGGGTTTCACTCTGCTCTCCGCAGCCCGTATTCTAAATATGGCCCCAACCAAAAGGTGGAAAGGACACCTTTTGAGATATGGCATGGAAGGGTTCCATCTCTATCATACTTAAGGGTCTGGGGTGTGAGGCTTATGTTAAGACTCCCACCCCAAACAAGTTAGAAGTCAGATCCACCAAGTGCATCTTTGTTGGATATCCTAGAGATTCTATGGGATATTATTTCTATGATCCACTGGAACAAAAGGTGTTTGTTGCCAGAAAGGGTGAGTTCTTAGAAGCAAAATTCCTTATGGAAGGAGCTGGCATTAGAACAGTTGATCTTGAAGAGGATCAAGAACCACAACCCGATGCACGTTTGGTTGAAACTAGCACTCAACATGAGGATGTTGAGGATGATCAAGGGGTTGATCAATACACACAAGACGTTCGCAGAAGTGGTAGAACTAGTAATCCACCAGAAAGATACGGATTTTTCGTGGATGGCTGCTATGTGGTAGATTCAAATGAACCAACCACATACCATAATGCAGTGTCCAATTTGGATTGTGACAAATGGCTTGAAGCCATGAACGTTGAGATGCAATCCATGTATGACAATCAAGTTTGGGAACTTGTTGAACCACCTCTTAACTCCAAGATAGTTGGAAGTAAGTGGGTTTTCAAGAAGAAAACCGATATGCATGGATACTTGGATACTTATAAAGCTAGACTTGTAGCAAAGGGTTTCACTCAAACTCAAGGGTTGATTATGATGAAACTTTCTCACCTGTTGCGATGCTAAAGTCTATAAGGATATTGTTTGCCATAGCTGCTCATTATGATTATGAGATTTGGCAAATGGATGTCAAAACCGCTTTCCTAAATGGATATCTTGAGGAAGATGTCTATATGGTTCAGCCTGAAGGTTTTGTCAATCCAAAACATCCTAATAGTATGCAAATTAAAGAAATCAATCTATGGATTGAAACAAGCATCGAGAAGCTGGAATCACCGTTTTGATGAGGAAGTAAAGAAATTTGGCTTCATCAAAAATGCTGATGAGGCTTGTGTGTATAAGAAGGCTAGTGGGAGCACAATAACTTTCCTAGTATTGTATGTTGATGACATACTACTATTTGAAATGACATTCCAACCTTGGAAGGTGTAAAAACCTGGCTTGGAAGTTGTTTTTCCATTAAGGATCTTGGTGAAGCCGCCTATATTCTGGGAATAAAGATCTATAGGGATAGATCAAGGCGGTTGATTGGTTTGAATCGAAGTGCGTACATTGATAAGATCTTGAAAAGGTTCAAGATGGAAAACTCTAAGAAAGGTACCGTACCTATTCAAAGAGGAACAATATTGAGTACGACTCAATGTCCTAGCTCAAAGGATGAGCAAGATAATGAAGGCAAACCCATACGCATCTGCTATTGGATCCATCATGTATGCAATGATGCACTCGACCGGACGTGTCATGCGCCTTAAGCATGACAAGCCGTTACGAGCAAAATCCTGGAAACAGTCATTGGATGGCTGTTAAGAACATACTTAAATACCTAAGAGGACAAGAGATATTTCCTGATCTATGGATCGGGTGACGAGGAGCTCGTTGTAAAGGGTTACACGGATGCGAGTTTCCAAACTGATCGTGACGATTCACGGTCACAATCGGGATACATTTTCATTCTGAATGGAGGAGCTGTCTCTTGGAAGAGCTCCAAGCAGGATGTGGTGGCTCTATCAACTACAGAATCTGATACGTCGCCGCCTCATTAGCAGCTCAAGAAGCTGCATGGTTGAAGATATTCATTACAGATCTAGGGGTTGTGCCTTCCATTCAGGACCCCCTAGAGATCTTTTGTGATAACGAGGGTGCGATTGCTCAAATCAAGGAACCCCGTGCTCATCAAAAGACTAGGCATATTGAGCGGAGATTCAACTACATACGATGAAGTTGAAAAAGGGAAAATATGTATTCGCAAAGTTCACACTCAAAACATTGCGGATCCTCTCATGAAGCTCCTTGAAAAGGCCAAGCATGAAGGTCATACTTGTGCCATGGGACTTCGATATTCTAGTGATTGGATTTGATATGTAAATTTTGTATTTGGATCTATGGAACTCTTTATTATTTGAATAAAATTATTTGTATATAATGTTTCAATTAATGTTCCAATTTAGCATGTTTAATCCATGAGTAAAATGTTTACTCTAAATGTTTGTAGTCGCTCATACTTGTGGGAACAAGTATGAAAGTAAGATTATTATGAACTTGGATTGGTTGATATTCATAAGGATGAATATAGAGCAATGGGTTGCTACCAAGGTTCATAGATATTTGTGGGACACAAATATTGGACTAACCCGCATCTCAAATTTTACTACATGGAATCTTATTGATTGATCATAAGTAAATTTGAGTAAAGGCGAATATCATTTGGTATCCTCCGACCTGAGATACATATTGGGTTTTGATATTCACCAAGTATTATACCTTGAGCTAATTCTTCGCTGTCCAGAATAATGGACAGAACATAAGGGTATGTTCAGATATAACATGAGGTGTTTGTGAGAGACGTATGTAGTCAAGATGGAATTTTTTCCTCTTATTCGTTGAGAGTTAGATGTCTAAGGCATGATAAGTTAAATCAACAAGAAATGATCATTCTGTGTTCTTGGATTTAACATGACATCTGTAACAAAAGGATAGATGATTGATTCACCTAAATCATTTCAAGTAGGGTACTTGAAAGGGATGATGTTATTGAATGGCTATAAGTCATGCGTATTAAGGGTAGTAAACCGTTGTTAGGCAGTATTTACTGCTTGCATCAATCTTCTATGAATCTTGGGCAAGTGGGAGATTGTTGGATTCTATGTGCCCACCACAAATAGAATATTAAATGCGGTTAGTACGTTATGATCCAAGTTGGGTTATACCCAATAACAAGCTTAGCAAACACCAATTAATATTTAATTGATGATATGATCATGCAATTAAATACTTACACCAATTTAGAAAATAGGTTTTCTAAATAAGTTGCATATGAAATAGAACAAATTATGAGGATAATTTGTTGATGGGTTTATTGTTAATTTGTTATTTAAAGGGTTAAATAACACAAATAACATGAGAGTATACTTTAATTAAATAGTTTAATTAGAGAAGACATGTCATATTTAAATATGTCTAGTAGATGAATTATTTAATGTGTGACAAAAGGGGCTTATTATAGTGTGTGTTTGTGTGTTAGATTAAAGAGGGAAAACCCCTTTTAATCTAAAATTTTCGGCCGCCCCTTGGGGTTTATTATTGGCCCTCTTTCTTTGAAAACACAACACACACTCAACAAGTCACACACTCTTCAAAATCTGATCTATCTCTCATATGCATGTAAGACACACAACCTTTCTTTCTCTCTCAAAAACTTCTCGCAAAGCAGCTGAAAGAAGAAGAGATTTTCGGGTTTTGAGTGTTCTTGGGTGTGCTCTCCCTAGCAAGAGTGGTGTTTACTTCAAGGGCTTGGGGTATACAAGCTTGAGGATCTCTAATCTTGAAGTCTCGGTCATTTTTCAGCATCAAACACCTCCCTTTCTGTCGAACTTTCAGCTGTTGGAGAAGGTATCCTGGCAGCCCTTTTGTGGTTGTCATATTGTGTTGTTTGTTGCTTTTTCATAGCTTGTCTATTCACATAATATGATCCTTGTATTATGGGTTTGTTTCATATGCTTTATGGCTACTTAAAGAACATATATTTCAGCTTTGAAAATCATTCAAAAACTAATATTATCCGCTGCGTTTTCTGAAAGTTTAAATGGTTAAACTACGTTTTATGTTCTTGCAAACCCAACATTGATGTTATGTCAAATTATTTTGCATTTGTTTAACATGAACTTTCTTCTTGAATTTCTTAGAAACAAATGTTTTTGCTACAGCGGAAGTCTTAGAATCTGAACTTGATTTCAGATCAGAGTGAGATTTGTTCATAGAATTCACCTTTTTGTTTTGAAGAGAATTCATATTTAACAAACCTGCTGACACAAATTTTATCGGTTTAAGTTTTGTTGTCTGATTTGTTGCTTTGATCAACTTTTCTGAACTTTTGTTTTGTTCAGATTTGATTTTTGATGATTTCTTTCTTCTCCTTGATTCTTTGATTTAGAAGAACTTGGTTTACTTTCAGATTGAACATCATTAGAAGAAGATTCCTTTTCATATTGAACTTGTTTTAGATTAATAGTGTTTGAATCTTTTGATGTTCCTACCTATTGTTTATCTTTGCTTTGAACGTTCACTTCTTCTAAAATAGAATTAATTTGATCAGAAGTGTTTTGTTTTGTTTGTTTAGGTTCATATGATTTTATCTTGATTGGATGACCATTTTTAATCTTTTCTTGATCATTTTCAACAAACACTTTTACATTTTCCTTTTCTTCTTCAGAATTCTTGTTTTTGACCTGAAAAGCTTTAAGTTTAGCTTTGTTCTCAAGAGAATGATCATGTGTTTTGAAGTTCTCTGGTAAAATGTTTGTGATAGATTCAGGCATAGGTTCATGAGTGAAGCCTAATCCTACTTTCTGTTTATCTTTTCTCTCACTTACCAGTTTTTCTACAATCATTTTTGAACTTTTAACTTAGCAAGATCCATTTGAGTAGCAGCATGTGCTATCTTCTCCTATTCAAGATTTTTGGTCATCTCTTCTAATTGTTCAGAGACATTTTCAAATTCTTTTAGAGTTTTGTTCCATGAAGTTTGAAGAGAGATCATCTTTTGGTCTGCTGTTTTATGATCAGATTTTAATATCTTATGCATTGATTCTTCTTGTTTGAGTTTCTCACAGATTTTATATGAGTATGTTCTATAGTATTCAACATGTTCATAGCATGATTTTGTGCAGAGTTTTTCTCTAACTTCAGATGGGATTTCAAGAAATTTTGGAGATGAGGTTTCAGATTTCGAAGATGAAGTGTCAACCTTTGGTTGATCAGACTGTGCCATTAGAGCTACTTCATATGTATCCTCTTAGGATCTGATTTGTCACTCCAATCATAGTCATCTTCTTCATTCTCACCTTCCACCTTTGGATCATTATTTTCTGACTAGTCTTCTTCTTGAATTTTTGCAACAAGAGATAAACTAGATGTTAAATCATTAGAATATTGTTCATCATATGCACTCTAATCATAACCATCTTTAATATTTACTACTAGATCTTTCTTGGTTTCATCGATTGATTTTGTTTCATCTTTAAGCTCAGGCATAGGAAGACTTTGATAAGGCTTTTGAAAAGTCTTCTGAGCTGGTTGAAACCTTTGATTGTTAGAACTTGATTGAGCAATTCCTCCATTATTCCTTGGAGCTTTGCATTCTCTTAAGAAATGGCCATAGCTGTTACAGTTAAAACACCTAGATTTTGATTTATCAAATCCAATAGTCTTGTTAGCACTTGGCTTGTACTTCCTGTTGACATATGAGTGTTTTTGTATCCTGTAAGAAATCATCACCATTTGCCAGTTTAAGTCCATTTCTTCAACATCTTCAGGATCCATTTCAAACAAATCCTGCAAAACAAGATCTAATTGAGTTAAATGGCTACCTTGATATGCTTGAAAACTAGCCATAAATGCAGTAAATGCAGTTTTAGACTCTTCATCCTCTAATAGGATGTTTATCACATCTTTAACTTTGCTAGATTTAGCAGAGTTAGATGAAGTAGTCTCTGTTTGAACATTTGATGTTTGAGACTGAGATTTAGGAGGAGATTGAGAGTGAGATTGTGTTGTATAAGCACGAGCACTAGTAAATGATGAATCAGTAAAAAATCCTGCTCCAACAAATAAATCTCCCTCTTCTTCTGTAACTTTCTCACTTTTTTCCATGAATGCATTTTCAACTGTGTTTGCTGGAGAAGCAACAAACTGATACTGAGACATTGATGCTGCTCTATCATTGTTCCTTGAGCTTTTATCAATCTCTACTGACTCAATCTTGGCAATAAGTAGATCTAGATCCATAAGGAACTTCTCAGTATGCTTTAGTAAGGTTACTGTTTGTTTCCATAATGAGGGTAAAGCATTGAGTAGTTTAAGATTTAGATCTTCAAGATCAGACTTAATACCAGCTGTTGACATCTCAGTTGTAAGTTGAACAAACCTGTTCATTATATGGTTTATGGTTTCTCCAGACAAATGTTGAAACAGTTCTAATTGCCTTTTCAACTTTTGTTTCTTGAGATTTTGAATCTCCTTGCCTCCTTCACAAATGGTCTTTAAGGCTTTATACATGGTATATCCAGTTTCATATCCATCAAGCCTTGCAAGAACTTCTAGAGGTAGTCCTTTACACATCAAAGAGTATGCTTTGACATTATTCTTTACTCTTCTCAAATCATCTCCTTGAAGACCATCTTCGGGATAGGGTTCTTGAGAATCTTTAGTGTATACAAACCCTCTGTCAGGTCCATCAGTAATTATAGGGATGAGTAGTCCTTTTTCTATGGATTTCCAAAGATCAGTGTTAATGGAATTTAAGTGATGTTTCAACCTAAGAGACCAATTTTTAAAATCAGCTCTGTTTTTAAGTTTTGGAACTTTATTTTCAGAATCTTCTGATTTCACCATTTTTTATATTTTGTTTTTTTTTCTTAGATTTTTGAATTAAGAAAATAAATGAAAAAGTTTTCAAAAATTTTTCTTAAAAAAATTCTAAGTGTGAAAGATGATACGCCTGAACAGTACTAAAACTCCCAAACAGTTAATGCACCTAATTTGAGAGACGTCTAAGGGATTGCCTTAGAAAAATTTTCCAAAACGCCCAAATTGATGCGTCTGAATAGTAGTAAAACGCCTAAACAGTTGTGATGCGCCTACACAGTTGTAATGTGCCTCAACAGTTGTCAAACGTCTAAACAGTTCAAATATGCCTTGACAGAGTTGATACGTCTGGACTCTCTTCAATAGTGTTCAAATGTCTGAACTGAAAACGTCTACACAGTGTTAATGCGACTAAACAGTAGTCAAACGCCTAACACTTGGACAATTTTTCAGCAAACTTCAACCCTAATGCGCCACATTCATCATGGTCATATGAATGTAACTAGCTCATATCTTCTGAAATTCTTCAACAGTTGTGATGAATTAGATGAGTTTTATGCTGATAATCATTCTTCTAACATCAATTTCTATCAATTTCAACAACAAATCAATCAATTTTGCAATTTAGTTCGAAAAAGCAATCAACTGTTGGAACACAAATTCAACAAATTATCTCGAATTTGATAAATTTAACTGCTAATTGTGATTTAGAACATGTTTCTGATGATGAAACACATCTGAAATCCATAAATTTTCATTTGAGTTATCTATCAATCACAGATTCAGTGAGCTTTTTGAGTTTCAAAGTTCGATAAACTTCAAAATTACTCAAATAACAGTTATCAACAGCTTTGATACCAATTGATAGGATCAATTGAGCTAATCTATGATAATATATGAGCACAATTCAAAGAAAACACAAACAAAGTAATCGAATTCAAGCAAGATATCAACAAAATTCACAGTTTCATTAATATCAAGCAAAGACAATTACAAAGTAATAAGCAGTGGTTCGTTCTCTCTTACTAACTAACTGTCTAAGCTATTTATAATGAAACACAGGAACTAACTAATTACAAACTAGTCCCTATACTATTACAAAAAGTAAAAAGGACACATAAAGATAACATGTCAATCTTTGTAGAGTCCTAACAAAATGAGGTCTCTATCAGCACTACAATGATAAACGCAACTGATGCATCTGGGGTGCCTTCAAATTCCAGCTCAGAGGCTCCACAACCAGATAAGGATACCTCAATTGTGGAAGACAACAATGGTGGTGGTGATAGTGATCGGGAATTTCTTGATACTACTAACCACACCATAGATGACAACATCAATGATGTCACACACTACTTGGATCAAGTTTCTCTTGATAAGTGTGCTAATGTGGTGGGAGAAACATCCATGCCAGATCTAAATTTCTCTAATTTAGATCTTTCCCAGCAACTTGTTGTGATCCCTTAGCTTAGGATCCACAAGTCTCACCCCACACAAACATCATTGGAGATGTTGTCACAGGGGTAAGAACAAGAGGACAAACCCATGAAGCAAATTTTTGTCTTCACTCTTGTTTCTTATCCCAGATAGAGCCAAAGAAAGTTGATGATACTCTAAAGGATGGAAGTTAGGTTGAGGCTATGCAACAAGAGTTGCTTCAATTCAAAAGGCAAAAATTTTGGAACCTTTGTCCTCTTCCTTATGGGAAGACTACTATAGAGATTAATGAAGAGGCTGATGCAACCTAAACATCCAATGTCTATCCTGCATGCTGCACAAGTTTATTGAAGAAGAATGCTTAGGAAGTTTTACACATACAACAAAAATACTCTAAGTGTAAAATCTTCCGAAGCCAAGACCAATATCTTCCGAAGCCAAATATGAAGTCTTTCGAAGCCTCAGAGACAAAGTCTTCCGAAGCTTCAACTCATGAAGACATATTTCTTCCGAAGACTTTTAATACATGCTTTATCTGATGTACTTTTCCATAAAGCTGGACACCTTTCCGCTGCACCTCTGTAAGGTCATCAACTTACATGAGTTGGTGAAAAGGTCCATGCTTTTTGTAACTGTACATTGAGGTCTTGAGTCTGTAAGTTTCTACTTCATGTATTTTATCCTTTTTGTAATAGATAAGGATGTGAGCTATTGCATGTCATAGTCACAAGTCAAAAGGCAATCTGCCTTTTGACTCTATAATTGATTTTGTTTTGTGTCTAGTCAATTGTATCCAGCTGGCTTTCAAAGTATAGCCAGCTGTAGGATGTAGTATAAGTATCTCATGTTCTTGTATCTTTCATTTATGCTTTATAACACTTGTAATAGAACATAGAGAAAGCAATATACTGCATTCTTGAAAAACATATACTTGTGTTCTCTGTGTTCTGTCTCTTATAGTACTTGTGTTCTTAGTGTCTTCCCTTGGTTAATCCAGTTTACTGTTTGATTAAGTTTTAGTTAATCTCCTCTTTGTGTTGTTGTGTTGTAATTGACCCCTTCAATGGTCATGCATTTGGTATGAGAGCTTTCAGGCTCCTGATATAAGATCTCACCATCTTAAGATCCCTCACACACACAAATACTAAACTTTTCAAATGGCAACCATTTCCAAGACTGATATGGACACTGGAACCATGAACAAGTCCCCACTGATCACTCTTGATGAGTTTGATACCTGGTGTTTCAGAATGGAAGGTTTCATTAGGTCTCTTGATTAAAGAATGTGGGAGTCTATTAAGAATGGACCTTTCATACCCAGCACCCTTCTGCTACTGGTGCTAGTATGATCCCAAAAGATGTGGCTAACTACTCTGATGAAGTTAGGAAAATAATAGAGATTGACAGAAAAGCCATGACAGCCCTTCAAACTGCCCTTCCAAACTTTGTGTACAAAGGTTTCAAGAAGTTGAAAACAGCCAAGCAGCTGTGGGATGCACTAAAACTGATGTATGAGGGTTCCTCTAAAGACAAGGAGAACAAGAAGGATCTCCTGAAGCAGCAGTTTGAAAACTTCACCTTCAAAACAGGTGAAACCATGACTCAGCAGTACTTTAGGTATGTTGAGATTGTGGATACCCTAGTGGATGAAGGAGTTTCTCTTGAAAACAGATACATTGTAAGGAATTTCATGTCCTCACTTCCTAGGCAATGGACACACTACTGTGTGGTGATCAAGAGTGAAAGGATCGAGATCTAGTTTGATCAATTAGATTGATATTTGCAGCGGAATAGCACACGAGTTAGACTAAATTATAGCAAGAGTAATATGAATATTCAATCAAACAGTAACGGTTATAGAGAGAGAAAGTTTTCTGCAAAAAGAATGTTTTCATTCACGCACAAGCTTCTCGTACAAGGAAATTAGGTCAACATTCCTTTTATAAGGAATGTGACATCAGCTGACGTCACTTGATAGTGACATCTAACTGATTTATACAAACACTGAAAGTAAACTAAACTACTGAAGATATCCACAACAACTGAGGACACCTTCACTAAAAGCTAAGTATAAGCTAACATTACAACTACTGAAGTTATAACATCTGAAGTGTAAGAACTTCAGATGTTTTACATAATATAAAACTACTTATTACAAACTACTAAAATGTAAACCATCACAACTACTGAAGAGAACTACTTCAGCTGTTGTGACAACTTCTGAGAACTTGGTCTTCAGACTTTGTCTTCAGCAGTTGTCTTCAGACTTTGTCTTCAGCTGTTGTCTTCAGACTTTGTCTTCAGCTGTTATCTTCAGACTTTGTCTTCAGTCTTTATCTTCAGACTTTGTCTTCAGTTGTTGTAGACCACTTTAGTTGTTTTGATGTCTGTGGGACTTAAAAGTTTTTATGATCTGGCTCATTGGTTCTTTTGGTCCAACAAACTCCCCTTGAACCAATGCAGCCAAAACCTTTAAGAGTATTGAAATCCCACTTATTGGCAGAAACATTATCTGGATCAGCTCAGAAATCATCAAATTAACCTCAGGCGAGGGAAGAGATTTCAGAAGGTTTGATTGGCAAAGGATGAATGGGAACTCTGTCTTGGGGAATTGGACACAGAGCTGTTACCCCATCCATGAAACCTACTTCCCAATGATAAGTCTGTAAGACTCTCTGACATAGGCCTCAAGGAAAACAACTTGTTCTTCCACTGTGAGTTCTTTAGCTTCACTTTCAAAGAAGAACTCAGGCCCATAGTACTCTGATAAGTACTTAATATGCTTTCCATTTTTCAGCTCCACAGTAGTTATTTCTCTGTATGCAAACTCATCAGGATGAGTGCCTTCAAGCAACAACTGAAGCTCATTTCTTCTTATTTCTTCAAGTTTCTTGTAGATCAACCCCTTCTTTTCCATTTTGTTTTCTAGTAAAGATTGTGGAGTCATCTTAGACTTGTAAGCTCTCTTGAAGTCATCAAGGATTTCCCAGGGTGACACTACAATGGCCAGCATTATCACAGCATCTACAATCTTCTTTACTTGGCCATTGTATCTACTTGGAATTTTCTTTCTACGAATTCTGTCACTTACTCTGGGGTCAGGCCAAATTCTCACTCTCTCTTTCTGATATTGAAATGTAAATCTGAGAGCATACAACCTCTGAGCATGTTTCTTCATAGCTTGTATGGATGAAGACTTGGGAAACTCTTTATCAATCATCCTTAACAGCTGCTCATCATGTTGAATGTGTTGTTCTTCTTCTTCAAGTTTGACTTTTACCATTTGCCTTTGGAAGTCAGGTGTGATTGTTGTTGGTTGACTCCTGGGCTCAAGCATCTTTACTTTAAGAATAGCAGAGATTGGCAGACTATCATCCTCATCATCATCTTCTTCTTCTTCTTCCATCCTCAACACCCTTCTCTTCCTCTTGGGTGCATCATTGGTAGTGGGTTGAGTAGGTTTCTTGGGTAAAGGAGTTGGTTTTAAGGGTTGTGAGGGTGGTTGTTTTGGAGTAGGAGATTGTGCAGGCTGCTTTAGCATCTTGGTTGTGAGTGAAGCTTTGGATAACTTTGCCATATCAAACCTTTTCCCAACACCAGCTTCATCAAGGGCTTCTATGATCAATCCTTTGTTGAATACTTCAGAAGAATAGATTTTGGTGGTTATCTCCAAAATACTGTCTCTGGACCATGACTTGACTTCAATGACTGATTTCCCAGATGTTTTGATATAAATCTTGCCATAGCTTCCAGCCTTTCCCTTTCTTTCTCACTCCAACTTGCCCATCTTTGTTCAATCTCTTGAATCTCTAGCCTTCTGATTTCAGAGTCAAGTTTGGCTGTGTCAAATCCTTGTCTGAGGAGTTGATCAATAATCTTATCCATAGATCTGCTATGTTGCTCATCAGCTTCTTTGATCAGTTCTTCTAACTTTTTCTCACCTTCAGTCTTTTCAGAGCTTTTCTTTCTCTTGTAGGTGATCATTTCCTTTTCTTTCTTCTCTTTTTCTTCTTCCTCTTCAAGTCTCTTTCTTTTGTCTACTTTCGCTGACTTAGACTCCCCCTTTTGGTTGCATTGGGTTAGGGGTGTGAATGTCAGAAAGTCTCTGAGAAACAGCATCATCAACTAAGGATTGAAGATTTGAGGAAATCCTCTCATCGATGGCTTGATGCACAATGTTTGTGATTATGGAAGTGATTTAAGGTAAGGATGATTGAAAGGCAGCAACCATTAGCTCAGAGGGGTTCTGTCCCTGAGAAATGGTGCCTGAATCAGAGGCTGGTGGCAAATTAGTTGGGAGTGGCTCAGGGTTTGGGATAGTTTTAGGAGAAACTACCATCTGTGGGTGAATGTGGGCAGATGGACTTGATTCTTGTGATGTTTTGGCAAGCAGCTCTTGTAGTCTGCATACCTCAGTCTCAAAGAAAAAGCCCAGGTCATCATCAGTCTTTGCTGAATCATCTGACTTCCTGATGAAATCAAGATGAACATGTGCTGAGTGTAGATCAGTATTCACATGCACCCCTATTTCTTGGAACTGGGGACTTCCTGCCTTAGGATAATGTCCTTCATTGGAAGTTGCCTCTGGCGAGGACTTAGAAATGATACCATCTTCATCATGATCATGTGCTGAAACAGGAGAAGAGGCAGCCTCACCAGATGTTCTAATCTCCTTCTCTACACAGGGAGATTGAAATCTGTAATCCTTGTGCCGTGGGTTATCAGCCACATTATAATCCTCTCCCTCAACTGTTGAGGTTTTCCCAGTGATAATACGTTTCTGGGGAGGGGTAGAGGAATGTAGTTGAGTCAGCACTTGTGCAATAACCACAGTTGGGCTTGTAGGGGTGGCTTCAGTGGGAGATAGGTGTGAAGAGGATTGCACCTGGGGTGAATGGTGCTCTTCAATGGCAATCTTCTCAAGTGAGAGAGATTCCAGTAATGTGGTTTCCCCATTTTTGGTTGCATCAGGATCCTGTTAAGAGGATACCTGAGTGGTTCAGTTGGTAGAGTCTTGGAAACTATAGGGGGATTACTACCCATAGTTTCATCCTGCCTTTGTGTTGCAGGGGCATCATCAGGGGACTCAACTCTCTGAGTAGCGTTTTTGGTTTGTTTGGAATGTGGTTTGGAGGGGACTTTAGATCTGGAGGATGAGGCTGTGGGTTCCTTCTGCTTGGGTTTTAGCAGTTTGGCAGCCTCTTTGAGGTGTGGGTCAGAGTTGTGCCTGGAGTATAACTCTGGCAAAACTACCACAGCAGGGACTCCAAGGCCAACAGGGCCATCAGATTTTAACTGATTCATGATTATTGCCATAAGAAACCTTGGATATAATAGCCATCTGTTAGCCATAGGTTTCATTGCCAGATCTTTTAATTCTAAAAATATAATTTCAGAAAAAGTTAAGCTTTGGCGTTCAAGGATAGAGTACAATACCTGCTGCCACCTGGTTGACATTTGATCCCATGAAGAGGTTTTGGGGGCAAGGCAAACATTGATCATGTGGAAGATTAGGTGTTCCGCATCATGGAAGTGCTTCTTCAGAATGGTTGTAGCACTTAGGTTGCCTGCATATCCTTGGTTGATGAATGATGGATCAATGGTGCCCTTCGGGTATTTGGTGACAAAGGTGGCATCATTCAGATCTAGCATTTGGCGAATGATAGCAAGAGTGACTACCACCTTCTTCTGGTTTACAAATGACTGGAGAGTGATCGTGACATCATTCTCACCAGTATGGATAGTGACATTTGTCCAAAATTGGCAAAGGGTATCGGGATAGATGGTTGGATTCAGAAGAAAAGCAGTTCGATACGAGGAATCAACCATCAGATCAATGGCATCATCAAACTTAGTCCAAAAGGCCGATTTTGTGAAGTAGGCAACACAGTTGTGTTGTGGTTTGATTTGCATGGTCGCCATTAATGGAAGATGAACGTTCAGAAATCGATTTATGAAAAGTTTGAAGTTAGGGTTAGGTATTTATAGGTTATGAAACGGCTGAAAGAAAACAACTGAAAGTTTTGGTGTTAGTCATCAGTTGTTAGAAAACGACTAAAGACATGGTTTTAACTTTCAGATGTTGTAAACAACTGAAGACTTGGTGTTTGTCATCAGTAGTTGGAAACTACTGAAGACTTGGTTTTGGCTTCAGTTGTTTTGAAATGAAATAGCAGTTGCTTGAAACAATTGAAGAATAAAATTACTCATCAGTTGTTGTCGTCAATTCACATATCTCAGTTGTTTCATTTGACCTTAACACTTACTCAGCAGATTATCTGATTTTCAGATGTTTTATTGGTCATTAGTACTTATCTGTTAAAACAGACATCAGTGATTGTAACCACATCAGTACTTTGCAACAAATAAAGTACTTCAGTACTTTTAAGTAATTTAGTCTTCAGTAGTTATGAAAACTGCTAAAGATAAAATAACTTATCAGTACTTATTTTTGATAATTATATACTAATGCTCATCAGTACTTATGAACTGAGATCATCAGTAGTTGTCAAATCATTCAAGCTGCAGCATACCAAGCCTCAGCACTAGATTTTGGAAAGTTGCACTGTCCAAAGGCTTAGTAAATATATCTGCAAGCTCATCAGCACTAGGAACAAACTTTGGATCAATCAGACCTTTTTCATAACAATCCCTGATAAAATGATGTCCGATCTCAATATGTTTGGTCCTTGAATGCTGGACAGGATTCTTAACAATACAAAGAGTTGAAGCACTATCCATCAATAAAGGAGTCTTAGTCTCTGTAATGTCATAATCCAGTAATTGATTCTGAAACCAGAGTAGCTGAGATGTACAACTTGCAGCAATAATGTACTCTGCTTCAGCAGTGGATGTAGCAACAGAAGTTTGTTTCTTACTCTGCCAAGAAACTAAACAGTTTCCTAGAAATTGGCATCCACCAGAGGTTGATTTTCTGGTTAATTTACACCTTGCATAGTCACTATTAGAGAAAGCAACTAATTTGCAAGAGTGCCCATTGGAATACCAAAGTCCTAGAGATTGAGTCCTTGCAAATATCTAAAGATCTGTTTGACTGCAATCATATGGGACACTTTAGGTGCAGCCTGAAATCTAGCACAGACACAAGTTGCAAACATAATGTCTGGTATAGAAGCTGTAAGGTACATCAAGGAACCAATCATACATCTGTAAAGAGTTTCATCAACTGCTTTACCTTTCTGATTACCATCCAGTTGTGTGGTGCTGCACATGGGAGTAGAACAGGGCTTACAGTTTTGTAAATCAAACTTTTTCAATAAATCCTTTGTATATTTTGACTGATGAATGAAAGTTCCATCAGCCATTTTTTTGATTTGCAACCCCAGAAAGAACTGTAATTCTCCCATGGCACTCATTTCAAACTTTTGTTGCATCAACTCAGTAAAGGCATCACACAACTGTGGATCAGAGGATGCAAAAATGATATCATCTACATAAATTTGAGCAAGGAGCTTATGCATGCCTACTTTCTTAATGAACAAAGTTTTATCTATGGAGCCTCTAGTGAAATTATTTTGAAGAAGAAAGTTAGATAGTGATTCATACCAGCTCTGGGAGCTTGTTTTAGCCCATAAGAGCCTTATCAAGCTTATACACCCAATCTGGATGTTTATGATCTTCAAAACCTGGTGGTTGACACACATAAACTTACTTCTTCTTTTATTTTACCATATAAGAATGCACTTTTGACCTCCATTTGAAAAACTTTAAGATTATGGAAAGCAGCATAAGCTAAGAACAATCTGATTGCCTCCAGTCTGGCTATAGGGGCAAAGGTTTCATCATAATCAATACCTTCTTCTTGTGAAAACCCCTGTACAACCAGTCTGGCCTTGTTCTTGACAATTTGGCCTTTTTCATCAGTTTTATTCCTAAACACCCATTTAGTGCCTATTGCACACTTACCTTGGGGTAGAGGAACCAGTTCCCACACTTGCTGCTTTTGAAACTGAAGAAGCTCAAGTTGCATAGCTTCAACCCATCTATTGTCTCTTAATGCAATATGATAGTTCTTTGGCTCTTGCTGACTAATGAAGAGAGCATAAAAGCAAAAATTGGACAATTGACTTCTAGTTGAAACACCAGCATTGATGTCACCAATAATCTGAGACATAGGGTGATTCTTCAGTTCTTGATACATCTATGCAAGTGTTTGTAGGTGATTCACTAGCAACAGATGGTGATACAGACTCTTGAAACCTAGAATGAGATGGCAATTCAAAAGAAGTAGAAGATCCAGATATCTCATCAGCATTTGTTGTGGATGGAGCTGCTGAAGCTACAGAACATCAAGTTTAGTAGAGTCAGGCAGTTGATCACTAAAACTTGCATTTATACCAACAGATGGATAACTAGTGGTAGGAGATGATGGATTCACAGAACTTGCAACAGCTGGAGACTGATAAGGAACATATTGCAGTATGTCGAAATCAAATAACTCTACAGGGTATTGTGGGATTTTCTCCTTTGGAGATTCATTGAACTTTACATGCAAGGTTTTTTCAACTATCTTTGTTCTGCAATTAAAAACTCTCTATGCCTTGCAAGTAGATGAATACCCAACAAAGTACCCTGCATCCACCTTTGATTCAAATTTCTGAAGTGGATCCTTTGTGTTAAGAATATAACAAGGACACCCAAATGCTCTAAAAAATGAAATCAGAGGAGCCAAATGATGTAACACTTCATAAGGAGTCTTCATCAACCTTTGATTTACTAACACTCTATTTTGCACATAGCAAGCTGTATTAACAGCTTCAGCCCAAAAGGTTAGTGGCAAACCAGAATCAACCAACATTGACCTTGCAGCTTTAATAAGGGTCCTGTTCTTTCTCTCCACCACTCCATTTTGTTCAGGAGTTCTTGGAATACTAAACTGCCTCTTGATTCCCTTAGAGAGATAGAATTCATCTAGTGTGTGATTTCTAAATTCTGTGTCATTATCACTTCTCACACACTTGACAGAAAGAGAATACTGCTTTTCCATATGCAACACAAAGTAGATGATGATTTGACCAGCCTCATCTTTTGAATGTAAGAAGAAAGTCCATACAAATCTAGAATAATCATCCACAATTAACAGACAGTATTTTTTCTTTGCCATGCTCATCACTCTTACTGAACCAAAAAGATCCATATGCAATAATTGCAAGCAGGCAGTTGACTTTGGGTCTTCTATTGGAGGGAATGATACTTTATGTTGCTTTCCTTTTAAACAAGCAGAGCAGTTGTCATCACATTTGAACTCCTTTAAAGGCAGACCTCTTACTAAACCATGATGGATCAGCTGGTTCATGTTTTTAAGATTCACATGACCAATCCTTCTGTGCCATAGTTCAGATTCTTGAGGAGAGGCCTTGGAGAATTGACATGGATGGCCTTTTAGATCAATTTTCTTCGATAAGTCTAAGGCACACACTCTTCCAATCCTGTTGGCCTTCAGGAGAGTATATTCATCCAATATCTTGTCAATCATTCTCAAAACATTGGAAGACAGAATCCGACAGTTTTGACTGGTGAAAACGCAACATGCCCTTTATCACACATTTGACTGACACTCAACAAGTTGTACTTGAGATTCTCCACATGATTAACATCATCAAACTTTATCTCACCATTTGACACAAAGCCTTTGCCGATGATGTAACCCTTAGCATCATTACCAAAAGATACAAATCCCTTCTTTCCTTGAGAGTAGTCATGAAGAAGAGAACTGCTCCCTGTCATATGCATAGATCCTCCACTGTCCACATACCAGATGCTTCTATGGCATGCTGAAGAACCCTGCATTTGTCACAACAAACTAGTTAGCTTTTGAGACCCAAACCATTTTGCTTTTGGGTCTGTTCTCATCAACAGAGTTTATACTAGCTGATTTGTCATGATTAACAGCCTTTGAAGGTGGAGATGGTGCTGAAAAGGATTCCTTTGATTTTGGCTTAGTTTTCCTTTTCAATGGTTTAATCACAGGTACATCTATTTGATTAACTCTCCCCAATAGATGTTGAACCATCATAACAAGTTGTGTCTGATTGGTTGTTAAAGCCTTCAGTTCAGCAGACACATCAGTAGTTGTATTTGATTGGTTCCTTTGACTCACCATGTCCTTCTTTTTGAAAGACACAAACTTAGTCTGGTGCTTTGATACTCCTTGAGGAATATTTTCAGCTGTTTTATGATAAACCCCTTCCTTCTTTTTAGATTTTTGTGAAAGCTTTGGGTTATCAGTTTAAGATGTTTGTGGCACAAACTTGGTTTCAAATTCATCTTTCATTTTATTAATTTTCTTTTTATGATTTTATCTTTGTTAAATTTGGAACCCTTTCTGTACCAACATTCATCAGTGAGATGAATGAATAGACCACATATTTCAAATGGCTTTTTCTTCATCTTCTGTTGTTCAACTGCTGAAGAAGATGAAACTACTGAAGGTGTGTTCTTTAGTACTTTCTTCCTCTCGATACTTATGTAAAGTACTAAAGGATTTGTAACAACTAAGACTTGTTCTTCAGAAGTTTTCTATCAGTACATTTGGATTTCCTGATAGACTCTTCAGCAGTCATCAAACCATGTTTGTTTTCATTTGGTTTGAAATGTTCTTCAGGTGTTGTTACATGCTCTTCAGTACTTTGAATACCTTGTGAGACAACACCTGAAGTGCTCAGCTTTTCTTTGATCATGTGTTCATCAGCAGTAAGACCATCAGCAAATTGATTAGCTGAGGTAGTATTACTGACTTCATCCTCTGATTTTGCATTATCACTTGAGGATGAGACACATGATGATGTGGTTTGGGAATTGATTTCACCTTCAGATTTTACTTCTGTCTTGGGAGTAAAATCTGTAGGAGGTTCAGTGTGATTATACCCAAACCCAAACTTCACATTTGAAGCTGTTTGCTTACTAAGAAGCATTTCAAACCCCTTGCAAGATGTTACCCAGCGTTCACACTCTACCTGAGTAACTGCAAGTGTTTCTTTGAGATTCTTATGATTTTCTAAGATGACCTCTACCTTTGCCTTTTCATCAGTGATTTGGCATTTTAATTTGTAAATCTCATCATCTTTTTCTTTTAAAACACACTCAAACTCAGCTTTTCTTTTGGAAATCACTTTCTCTAGGTCAAGATTTTGATTAATTAAAGCTACATTTGCTTCTCTAACTGAGGCAAAAGCAGCTATGCATGACTCAGAACATAACTTGGCCTTAGCCTCAAAAGATACTTGTGGTACCTGTGATGATGAAGCATTTGAACATGAACCATCAGTAGACTCCAGGACCATAAGAGCAAGATTTCCAAAAGGATTTTCACCACCATGTTGACCAGCACCAGAAAACACTTGTTCAGAATAACCAGAAAGATCATCTGGTAAGCTACTCCAGTCAACAACTCCAGGAGTGAAAAAGCTTTGATGTGATTGAGATTGAGATTGTTGACTTGATTGAGATGGTTGAGGCTCAGGTAGGGCATGTGGTTGTTGAGCTATGGGAACAAGAACCTGATTGGACTGAGGCATGTAAAAACAAGGATAAGGATATAGCATTTGACCTTGAGGAACAAAATATGCAGGAGATGATTGAATTGGTGAATGATGACCAGAACTGGTAGAATGTTGCCCTTTGTTTTGTGAACTATTGCCTGGAAAGGTCACAAAGGGTGCAGAAGAGTTAGATCCAGATGATCTACACTCTCTTGCAAAATGTCCAAGTCTATGGCACTTGTGACACCTCAACTTGCTCTTGTCAAAACCAACTTTGGTTTTTCCAGAGAGACCAGGAAATTTTCTACCTGTCCTTTTGTAAAATTTTTGAGATCTGATATTAACTAATGCCATTTGGCTCAAAATATCCATCTCTTCCAAATCATCATCAGTAATTCCTTTCAAATCATCCATCAAAAAGCACAATTATCACTATTACACCCTGAGTTACTATCAACCAACAAAAGCATGATCTCCACTGTTTGAAGAGAAATCTATATGCTCATCATAAGAACTTTCTGATGCAGCATATTCTGACTCATGACCAACCAGAGCAGTATTCCCTGGTACAAAATCATCAGTGAGCTTCCCAGATGAAGCCAGTTTCCTTTTCTACTCTATCTCTCTTTCAAATGTTAGTAGTTTCCTATGAAGTTGGGTGAGAGATAGATTGTCCAGATTTGCACTGGAGTGTAGGACAATAGTATATATGTCCCATCTCTCAGGCAGGGATCTGAGGAATCCGTTGTGCATCTGACTGTTTGTATATTCATGTTTAACCATTTTCAGTTCAGATATCAAACAGGAAAATCGCTCAAACTGTTGAGTCAGTGACTCACCCTTTCTATGAGAGAATGTCTCATATTGCTGGGCAAGGATCTCTCTATTGTTTGCCAAGACCTCATCATTTTCTCCAAATTGTTCTTTCAGAGCAACCCAGAGGTCATGAGCAGTTTCATGATGCATAAGTCTAGAATAGATTTCATTAGGCAGTGTCATGGCCAGAATTCCATGGGCTTTAGCATCAATTCAAACAGTTTTAGATCTTCATCTGAGTATTGCTCTCTCTTCTTCGGAACCATCTCATTGGTTTCTGGATTACTCACCATAGGCTTATATGGTCCATGAACCATAGATTTCCAACAACCTGAACTGTTGACAGACAGGTGATGGAGCATTCGGCGTTGCCATATGTTATACTCACTCCTAACAAGCATCGAAGGCTTTGTTGAGGAGCCAGTATTGTGAGGATCATTGATTGATGTAGCCATTTTCATCAATTCAAACAGGTTCAATGAGATTTTAACAGATCTAGCTCAAAAAACTCAACAACACAGTTTAAAACAAGAAGAATCTCAAATTAATTCACAGGAAGCAACAGAAAAACAACCTCTCTAACCAATTCTTGCAAGTTTGCTAATTCGATCAAACTTAGATATCAAAAGATCAGTTTCAATGATCAATTGTTAAATCGATCAATGATTAACCTGGTCCGATACCATTTGAAAGGATCGAGATGTAATTTGATCAATTAGATTGATATTTGCAGCGGAATAGCACATGAATTAGACTAATTATAGCAAGAGTAATATGAATATTCAATCAAACAGTAACGGTTATAGAGAGAGAAATTTTTATACAAAAAGAATGTTTCATTCACGCACAAGCTTCCCGTACAAGGAAATTTGGTCAACATTCCTTTTATAAAGAATGTGACATCAGCTGACGTCACTTGATAGTGACATCTAACTGATTTATACAAATAACTGAAAGTAAACTAAACTACTGAAGATATCCACAACAACTGAGGACACCTTCACTAAAAGCTAAGTATAAGCTAACATTACAACTACTGAGGTTATAACATCTGAAGTGTAAGAACTTTAGATGTTTTACATGATATAAAACTACTGATTACAAACTACTGAAATGTAAACCATCACAACTACTGAAGAGAACTACTTCAGCTGTTGTGACAACTTCTGAGAACTTGGTCTTCAGACTTTGTCTTCAGCAATTGTCTTCAAACTTTGTCTTCAGCTGTTGTCTTCAGACTTTGTCTTCAGCTGTTGTTTTCAGACTTTGTCTTTAGACTTTATCTTCAGACTTTGTCTTCAGCTGTTGTAGACCACTTTAGTTGTTTTGATGTCTGTGGGACTTAAAGGTTTTTCTGATCTGGCTCATTGGTTCTTTTGGTCTAACAAAGAGAACTAAAAATCTCAAAACTCTTACTCTGACAGAGTTATATGGGATTCTCAGTGGCTACCAGATGGAGATGAACATGCAAGGTTCATCTGGCAACTCCAATAATCAAACGGGTTCAACCCTACATGTGGTTGAAAAGGATAGCATAGAACCCAAACATCATCTCTTATGTTACCTTGACAATTCACCAAAGGGTCCTCTCATCACCTTCCCGGAGACACCAAGAGAGAACTACACTCAAGGAAGCCTATTCCAAGAGACAAGCTCTTCTCAAGCTTTTGTGTCTTCTGATGAAAGTTGTGGCAACTCTCTTTTCACTCTTGAAGACCTGGACTGTATTCATCCTGATGATCTGGAATACATGGAAATAGTCTAGCAGATGGCTCTTCTCACTCATAGAGCCAAGAAGTTCTACAAGAGGACTGGAAGGAAGTTCCCACGCAATGCAACCAATGGGAAGGTTGGCCTGGACAAAGGCAAAGTCAAGTGTTACAACTATAACTTGATGGACCACTTCGCCAGAGAGTGTAAGGCACCTAGAGCAAATGGTGGCCAAACACAGTCCAGACCAAACTACACTGACAAAGCTCTTCAGAATGAGAAGTCAAAGCAGCAGGCTGCTATTGCTATTGAAGAAGGAGGCTTTGACTAGAGCTTTCAAGTGGAAGATGCTTCTCCTAACCAAGCACTAATGGAGATCATGATGAAGCCAAGGTATTGGAACATCTCTGTACTCCTGAATGCATTGCTAAAGTTAATAGATACAGGTCCTATAACCTAGAGATGAGATCTAATCTTGAGTCCTTAAACATTTTAAAATCTAATTTTAGAAAGTCTGAAAATGATTATAATCTGAAGATAGATGACCTAAAGAAAACCATTTCAGTTCTAAAACATGAACACATAGATTTTAGGACTCAAATCAAAGATCTCATAACCAACTTAACTAAGTGCCAAGCTGAGCTTGTGATCAGCAAAGCTAGGGCAGAAAAGAGTGTTCTTGAAGAAGAGACCTTCAAGAACATGGTATCCTCATCCCTGCATAACAAAGTGTGCTATCAAAACAGGCAGGGATTAGGATCCAATGAGATAGCTCCTCCACACACAATCTTGTCTATAAGATCTCCTAGGTATAGAACTTGTGAAGATGAGCTTCCTCTCATAGATCCTATGAGTGAAGAGGATGAAGAAGAGATAGTGAAGAATTCCTCTGAGAAGAGTGAAGAGGAGGATTCCAAGAAGGGCCACTATCCTTCTGAGGAGAAAAAGAAGACTGTGATGACCAAGTCCATGAGAAAGAACTTCATCAGAAAGAGCAAAAGAAAGGCAAGGAAGGCTCAAGAGATCAAGGCTACTTTTGATTCTAAGTAGAAACAAGTTTTCATCTCTGCAGGGTTGAAAGTGGTAGGGACTGAAGACATAAACCAAAACTCCTCTGCTAAGAGTTCTGCTTCTTGTTCAACTCATCTCAGAGAAGAAGACTGATCTACTGTGTACCACTGCTACACAGCCTGGACCATCAAACTCCAAGCATAGTTCTCAGCCCAAGAGGACTGTCTCAGGATCTGCAAAGATAAAGGTGGAGAAGGGATGTGACCAAAGACAGTCTTGTTCTCAGGACAAGGCTCTTGTGAAGAAGAAGATGAATTGTGTCATGTGTGACAGTGCCACTCACATTGCTGAGGATTTTCCATACAATCCTAAAGGTACTGTCCATATGACCAAATCAAAGACTTCAAAGGGTCTCAAGAAGATTCAAGCTTTGGAAGGAAAATCTGTTTCCCTCGAAAGCTCCAAAACTAAGAAGAAGGCAAGTGGAAAATTACCTTCAGAAGAGAAGTGGTCTCGCAAGAAAGGAGTTCTTCCAAAGCACTAAAGTCTGCTGTAGTGTCTGGAGAATCTTCTGAAGGTTTAGTCATCAAAACTTCCGAAGTCCCAAAAGCTTCTGAAGTTTTGAAGGTCAAGTCCAGGACTCCAAAGGTGGTGTGGAAGTCTAAGAAAGACCAAGTGACTGAGAATTCTCCATCAACAACAGCTCAAGATCCTCTTAGTACAACCATAGGATCTATTATTGTTGAATTACCTTCTGTAATGAACCCAAGACAAACAAGGCTTGGGTTTTCAAATGTAACTAATCATTTTCTTTGTGCAGGGACAGCTGAAGACAAACAAAAATGTCTGGATCATAGACAGTGGTTGTTCCAGGCACATGACAGGCAATAGGTCATTACTCCAGAACTTTGAAAGGATTGATGGAGGACTAGTTGCTTTTGGAGGAGATGAAGGTGGTTACATTTTTAGAAGGGGAAAGGTCATAAATGGTAAGCTCAGCATAGAAAAGGTAAACTTTGTCAAGGAGCTTGGATACAATCTTCTGAGTGTATCTCAATTTTGTGATCAGAGTCATAACATGCTCTTTACTAAGCATGAGTGCATTATTCTTAAGCCTGGTGTGGTCATTCCTTATAAGCATATCCTGCTTAGAGCCCCCAGGAAAGGAAACATGTACAAGATGGACTTGCAAGAAACCTCTCCCTCTAGAGAAGTTTCATGCTTTCTGTCTAAAGCAAATAGTGATAAGTCTTTCCTATGGCATAAAAGAATGTTCCATGTAAACTTCAAGAACACGAATAAATTGATTAAGCATGATTTGGTAACTGGAATGCCAAAGAAAGAGTTTACAAGTGATGACCATTGTGTTGCATGCCTGAAAGGGATGCAACATAAGGTATCTCACAAGCCTAAGGAAAGAAACTCCATCACTACACCCCTACATTTGTTACATATGGATCTCTTTGGCCCCACAAGTGTAATGAACTTATAAAGGACTTCTTACTGTTTATTTATCATAGATGACTTTACAAGATTCACCTAGTTTTCTTCCTTAGAACTAAGGATGAGACTCCTGAGATTCTGAAGAATTTCATCTTAAAGATTGAGAATCAATCTGGTCACAAGGTCAAGATCATAAGATGTGATCAAGGAACTGAATTTAAGAACCAACTCCTTATACATTCTGTGATAAAAAGGGTATTACAAGACAATATAGTGCTCCCAGGACTCCTTAGCAAAATGGTGTTGCTGAGAGGAGAAACAGGACACTGATTGAAGCTGTAAGAACCATGTTGTCTGACTCTAAGCTGCCCATCACCTTCTGGGCAGAGGCAATCAACACTGCCTACTGTGTGCAGAACAAAGTTTTTGTAGTTAAGACTCTGGCAAGACTCCTTATGAACTTTGGCACAAGAGGAAACCTTTCATTGGTTTTCTCTGGTCATTTGGTTGTCCTTGCACCATCTTGAATACCAATGATCAAATTACCAAGTTTGCTGAGAAATCAGATGATGAACACTTTATTGGATACTCTTCTCAAGCTAAACCGTACAGAGTATACAATCTCAGAACTAGAATTGTTGAGGAGTCAGCCAATGTGACTTTCAATGAACACACACCCTGTGTTGCTCGTTCTGGTCTGGATTGGTTATTTGATCTTGACTTAGTTACCAACTGTTTTAACAAATCTTGTGAGAATGTTTCAGGATCTGCAGAAAATTTAAATACAGGTGATCCTCAACCAAGATTTGAGCTAAGAAGACCTTCAAGTCATAGATCTTCAGCTCCAGTTGGAACTACTTATGCTAATGAGGTTTCTATCAGCACTACAATGACAAACTCAGCTGATACATCTAGGGTGCCTTCAAATTCCAGGTTAGAGGCTCCACAAACAGATAAGAACACCTCAATTATGGAAGACAACAATGGTGGTGGTGACAGTGACCAAGAATTTCTTGATGCCACTAATCACACCATAGATGAGAACATCAATGATGTCACACACTGCTTGGATCAAATATCTCTTAAAAAGTGTGCTGATGTGGTGGGAGAAACATCTATGCCAGATCTAAATTTCTATATTTTAGATCTCTCTCAGCAACTTGTTATGATCGCTCAGCTTAGGATCCATAAGTCTCACCCCACCACAAACATCATTGGAGATGTTGTCACAGGGGTAAGGACAAGAGGACAAACCCATGAAGCAAATGTTTGTCTTCACTCTTGCTTCTTATCCTAGATAGAGCCAAAGAAAGTTGATGAGGCTCTAAAGGATGGAAGTTGGGTAGAAGCTATGCAACAAGAGCTGCTTCAATTCAAAAGGCAAAAAGTTTGGAACCTTTGTCCTCTTCCTTCTGGGAAGACTACCATTGGAACCAAATGGGTGTTTAGGAATAAGAAAGATGATAGAGGCATCATCATCAAGAACAAAGCTAGAGTGGTTGTTCAAGGATACACACAAGAAGAAGGGATTGATTACACTGATGTCTTTGCTCCAGTGGCAAGATTAGAAGCTGTTAGGATATTCCTGGCATTTGCTGCATCCAAGAACTTCAAGGTTTTTCAACTAGATGTGAAGTGTGCCTTTTTATATGGAGTGATAGATGAAGAGGTATGTCTCAAACAGCCACCTGGTTTTGTAGACCCTGATCATCCTGATTATTTCTACAAGCTTGACAAAGCTCTCTATGGGCTACATCAGGCACCCAAGAAATGGTATGAGACACTGTCTGAGTATCTTTGTAAACATGGATACAGGAGAGGTACTATAGATGGAACTCTCTTCATCAAAGGACAGGGAAATGACATACTGCTAGTTCAAGTGTATGTGGATGACATCATCTTTGGTTCAACTAATCCAAAGCTCTGTAAAGACTTTGAGAAGCTGATGTAAGACAGATTTGAAATGAGTGCCATGGGGGAACTCAATTTCTTTCAGGGAATTCAAGTGAAGCTAGTTGAAGATGGCATCTTCATAAGTCAGTCAAAGTATATTCAAGACATACTCAAGATATTCAACATGACTGATTGTAAGATTGCTAAGGCACCCATAGCTAGAAACCACTCTCTTGGACCTGATCTCGAGGGAGAGTGTGTAGATGAACACTTATATAGGGCTATGATTGGGTCTCTTATGTATCTTACTGCTAGCAGGCCTGATATCATGTTTGCTACATGCATCTGTGCAAGATATCAAGCCAACCCTAAGATGTCTCACCTCATCACTATCAAGAGGATTCTAAGATACCTCAAAGGTGCTTCAACACTTGGTTTATGGTACCCTAAGAATCCTGACTTCAAACTGTATACTTATACAGATAGTGATTATGGTGGTTGTAACATGACTGCAAAGTCTACATCTGGGGGATGTCAGTTCCTTGGTAGAAGGGTTGTCTCATAGCAATGCAAGAAACATTCATGTGTCTCTGCATCAACTGCTGAAGTTGAATCCATTGCTGCTACAAGTTGTTGTGCTCAAGTACTTTGTATTCAGAATCAAATGTTGGACTATGGGTTAAACTTCAAGGAGACTCCCATTCACATAGACAACAACAGTGCTATCTCAATCATAGAGAATCATGTGCATCACTCAAGGACAAAGCACATCAATATCAGGTATCATTTAAAAAGAGATAATTATGAAAAGGGATTAATCAAACTAGTCAAAGTTCACACAGATGAACAATATGCTGATCTGTTTACAAAGACTTTTGATGAACAGAGATTTAAATATCTTGTATCAGCTATTGGGATGATCAACTTTGAGTAAACTTTTCTTAAAACTAATTCTTATTATTTCTTAAAATATGTGTGTCCTAAGTTCTCTAGTTCATCACTTTCATAAGCTCGTGTTTTCTTTGGATAAAATTTCTTTTTGAAGACTTTCCTTAGATTCTTGAAAATTTATGATACTTCGGAAGTTATTCTTTTAACTTCGAAAGCGAATCATGCGTTCAAAATAAATAACTGTCTAAGAAATTTACCTTCGGAAGAGCTTTCAGATCTATCTTCTGAAGCTTAAATACTTGTCTCAGACACTTACTTATTTTCAAGGACCATTTACTTCCGAAGCAAAATTAACTCTCGGAAGCTTTGTTGTTTTATATACAAAGCACCAAGTTTTAATGTCTCTTCCGAAGCAAAATTCCCAAAACTCTCAGGAAATTCTTCCGAAGTCATTTTAGCTTCGGAAGCTTTTTTAATTAAAACTTCCGAAGATAATTAACTTTCAGAAGCTTTTTGACTTCCAAGAAAACTACTTTTTGAGCAAAAGTAAACTACTTTTTCAGAGGTGGGACCGACATCCGGATTTCAAAGTTTATCCACTTTCATTAAACTTTATCTGAAATCCCTCTCACATATAAACCCAACGCTTTCCCCCTCTTTCTATCATCTATTCTTCCTCCAAACCTAAAAACCCAAAATTTCTCTCTGAAATTTCTTTCTTCCTGCTTACTTCATCTCTAAGCTACCTTAAAATGGCCAACCTTGCTCACAAAAATGATCCCAACTTTACCATGTAGCTACACAGGCAACACAATCAGGTTGCTCTGTTAAGCTCTGAGAAAGTTCCTCATTTTTAGAGGTTTGTCGTTTCTTAGCTCTGTCTAACTACTTCACCTCCCTAACCATTGATCATCCACTCTATGAGGATCATCTACTAGAATTCTGGAAAACCTGCCAAGAGGTTGTTATGGATGGGGAAAAGGCATTGTCGCCACAGTGCAAGGGAGAACAGTCTTATCACTCTGGTCATCATCAACATGCATCTTCAGCTGGATGATGAAGAAGGTGAGGTGTTCTTCCCAAAGGAAGCTGTCCATCATTCCTTTGAGCAGATGGGATATGAGGGAGATTTCTCTGTAAAGACCTTTAGGAAAGGGAAGGTCTCATCCCAATGGAGATTCCTGCTCCATGTGGTCATCCACAGCTTATCAAACAAGCATGGTGGATGGGACCAAATTCCTGAAGATCTCTCCTTCATAGTCCATGGAATGGTTCAGGGGTCAAATTCAGGTATTCTCAGTTTGTTTATACAAATTTACTTGCTAATTTAGACTCCTTAGAGTATTACATGTTTCCTAGATATGTCCAGTACATTCTTAACTGTGAACTGGGCTCACAGTTGAGGGAAACAAGTAACTTTCTTAAAATGGGACAGATGATGCTTGACATCTTTAAAATACTGAGAAAGCCCACTGTTGGCTTCTCTGGGGTAGAAACAACCCTTGTCCCAAAAATGTTAAGCTCATTGCTCAAGGTGACAACCTAGCAGCACAAGCTAGTGTTGAGCCCACACCTGCTACCTCCTAACCACCCACACAGCCTCAAATCACCATCACTTACCAAAGAAAATCCAAACAAACCCCTGCTCAGGCTATTCAGTCTGTGGAGGCCCCCATATACTCACCTATACAGGAAGAAGTGGACACTAGAGCTCCCACTTCTCCTGAGGAGCAGACCACTCCTATCTCTTCAAGAATCAGTGCTGAGGTTCCTCATGCTTAGCCTGATGAGCTCATTAGCCCAACTGCCTTAAGCCATCACTCTGAGTCTCAACACTCAAGTGATCAACCTTCAGGTGACAGTTACCATCCCCAGCCTATAGATCTCAACCAACCAATTCTCAACCTTGACTTCTATACTGATGAAGATCTAGGTTTCAGTGAGTATAATGAGTCTCTCTTCTTTACCCCTACTCAAAGAAGATGAATGCTCCTGAGTCTCCTATATCTATCCCACATCAGTCACCTACAACTGAGGTGGACACTTCTGAACCTGTTCAGGATGTCCATATGGAAGAGGATCTCACTTCTGAAAGTGATTACATCATTAAGACCTCAACCATTGCAACTCAGCCCACTGACATCTCAACTGAGATTACCAGTGAGCAGAGGAAAACCAGCAGCCAAGAACCTAAAGCTGGTGCTGAGAGAGGACTTTGGCCCAATCATCTCATCCCCAAATGAGTCTTCTGATGAAGATGAGGGGAATCTGAGACTAAGGTGCACAAACTGACTAAAACATGCACCTATTTAGTCTCAAAGGTCAGTCATCTTGAATCTCAGGTGACTACCTTACACAACAGGATAAATGATCAGTAACTTGAGATTTCATATCTTAAGGAAAAACTAGTTGGGAGACCCTTAAGAAGTGCTCAACCAGGAACACAAGAACCTGTGGGATGTGATTGACCGATCTTCCAGCTCACCTATGCAATTGGGTGATGCTACTAAAAAGGGGGAGAAAGTTATTACAGCCACTGAACCTAGGAGTTCTTCAGAGAGAATGGACATTGAGGACTCACCATCCTCACTTACAATTATGCATTCTCAGCAACCTCCTCAAGTTCACACTGATATGGACTACACAGAATCCTTCATACAGAGTCTGTTTGAGGATGGAATACGAAGGGCTATGTCATCTTCACCATCTTCTAGTCACATCATTGGGTGGAGGTATGACAACATCAGGAAAGCCCTAATCATCATAAGAGTTCAAGGACAGCAAGAAGTCTTTAATTTTCAGACTTTGAACTACTATGAAGGTCTGGATTTAGTCAACATGCCACTTGTCAACCCAAGCAAATCAAGACAAGCTGACAGACTGGCTTAAAGAATCCAAGACAGGATCATTGCAGAGTTCATCTTAAGAAGGAGACTTAGGCAATTAGGCAATACCATCGGTCAACTAGATGTTGAGGCAGACCCTAAGATTAGTTTCATAGGGGAAACCTTGACTGAAGGCCCAGTGGCAGAACCTGAGACCCTTGTCTCATCATTATCAACTGTTGTAGAGATCCACACTCCTATTGAGACACCTACTTGTTGGACCAAAAGAACCAATGAGCCAGATCAGAAAAACCTTTAAGTCCCATAGACATCTAAACAACTAAAGTGATCTACAACTGCTGAAGACAAAGTCTGAAGACAAAGTTTGAAGACAAAGTCTGAAGACAACTGCTGAAGACAAAGTCTGAAGACAACTGCTGAAGACAAAGTCTGAAGATCAAGTTCTCAGATGTTGTCACAACAGCTGAAGTAGTTCTCTTTAGTAGTTATGATGGTTTATATTTCAGTAGTTTGTAATCATTAGTTTTATATTATGTAAAACATCTTAAGTTCTTATACTTCAGATATTATAACTTCAGTAGTTATAATGTTTGTTTATACTTAGCTTCTAATGAAGGTGTCCTCGGTTGTTGTGGACATCTTCAGTAGTTTAGTTTAATTTCAGTTGTTTGTATAAATCAGTTAGATGTCACTATCATGTGACGTCATCTAATGTCACATTCCTTATAAAAGAATGTTGACCTAATTTCCCTAAAAGGGAAGCGTGTGTATGAAGGCACTCATCCTGATGAGTTTGCATACATCCTGATGAGTTTGCATTTTGTTTTCAACTCTTCTTATTTCCTCAACTCTTCAATCTTTAGTTGATGCCTTTCAAACTTTCCATTTTGTTTTCTAGTAAAGTTTGTGGAGTCATTTTAGACTTGTAAGCTCTCTTGAAGTCATCAAGAATTTCCCAGGGTGACACTACAATGGCCAGCATTATCACAGCATCTACAATCTTCTTTACTTGGCCATTGTATCTGCTTGGAATCTTCATTTTGTGAATTCTGTCACTTACTCTGGGGTCAGACCAAATTCTCACTCTCTCTTTCTGATATTGGAATGTAAATCTAAGAGCATACAACCTCTGAGCATGTTTCTTCATAGCTTGTATGGATGAAGACTTGGGAAACTCTTTATCAATCATCCTTAACAATTGCTCATCATGTTGTTTGTGTTGTTCTTCTTCTTCAAGTTTGACTTTTACCATTTGCCTTTGAAAGTCAGGTGTGATTGTTGTTGGTTGACTCCTAGGCTCAGGCATTTTTATTTTGAGAACAGCAGAGAGTGGCAGACTATCATCCTCATCATCTTTTTCTTCTTCCATCCTCAACACCCTTCTCTCCTCTTAGGTGCATCATTGGTAATGGGTTCAGTAGATTTCTTAGGTAAAGGAATTGGTTTTGAGGGTTATGAAGGTGGTTGTTTTGGTTTGGGTGATAGTGCAGGCTGCTCTAGCATCTTGGATTTGAGTGAAGCTTTGGATAGTTTTGCCATATCAGTCCTTTTCCCAGCACCAGCTTCATCAAGAGCTTCTATGATCAATCTTTTGTTAAATACTTCAGAAGAACAGATTCTGGTGGTTATCTCCAAAATACTGTCTTTGGACCATGACTTTACTTCAATGATCGACCTTCCTAGATGTTTTGATATAAATCTTGCCATAGTTTCTAGCCTTTCTCTTTCTTTCTCACTCCAACTTGCCCATCTTTGTTCAATTTCTTGAATCTCTAACCTTCTGATCTCAGAGTCAAGTTTGGCAGTGTCAAATCCTTGTCTGAAGAGTTGATCAATAATCTTATCCATAGATCTGCAATGTTGCTTATCAGCTTCTTTGATCAATTCTTCCAACTTTTTCTCACCTTTAGTCTTTTCAGAGGATTTCTTCCTTTTGTAAGTGATCATCTCCTTTTCTTTCTGCTCTTTTTCTGCTTCCTCTTCAGCTCTTTTTCTTTTGTCTACTTTCGCTGACTTAGACTCCCCCTTTTTGGTTGCATTGGGTTCGGGGGTGTGAATGTCAGAAAGTTTCTTAGAAACTGTAGCATCAACTAAAGAATGAAGAGTTGAGGAAAGCCTCTCATTAATGGCTTGATGTACAGTGTTGTGATTATAGAAGTGATGAAAGGTAAGGATGTTTGAAAGGCAGCAACCATTTGTTCAGAGCGGTTTTGTCCCTGAGAAATGGCACCTGAAGCAGAGGTTGGTCGCAAGTTTGTTGAGAGTGGCTCAGTATTTGGGATAGTTTCAGGAGAAACTGCCATCTGTGGGTGAATGTGGGCAGATGAACTTGTGACATTTTGGGAAGCAGTTCTTGTAGTCTGCATACCTCAGTCTCAAGAATAGTATTGTGGGCTAGAACATCAAAGAAAAAGCCCAGGTCATCATCAGTCTGTGCTGAATCAGCTGACCTCCTGATGAAATCAGGATGAACATGTGCTGAGTGTAGATCAGTATTCACATGTGCCCTTATTTCTCGAAACTGGGGACTTCTTGCCTCAGGATAATGTCCTTCATTGGTAGTTGCCTCTGGTGAGGACTTAGAAATGATACCAGCTTCATCCTGATCATGTGCTGAACAAGGAGAAGAGGCAGCCTCACCAGATGTTTAATCTCCTCCTCTACACTAGGAGATTGAACTCTGTAATCCCTGTGCTGTGGGTTATCAGCTACATTATAATCCTCTCCCTCAATGGTTGAGGTTTTCCTAGTAGTAATAGGTTTCTGGGGAGGGGTAGAGGAATGTAGTTGAGTCAACACTTGTGCAATAACCATAGTTGGGCTTGTAGGGGTGGCTTCAGTGGGAGATAGGTGTGAAAAGGATTGCACCTGGGGAGAATGGTGCTCTTCAATGGCAATCCTCTCAAGTGAGAGAGATTCCAGTAATGTGGTTTCCTATTTTTGGTTGCACCAGGATCCTGTTGAGAGGATACATGAGCGGTTTCAGCTGGTAGAGTCCTGGAAAGTACAGGGGGATTACTACCCATAGTTTCATCCTGCGTTTGTGTTGCAGGGGCATCAGCAGGGGACTCAACTCCCTGAGTAGCCTTTTTGGGTTGTTTGGAGAGAGGTTTGGAGGGGACTTTGGATCTGGAGGATGAGGCTGTGGGTACCTTCTGCTTGGGTTTTAGCAGTTTGGCAGCCTCTTTGAGGTGTGGGTCAGAGTTGTGCCTGGAGTATACCTCTGGCAAAACTACCACAGCAGGGACTCCAAGGCCAACAGGGCCATCAGATTGTAACTGATTCATGATTATGGCCATAAGAAACCTTGGATATAATAGCCATCTGTTAGCTACAAGTTTCATTGCCAGATCTTTTAATTCTAAAAATATAATTTCAGAAAAATTTAAGCTTTGGCGTTCAAGAATATAATACAATACCTACTGCCAGCTGGATGACATTTGATCCCATGAAGAGGTTTGGGGGCAAGACAAACACTGATCATGTGAAAGATTAGGTGTTCAGCATCATGAAAGTGCTTCTTCAAAATGGTAGTGGCACTTAAGTTGCCCTCATAGCCATGATTAATGAATGAGAGATCAATGGTGCCCTTCGGGTATTTGGTGACAAAGGTAGCATCATTCAAATCTAGCGTTATGCGAATGATAGCAGGAGTGACAATCACCTTCTTCTTGTTTACAAATGACTGGAGAGTGATCGCAACATCATTCTCACCAGTATGGATGGTGACATTTGTCCAGAATTGACAAAGAAAGTCAGCATAGATGGTAGGATTCAGAAGAAAAGCAGTTCGATACTGGGAATCAGCCATCAGATCAATAACATCATCAAACTTAGTCCAAAAGGTTGATTTTGTGAAGTAAGCAACACAGTTGTGTCGAGGTTTGATTTGCATGGTCGCCATTAATGGGAGATGAACGTTCGGAAATCGATTTATGAAAAGTTTGAAGTTAGGGTTAGGTATTTATAGGTTATGAAACGGCTGAAAGAAAATATCTGAAAGTTTTGGTTTTAGTCATCAGTTGTTAGAAAATGACTGAAGACATGGTTTTAACTTTCTGGTGTTGTAAACAACTGAAGACTTGGTCTTTGTCATCAGTAGTTGAAAAAACTACTGAAGACTTGGTTTGGCTTCAGTTGTTTTGAAATGAAACATCAGTTGTTAGAACCAATTGAAGAATAAACTTACTCATCAGTTGTTGTTGTCAATTCACATATCTCAGTTGTTTCATTTGACCTTAACACTTACTTAGCAGATTATCTGATTTTCAGATGTTTCATTGGTCATCAGTACTTATCTGTTAGAACAGACGTCAGTAGTTGTAACCACTGCAGTACTTTTCAACAGATAAAGTACTTCAGTACTTTAAGGAATTTAGTCTTCAGTAGTTATGAAAAACTGCTAAAGATAAAATAGCTTCAGTACCTATTTGTGACAGCTATATACTGATGCTCATCAGTACTTGGGAGCTGAGATCATCAGTAGTTGTCAATTTATTCAAGCTACAGCATACCAAGCCTTAGCACAAGATTTTGAAAAGTTGCATTGTCCAAAGGCTTAGTAAATATATCTGCAAGCTCATCAGCACTAGGAACAAACTTTGGATCAATCAGACCTTTTTCATAACAATCCCTGATAAAGTGATGTCTGATCTCAAATGTTTGGTCCTAGAATGCTGGACAAGATTCTTAACAATACAAAGAGCTGAAGCATTGTCCATCAGTAAAAGAGTCTTAGTCTCTGTAATGTCATAATCCAGTAATTGATTCTGAAGCCAGAGTACCTGAGATGTACAACTTGTAGCAGCAATGTACTCTGCTTCAGCAGTGGATGTAGCAATAGAGGTTTGTTTCTTACTCTGCCAAGAAACCAAACAGTTGCCTAGAAATTGGCATCCACCAGAGGTGGATTTTCTGGTTAATTTACACCCGGCATAGTCACTATCAGAGAAAGCAACTAATTTGCAAGAGTGCCCAGTGGAATACCAAAGTCCTAGAGATTAAGTTCCTTGCAAATATCTAAAGATCCTTTTGACTGCAATCATGTGAGATACTTTAGGTGCAGCCTGAAATCTAGCACAGACACAAGTTGCAAACATAATGTCTGGTCTAGAGGCTGTAAGATACATCAAGGAACCAATCATACATCTGTAAAGAGTTTCATCAACTGCTTTACCTTTTGATTAGCATCCAGTTGTGTGGTGCTGCACATGGGAGTAGAACAAGGCTTACAGTTTTGTAAATCAAATTTTTTTAACAAATCCTTTATATATTTTGACTGATGAATGAAAGTTCCATCAGCCTTTCGTTTGATTTGCAACCCCAGAAAGAACTGTATTTCTCCCATGGCACTCATTTCAAACTTTTGTTGCATCAACTTAGTAAAGGCATCACACAACTGTGGATCAGAGGATGCAAAAATAATATCATCAACATGAATTTGAACGAGATTATGCATGCCTACTTTCTTAATGAACAAGGTTTTATCTATGGATCCTCTAGTGAAATTATTTTGAAAAAGAAAGTTGGACAGTGTTTCATACCAGGCTCTAGGTGCTTGTTTTAGTCCATAAAGAGCCTTATCAAGCTTATACACCCAATCTGGATGTTTATGATCTTCAAAACCTAGTGGTTGGCACACATAAAGTTCTTCTTTTATTTTACCATATAAGAATGCACTTTTGACATCCATTTGAAAAACTTTGAGATTATGAAAATCAGCATAAGCTAAAAACAATCTGATTGCTTCCAGTCTGGCAACAAGGGTAAAGGATTCATAATCAATACCTCTTCTTGTGAAAATCCCTGTACAACCAGTCTGGCCTTGTTCTGGACAATTTGGCCTTTTCATCAGTTTTATTCCTAAACACCCATTTAGTGCCTATTGCACACTTACCTTGGGGAAGAGGAACCAGTTCCCACACTTGCTGCTTTTGAAACTGAAGAAGCTCAAGTTGCATAGCTTCAACCCATCCATTGTCTTTTAATGCAATATGATAATTCTTTGGCTCTTGCTGACTGATGAAGAGGGCATAGAAGCAAAAGTCGGACAATTGACTTCTGGTTGAAACCCCAGCATTGATTTCACTAATGATCTGAGACATGGGATGATTCTTCAGTTCTTGATACTCATAAGATATGTGCAAGTGTTTGTAGGTGATTCAGCAGCAACAGATGGTGATCCAGATTCTTGAAACCTAGAATGAGATGACAATTCAAATGAAGTAGAGGATTCAGAGTTCTCATCAGCATTTGTTGTGGGTGAAACTGCTAAAGCTACAGGAACATCAAGTTTAGTAGACTCAGGCAGTTGATCACTAAAACTTGCATTGATACCAACAGATGGATAACATGTTGCAGAAGATGATGGATTCATAGAACTTGCAACATCTGGAGACTGATAAGGAACATATTGCAGTATGTCCAGATCAAATAACTCCATAGGATTTTATGGGATTTTCTCCTTTGGAGATTCATTAAACTTTACATGCAAGGTTTCTTCTACAATCTTGATCTGTAATTAAAACTCTGTATGCCTTGCAAGTAGAGGAATACCCAACAAAGTACCCTGCATCCACCTTTGATTCAAACTTCTGAAGTGGATCTTTTGTGTTGAGAATATAACAGGGACACCCAATGCTCTAAAGAAGGAAATCAGAGGAGCCAAATGATGTAACACTTCATAAGGAGTCTTCATCAACCTTTGATTTACCAAAACTCTATTTTGTACATAACAAGCTGTATTAACAGCTTCAGCCCAAAAGGTTAGTGGCAAACCAGAATCAGCCAACATTGACCTTGCAGCTTCAATAAGGGTCCTGTTCTTTCTCTCCACCACTCCATTTTGTTTATGAGTTCTAGGAATGCTAAACTGCCTCTTGATTCCCTTAGAGAAATAAAATTCATCAAGTGTGTGATTTCTAAACTCTGTGCCATTATCACTCCTCACACACTTGACAGATAGAGAATACTGCTTTTCTACAGGCAACACAAAGTAGATGATAATTTGACCAGCCTCATCTTTTGAATGTAAGAAGAAGGTCCATACAAATCTGGAATAATCATCCACAATTACCAAACAGTATTTTTTCTTTGCCATACTCATCACTCTTACTGGACCAAAAAGATCCATATGCAGTAATTGCAAGCAGGCAGTGGACTTTGGTTCTTCTATTGGAGGGAATGATACTTTATGTTGCTTTCCTTTTAAACAAGCAGAGCAGTTGTCATCACATTTGAACTCCTTTAAGGGCAAACCTCTCACTAACCCATGAAGGATCAGCTGGTTCATATTTCTAAGATTCACATGACCAAGCCTTCTGTTCCAAAGCTCAGATTCCTGAGGAGAGGCCTTGGAAAATAGACATGGATGGCCTTTTAGATCAATTTCTTTGATAAGTCTAAGGCATATACTCTTCCAACCCTGTTGGCTTTCAGGAGAGTATGTTCATCCAATATCTTGTCAATCATATTCAAAACATTGAAAGACAGAATTCAACAGTTCTGACTGGTGAAAAGTGCAACATGCCCTTTATCACACATTTGACTGACACTCAACAAATTATACTTGAGATTCTCCACATGGTTGACATCATCAAACCTTATTTCACCATTTGAAACAAAGCCTTTGCCGATGATGTAACCCTTAGCATCATTACCAAAAGATACAAATCCCTTCTTTCCTTGAGAGTAGTCATGAAGAAGAGATCTGCTCCCAGTCATATGCATAGATCCTCCACTGTCCACATACCAGATGCTTCTATGGCATGTTGAAGAACCCTGCATATATCACAACAACTAGTTAGCTTTTGAGACCCAAACCTTTTTGGTTTTGGGTCTGTTCTCATCAACATCTTTTATACTAACTGATTTGTCATGATTAACAGCCTTTGAAGAAGGAGATGGTGCTGAAAAGGATTCCTTTGATTTTGGCTTAGGTTTCCTCTTCAGTGTTTTAATCACAGGTACATCTATTTGGTTAACTCTCCCCAATAGATGTTGAACCATCATAACAAGTTGTGTCTGATTGGTTGTTAAAGCTTTCAGTTCAGCAGACACATCAGAACTTGTTTGTGAATGATTCCTGTGAGACACCATGTCCTCCTTTTTGAAAGACACGGACTTAGTCTGTAGTTTTGATACTCTTTGAGGAGTATTTTCAGCTGTTTTATGATAAACTTCTTTCTTCTGTTTAGATTTTTGTGAAGCCTTTGGTTTATCAGGTTGAGATGTTTGTGGCACAAACCTAGTTTCAAATTCATCTTTCATTTTATTAATTTTCTTTTTGAGGATTTTATCCTTGTTAAATTTGAAACCCTTTCTGTACCAACATTCATCAGTAAGATGATTGAATAGACCACAAATTTCACATGGCTTTTTCTTCATCTTCTGTTGATCAGCTGCTGAAGAAGATGAAACTACTGAAGGTGTGTTTTTCAGTACTTTCTTCCTTTCAGTACTTATGTGAAGTACTAAATGATTTGTAACAACTGAAGACTTGTTCTTCAGAGATTTTCTATCAGTACATTTGGATTTCCTGATAGATTCTTCAGCAGTTGTTAAACCATGTTTGGTTCCATTTGGCTTGAAATGTTCTTTAGGTGTTGTTACATGCTCTTCAGTACTTTGAATACCTTTTGAGACAACACCTGAAGGACTCAGTTTTTCTTTGATCATGTGTTCATCAGCAGTAGGACCATCAGCAGACTGATTAGCTGAGGTACTATTACTGACTTCATCCTCTGATTGTACATTATTACTTGAGGATGAGACACATGATGATGTGGTTTGGGAATTGATTACACCTTCAGATTTTACTTCTGTCTTGGGAGTAAAATCTATAGGAGGTTCAGTGTGATTATATCCAATCCCAAACTTCACATTTGAAGCAGTTTGCTTACTGAGAAGCATTTCAAACCCCTTGCAAGATGTTACCCAGCGTTCACACTCCACTTGAGTAGCTGCAAGTGTTCTTTGAGACTCTTCTGATATTCTAAGATGACCTCTACCTTAGCCTTTTCATCAATGATTTGGCATTTTAATTTGTAAATCTCATCATCTTTTTCTTTTAAAATAGACTCAAACTCAGCTTTTCTTTTGGAAATCACTTTCTCTAGGTCAAGATTTTGATTAATTAAAGCTACATTTGCTTCTCTAATTGAGGCAAAAGCAGCTATGCATGACTCAGAACACAACTTGGCCTTAGCCTCAGAAGATATTTGTGGTACCTGTGATGATGAAGCATTTGAGCTTGAACTATCAGTAGACTCCAGGGCCATAAGAGCAAGATTTCCAAAAGGATTTTCACCACCATGTTGACCAGCACCAGAAAACATTTGTTCAGAATAACCAGAAAGATCATCTGGTAAACTACTCCAGTCAACAACACTAGGAGTGAAAAAGCTTTGATGTGATGAGATTGAGATTGAGATTGAGATTGTTGACTTGATTGAGGTGGTTGAGGCTCAGGTAGGGCATGTGATTGTTGAGCTATGGGTATAGGAACCTGATTGGACTGTGGCATGTAAAAACAGGGATAAGGATATGGCATTTGACCTTGAGGAACAAAATATGCAGGAGATGATTGATTTTGTGAATGATGACCAGAACTGGTAGAATGTTGCCCTTTGTTTTGTGAATTATTGCTTGGAAAGGTCACAAAGGGTGCAGAAGAGTTAGATCCAGATGATCCACACTCTCTTGCAAAATGTCCAAGTCTATGGCACTTATGACACCTCAACTTGCTCTTGTCAAAACCAACTTTGGCTTTTCCAGAAAGACCAGGGAATTTTCTACCTGTCCTTTTGTAAAATTTTTGAGATCTGATATTTACTAATGCCATTTGGCTCAAAATATCCATCTCTACCAAATCATCATTAGCAATTCCTTTCAAATCATCCATCAAAGAGCACAGATTGTCACTATTACATCCTGAATTACCATCAATACCAGAAAAAGCATGATCTCCACTGTTTGAAGAGAAATCAATATGCTCATCATAGGAACTTTCTGATGTAGCATATTCTGACTCATGACCAACCAGAGCAGCATTCCCTTGTAAAAAGTCATTAGTGAACTTCCCAGATAAAGTCAGTTTTCTTTTCTGTTCTATCTCTCTTTCAAATGTAAGCAGTTTCCCCTGAAGTTGGGTGAGAGATAGATTATCTAGATTTGCACTGGAGCGTAGGACAATGGTATATGTGTCCCATCTCTCAGGCAGGGATCTGAGAAATCTGTTGTTCATCTGACTGTTTGTATATTCATGTTTAACCATTTTCAACTCAGATATCAAACATGAGAATCGCTCAAACTGTTGAGTCAGTGACTCACCCTTTCTATGAGAGAATGTCTCATATTGCCAGGCAAGGATTTCTCTATTGTTTGCTAAGACCTCATCAGTTCCTCCAAATTGTTCTTTCAGAGCAACCCAGAGGTCATGAGCAGATTCATGATACATAAGTCCAGAATAGATTTCATTAGGCAGTGCCATGGCCAGAATTCCATGGGCTTTAGCATCAATTTCAAACAGTTTCAGATCTTCATCTGAATATTGCTCTTTCTTCTTCGGAACCATCTCATTGGTTTCCGGATTACTCACCATAGGCTTATATGGTCCATGAACCACAGATTTCCAACAACCTGAAATATTAACAGACAGGTGATGGAGCATTCGTCGTTGCCATATGTTGTACTCACTCCTAACAAGCATCGGAGGCTTTGTTGAGGAGCCAGTATGGTGAGGATCATTGATTGATGTAGCCATTTTCACCAATTCAAATAGGTTCAATAAGAGTTTAACGAACCTAACTCAAAAACTCAACAACACAATTTGAAATAAGAAGAATCTCAAATTGATTCACAGGAAGCAACAGAAAAACAAACTCTATAACCAATTCTTGCAAATTTGCCAATTCGATCAAACTAAGATATCAAAAGAACAGTTTCAATGATCAATTGTTAAATCGATCAATGATTAACCTGCTCTGATACCATTTGTAGAGATCGAGATCTAGTTTGATCAATTAGATTAGGATTTGCAGCGGAATAGCACACAAATTAGACGAAATTCTAGCAAGAATAATATGAATATTCAATCAAACAGTAACAATTATAGAGAGAGAGTTTTCTGCAAAAAGAATGTTTTCATTCATGCACACGCTTCCCTTTTAGGGAAATTAGGTCAACATTTCTTTTATAAGGAATGTGACATCAGCTAATGTCACATGATAGTGACATCTAACTGATTTATACAAACAACTGAAATTAAACTAAACTACTGAAGATGTCCACAACAACTGAGGACACCTTCATTAGAAGCTAAGTATAAACAAACATTATAACTACTGAAGTTATAACATCTGAAGTATAAGAACTTCAGATGTTTTACATAATATAAAACTACTGATTACAAACTACTGAAATATAAACCATCACAACTACTGAAGAGAACTACTTCAGCTGTTGTGACAACTTCTGAGAACTTGATATTCAGACTTTGTCTTCAGTAGTTGTCTTCAGACTTTGTCTTCAGCAGTTGTCTTCAGACTTTGTCTTCAGACTTTGTCTTCAGCAGTTGTCTTCAGACTTTGTCTTCAGACTTTGTCTTCAGCAGTTGTCTTCAGACTTTGTCTTCAGCAGTTGTATATCACTTCAGTTGTTTAGATGTCTGTGGGACTTAAAGGTTTTTCTGATCTGGCTCATTGGTTCTTTTGCTCCAACACTGCTGGTGAAGGTGCTTCTCAACCTCTCTCTGGCCAGAGCTTAGATGTTGCAACAAGCAATGAAGGCCAAAGCTCTCTCCACCTGAGTCACAAAGGTTTGTGAGTGAAGAAGGGAAAAGAAAAATGACATCTGAGGAGATTGAGGAGGAGGAGAGAGAGAGGAAAAGGAGGTGAGGGGAGAAAGTTCCTTTGCTGAGTCTTCCAGACTCATAGAGTCTGTGATCAGGTCTGCCCCAGACCAGATACTCAGAATGATGAGTTAAGGACAGTCAGGGTAAATTACCTGCAGACAAGGAACTATGACATAGACAGTGTCATCTTTCTCCTCTTAGAAGAGTTAAATGAACTGGTTGATCTGGAAAGGTCAAAGGAAAAGAAGGAGGCAGAAGATGTAGAGCTTCTAGTACAAATCAAAGAAGAGAGAAGAGGAAAAAGACTGTACAAGGATATGCCTACCCTCTCCCTAGTTCAAGAAAGTCCTGCACAAGAAGAAGTGGTTCAACAAGAACCTCAGGTAGACAAAGAAGAAGAGAGGATCAAGATGATCAACTACCTGAGTGCCACAGGCTTCTATCAGGCAGATGCACTCCTTCCCTTGTCCTATGACTATATTGAGTTTGAGTAGTTAAAACAGCTTGAACTTGAGATAATCAAGGACAGAAAGACAATTAAGAAGAAACTAAGGGAAGAAGCTGGAAAATCAAGAGCTATCATCCAAAAGAGCATGAAGAAGTCTGCTGATAGGCAGAGGATGATGAACTTCTTGAAGCTATATGGATTCTCTGGAAGGAGACTTGGCCCCATGTCTCTATCCACTATGGATGAGCATATTAGGGTGATCAAGCAGAAGATAAAAAATGGACAGTTCGTTGACTTACACTCTACTCCAAGTCAAGCCCCACCTGAAGTGGAGGTTAAGGTTGAACAACCAGAGACAACATAACCTGGACCTCCTGCTAAAACTTAGCAAGCTTCATCTTCTGATCCACAGCAGGGTCAACCTCCCTCTCCTTCTGAGCCTCAGAGAGAGGAAGTCCCAACCAAAGCCAAAGAAGAAGAAGACTGCACCCTCTTCTAAACCCCAGGATGAGTCAGAACATCTTGAGGTTGTGCAGCCAGAGGATGCTACATCAACTCCAATTCAAACAGCTCTTGTAGCATCAGGAAGACCCATCTTGTCTCGGACATACACCACAAATCCAGAAAGATGGCATGTCATTAGGGATCAAGGGACTGAAGACATTTACACATGGCAAGATATGTTTCAGTTGCCTCTGCATGACCTCTTTGATATGAGAAGATACTTTGATAGTCTGAAGGATCATGATCACCTTATGAAGAAAGGATTGGTGATCATCCTAATGAGGACCGTTGACATTTGAAGTCTACTAAGTGTTTTGGTAGCATCAACCTAGGGGGAGTTTGTAGAGATTAATGAAGAGGCTGATGCAACCTAAACATCCAATGTCTATCCTGCGTGCTGCACAAGTGCATTGAAGAAGAATGCTTAGAAAGTTTTACACATACAACAGAAATTACTCTAAGTGTAAAATCTTCCAAAGCCAAGACCAATATCTTCTGAAGCCAAATATGAAGTCTTCCGAAGCCTCAGAGACAAAGTCTTTCGAAGCTTCAACTCATGAAGACATATTTCTTCTGAAGACTTCTAATACATGCTTTATCTGGTGTATTTTTCCATTAAGCTGGACACCTTTCCGCTACACCTCTGTAAGGTCACCAACTTACATGAGTTGGTGAAAAGGTCCATGCTTTTGGTAACTATACATTGAGGTCTTGAGTCTGTAACTTTCTACTTCATGTACTTTATCCTTTATGTAATAGATAAGGATGTGAGCTATGGCATGTCATAGTCACAAGTCAAAAGGAAATCTACCTTTTGACTCTACAATTGATTTTTTTGTGTCTAGTCAATTGTATCCAGCTGGCTTTCAAAGTATAGTCGGTTCTAGGATGTAGTATAAGTATCTCATGTTCTTGTATCTTTCCTTTATGCTTTGTAACACTTGTAATAGAACATAGAGAAAGCAATATACTGCATTCTTGAAAACCATATACTTGTGTTCTTTGTGTTCTGTCTCTTATATTACTTGTGTTCTTAGTGTCTTCCCTTGGTTAATCCAGTTTACTGTTTGATTAAGTTTTAGTTGATCTCCTCTTTGTGTTGTTGTGTTGTAATTGACCCCTTCAACGGTCCTGCAACTACCATTGGAACCAAATGGGTGTTTAGGAATAAGAAGGATGATAGAGGCATTATCATCAAGAACAAAGCTAGACTAGTTGTTCAAGGGTACACATAAGAAGAAGGGATTAAATAAACTGATGTCTTTGCTCCAGTAGCAAGACTGGAAGTTGTTAGGATATTCCTAGCATTTGCTGCATCCAAGAACTTCAAGGTCTTTCAGCTTGATGTAAAATGTGCTTTTCTATATGGAGTGATTGATGAAGAGGTATATGTCAAACAGCCACCTGGTTTTGTAGATCCTGATCATCCTGATTATGTCTGCAAGCTTGACAAAGCCCTTTAAGGACTGCATCAGGCACCCAGGAAATGGTATGAGACACTGTTTGAGTATCTTTGTAAACATGGATACAGGAGAGGTACTATAGATGGAACTCTCTTCATCAAAGAACAGGGAAATGACATTCTGCAAGTTCAAGTGTATGTGGATGACATCATCTTCTTTAGTTCAACTAATCCAATGCTTTGAAAAGACTTTGAGAAGCTGATGAAAGATAGATTTGAAATGAGTGACATGGGGGAAGTCAATTTTTTCTGGGAATTCAAGTGAAGCAAGTTAAAGATGGCATCTTCATAAGTCAGTCAAGTATGTTCAGGACATACTCAAGAGATTCAACATGACGAATTGTAAGATTGCTAAGACACCCATAGCCAGAAACCACCCCCTTGGACCTGATCTTGAGGGGGAATGTGTAGATAAACACTTATATAGGGCTATGATTGGGTCTCTTATCTATCTTACTGCTAGCAGGCCTGATATTATGTTCGTTACATGTATCTGTGAAAGATATCAAGCCAACCCTAAGATGTCTCACCTCATCACTGTCAAGAGAATTCTTAGATACGTCAAAGGTGCCTCAATACTTGGTTTATGGTACCCAAAGAATCCTGACTTCAATCTATATGCTTATATAGATAGTGATTATGGTGGTTGCAACATGACTGTAAAGTCTACATCTGGGGGATGTCAGTTCCTTGGTGGAAGGGTTGTCTCATGTCAATGCAAGAAACAATCCTATGTCTCTGCTTCAACTGCTGAAGCTGAATACATTGCTGCTGCAAGCTGCTGTGCTCAAGTGCTTTGGATTCAGAATCAGATGCTGGACTATGGGTTAAACTTCAAGGAGACTCCCATTCACATAGACAACAAAAGTGCTATCTCAATCACAGAGAATCCTATGCAGCATTCAAGGACCAAACACATCAATATCAGGTATCATTTAGTAAGAGATAACCATGAAAAGGGATTAATTAAACTAGTCAAAGTTCACATAGATGAACAATATGCTGATTTGTTTACAAAGGCTTTTGATGAACAGAGATTTAAATATCTAACATTAGCTATTGGGATGATCAACTTTGAGTAGGTTTTTCTTAAAACTAATTCTTATTATTTCTTAAAATATGTGTGTCCTAAGTTTTCTAGTTCATCACTCTCATAAGCTCATGTTTTCTCTTGATAAAAATTATCATTTTGAAGACTTTCCTTAGATTTTTGACAATTTTTGATCCTTCGGAAGTTATGCTTTTAACTTCGGAAGCAAATCATGCCTTCAAAATAAATAACTGTCTAAGAAATTTACCTTCGGAAGAAGTTTTCAATCTATCTTCCAAAGCTAAAATACTTGTCTCAGACACTTATTCATTTTTAAGGACAATTTTTCTTCCAAAAAAAAATAACTCTCAGAAGCTTTGTGATTTATATACAAAGCAATCAAGTTTTAATTTCTCTTTCCAAGAAAAATTTTCAAAACTCCCAGGAAATTCTTCCAAAGTCATTTTAGCTTCGGAAGCTTTTTAATTAAAACTTCCGAAAATAATTTACCTTTGGAAGCATTTCGACTTCCAAGAAAAATACTTTTTGAGCAAAAGTAAACTACTTTTTCAGAGGTGGACTGACATCCGGATTTCAAAGTTTATCCTCTTTCATTAAACTTTATCTGAAATCCCTCTCACATATAAACCCAACGGTTTCCCCCTCTTTCTATCATCTCTTCTTCCTCCAAACCTAAAACCCAAATTTCTCTCTGAAATTTCTTCCTTCTTTCTTCATCTTTAAGCTACCTCACAATGGCCAATCTCGGTCATAGAAATGATCCTAACTTTACCATATAGCTACACAGGCAACATAATCAGGTTGGTCTGTTAAGCTCTCAGAAAGATCCACATTTCCCAGAGTTTTGTCGATTCTTAGCTTTGTCAAACTACTCCACTTCCCTAACCATTGATCCTCCACTCTATGAGGATCATCTGCTTGAATTTTGGAAGACCTGCCAAGAGGTCGTAATGGATAGGGAGAAGGCACTGTCTGCCACAATGTAGGGGAGAACAGTCTTCATCACTACGGCCATCATCAACATGCATCTTCAGCTGGATGATGAAGAAGGTGAGGTAATCATTACTTTGAGCAGATGGGATATGAGGGAGATTTCTCTATAAAGACCTTTAGGAAAGGGGAGGTCTCATCCCAGTGGAGATTCCTGCTCCATGTGGTCATCCACAGCTTGTCAAACAAGCATGGTGGATGGGACCAGATTCCTAACGATCTCTCCTTCATAATCCATGGAATGGTTCAAGGGGTCAAGTTCAGGTATTCTCAGTTTGTTTATACCAATTTGCTTGCTAACTTAGACTCCTTGGAATATTACATATTTCCTAGATATGTCCAGTACATTCTTAACTGTGAACTGGGCTCACAGTTAAAGGAAACAGGTAACATTCTTAAATTGGGACAGATGAAGCCCAGCATCTTAAAATACTGAGAAAGCCCACTGTTGGCTTCTCTAGGGTAGAAACAGCCCCAGTCCCAAAAATGTTAGAGCTCATTGCTCAAGGTGACAACCTAGCAACAAAAGCCAGTTTTGAACCCACACCTATTGTCTCCCTACCACCTCAACAGCCTCAAATTACCCTCACTTACCAAAGAAAATCCAAACGAACCCCTGCTCAGACTGTTCAGTCTGTGGTGGTCCCCATACACTCACCCTTACAGGCAGAAGTGGACACAGGAGCTCCCACTTCTCCTGAGGAGCAAACCACTCCCATCTCTTCAAGGATTAGTGTTGAGGTTCCTCATGCTTAGCCTGATGAGCTCATTAGCCCAACTGCCTTAAGCCATCACTCTGAGTCTCAACACTCAAGTGATCAACCTTCAGGGAACAGTTACCATCCCCAACCTATAGATCTCAACCAACCAATTCCCAACCTTGATTTCTATACTGATGAAGATCTAGGTTTTAGTGAGTACCATGATTCTCTCTTCTTTTCCCTTACTCAAAGAGAGATGAGTGCTTCTGAGGCTCCTATTTCTAGCCCCCACCAGTCACCTACTACTGAGGTGGATACTTCTAAACATGTTCAGGATGTCCATATGGAAGAGGCTCTCACTTTTGAAAATGGTTACATCATTAAGACCTCAATCATGGAAACTTAGCCCACTGTCATCTCAACTAAGACTACTAGTGAGCAGAGGAAATCCAGCAGCCAGAAACCTGAAGCTGGTGGTGAGAGAAAGGACTTTGGTTCAATCATCTCATCCCCTAATGATTCTTCTGATGAAGATGAGGGGAATCTAAGACTAAAGGTGCACAAACTGTCTAAAACATGCACTTATTTAGTCTCAAAGATCAGTTACCTTGAATCTCAGGTGACTACCTTACATAACAAGATTAATGATTAGCAACTTGAGATTTCATATCTTAAGGAAAAACTAGCAGGGCGACCCTTAAGAAGAGCTCAACCAGGAACACAAGAACCTGTGAATGTGATTGACCTATCTTCCAGCTCACCTATGCAAGTGGGTGATGCTACCAAAAATGGGGAGAAAGTCATTACAACTACAGAACCTAGGAGTTCTTCAAAGAGAATGGACATTGAGGACTCACCATCCTCACTTACAAATGTGCATTCTCAGTAACCTCCTCAAATTTGTATTGATGTGGACTACACAGACTCCTTCATATAGAGTCTGTTTGAGAATGGGATACCAAGGGCTATGTCATCTTCACCATCTTCTAATAATATCATTGGGTGGATGTATGACAACAACAAGAAAGCCCTAATCATCATAAGAGTTCAAGGGCAATAAGAAGTCTTAAGTTTTCAGACTTTGAACTACTATGAAGGTCTGGATCTAGTCAACATGCCACTTGTTAATCCAAGCAAATCAAGACAAGCTAACAGGTTGGCTCAAAGAATCCAAGACAGGATCATTACAGAGTTCAGCTTCAGAAGGAGACTCAAGCAATCAGGCAATGCCATCAATCAACTAGATGTTAAGGCAGACCCTAAGATTGGTTTCATAGGAGAAACCTTGACTGAAGGCCCAGTGGCAGAACCTGAGAGCCCTGTCTCATCATCATCAACTGCTGCAGAGATTCACGTTCCTTTTGAGACACCTACTTCTAAAGGTGCTTCTTAACCTCTCTCTGGCCAGAGCTCAGAAGCTGCATCAAGCAATGAAGCCCAAAGCTCTCTCCACCCTGAGTCACAAAGGTCTGTGAGTGACAAAGGGAAAAGAAAGATGACATCTGAGGGGATTAAGGAGGAGGAGAGATAGAGGAAAGGAGGCTGAGGGGAGAAAGTTCCTCTTCTGAGTCTGTAAGACTCATGGAGTCTGCTATCAGGGCTGCCCCCAGACCAGGTACTCAGAATGATAAGTTAAGGGCAGTCAGATAAACTATCTACAGACAAGGAACTATGACATAGACAATGTCATCTCTCTCCCCTTAGAAGAGCTAAATGAACTGGTTGACCTGGAAAGGTCAAGGGAGAAGGAGGCAGAAGATGAAGAGCTTCTTGTACAAATCAAAAAGAGAGAAGAAAGAAAATATTGTACAAACATGTGCCTACCCTCTCCCGAGTTCAAGAAAGTCCTGCATAAAAGGATGTGGTTCAACAAGAACCTCAAGTAGATAAAGAAGAAGATAGGATCAGGATAATCAACTACTTGAGTGCCATAGGCCTTTATCAGCCAGAAGCACTTCTTCCCTTGTCTTATGACTATGTTGAGTTTGAGTATCTCAAACAACTCGAACTTGAGAAAGTCAGAGAAAGAAAGACAACCAAAAGGAAGCTGAGGGAAGAAGCTGCTAAATCAAAAGCCATCATCCAGAAGAGTATGAAAAAGTCTGCTGACAGGCAAAGGATGATGAGCTTCTTGAAGTTGTATGGATTCTCCGGAAGGAGACTTGGCCCCATGTCTCTATCCACTATGGATGAGCATATCAGGGTGATCAAGCAGAAGATAAAAAGTGGAGAGCTCATTGATTTACACTCCCCTCCAAATCAAGCCCCACATGAAGTGGAGGTTAAGGTTGAACAACCAGAGAACACAACTTGGACCTCTTGCTGAACCTCAGCAAGCTTCATCTTCTGATCCGTAGCAGGGTCAACCTCCCTCTCCTTCTGAGCCTAAGAGAGAGGAAGTCCAACTAAGAAAGACAGCGAAGATCAATCTGGTGTTGCAGGCCAGTCTTCTCAGTTAAAATTTGGAAAGATAAAGAAGAGGATAACTTCTTGACCAAAGCCTAAGAAGAAGAAGACTGTACCCTCTTCTAAACCCCAGGATGAGTCAGAACATCCTGAGGATGTGCAGCCAGAGAATGCTCAATCCATTCCAATTTCAGTAGCTCCTCTAACATCAGGAAGACCCATCTTGTCCTGGACATACACCACAAATCCAGAAAGATGGCATGTCATTAGAGAAAAAGGCACTGAAGACATTTACACTTGGCAAGATATATTTTAGTTGCCTCTGCATGATCTCTTTGATATGAGAAGACATTTTAACAGTTTGAAGGATCCTGATCATCTCATGAAGAAAGGGATGGTTATCATTCTAATGAGAACTGTTGATATTTGAAGCCTACTAAATGTTTTGGTAGCATCAGCCTAGGGGGAGTTTGTAGAGATTAATGAAGAGGCTAATGCAACTCAAACATCCAAAGTCTATCCTGCATGCTGCACAAGTGCATTGAAGAAGAATGCTTAGGAAATTTCACACATGCAACTGAACTATTCTAAGTGTCAATCTTCCGAAGCCAAGACCAATATCTTCCGAAGCCAAAGATGAAGTCTTTCGAAGCCTCAGAGACAAAGTCTTCCGAAGCTTCAACTCATGAAGACAGATTTCTTCCGAAGACTTTTGACACATGCTTTATCTAATGTACTTTTCCATAAAGCTGGACACCTTTCCGCTACATCTCTGTAATGTCACCAACTTACATGAGTTGGTGAAAAGGTCCATGCTTTTGGTAACTGTACATTTAAGGTCTTGAGTCTGTAACTTTCTACTTCATGTACTTTATTCTTTTTGTAATAGATAAGGATGTGAGCTATGGCATGTCATAGTCACTAGTCAAAAGGCAATCTGCCTTTTGACTCTACAATTGATTTGGTTTGTGTCTAGTCAATTGTATCCAGCTGGCTCTCAAAGTATAGCCAGCTGTAGGATGTAGTATAAGTATCTCATGTTCTTGTATCTTTCTAATATGCTTCGTAACACTTGTAATTGAACATAGAGAAAGCAATATACTACATTTTTGAAAACCATACACTAGTGTTCTCTTGTTCTGTCTCTTATATTACTTGTGTTCTTAGTGTCTCATTTGTGGTTAATCCAGTTTACTGTTTGATTAAGTTTAGTTAATCTCCTCTTTGTTGTGTTGTGTTGTAAGTGACCCCCTTCACCGGTCCTGCAGATATTTTGTTATTTGAAGGGCACGTCAACACTTGGGTTATGGTATCCTCATGATGATGACTTTGAGCTTACAGCATCCAATGACTCGGATTATGGCGGCTGCAAAATGAACTACAAGTCAACATCAGCAGGATGTCAATTCTTTGGGAGAAGATTAGTCACATGGCAGTGTAAGAAGTAGACATCAGTTGCTCTGTCAACCTGTGAAGCTGAATACGTTGTTGTTGCAAGCTTCTGTTCTCAAATCATCTGGATTCAACAGCAAATGCCGGACTACGGTTTGAAATTCTCTAACACTCCCATATTTGTTGATAATTCTGCTGCTCTAACCGTTACAAAAAATCCGGTCCAACATCCTAAGACCAAACAGATCGGAATTAAATATCACTTTATCCATGATTGTTTTGAAAAGAATTTAATCGGTGTTGTTAAAATTAATACGGACTTTCAACGTGCTAACCTCTACACAAAAGCTTTTGATAAACCAAGATTTTTATATTTGTAAGAGGTCAATGGCGTTAAAAAGAATTATGAAGTGATTCCAGAAGATGACAGTACCTCGTCCGACGCATAGAGTCCATTTTAAATTTAATTTTTTCTTTTTATTTCTTTTATTTTTTTACTGTTCTTAACTCTTCATCTATTAAAATCCAAAAATGTGAAAACATTTTTGGTTTTTGAATTTTAGGGGGAGAATAGGTTAAATTAGAAATGAGATCGTATCTATGAATGGAAAATGATAGTACACAGAAACAAAGAGTTTGGGACTTTAAAAGAATGTAATTGATTAAGATACAAAATATAAGTCTAAGAAGTCTAAGCAATATAAAAGGAAAAATGATAGTAAAACTAGGTGCTACTAAGTAACACGGAGAAATTAGACCTAGAGGTTGCTAGACCATTAGATGATGTGTCAGTAGATTCAACGCAATAGATAAGTAGACCTCATTCGTGATTTCAAGCTCAAACTAATTTATTCAACAAGATGTGGGTTATCATCTTATCCTTGGTTAACACAATCAACGAAGTTCCAATAAGGGGTGACGAGCAAAATAAACACCACAAATGTGTGCAATGACCATAAAAATGAGCAAAGCACATGAAAAATGCAAAAGGCAATCAAGCTAATAACCTATGTTGCTGGTGCGATCTGTGCAAAAAGAATAAAATTTCTCAAACAAGAAGATAGGTTGTTTGCCTCTCTACTATGCGGTGGCACTGACCTGAGGATAAGCATAACCTAAATATTCTAGAATTCATTGTTGTTTGCGCCTCTTTGCTGTGCGGTGGCACTGACCTGAGGCTTAGCATCTCTGTGAAAGCTCTAGAATAGTTTCTTCTTGTATAATACCCTTAGACCACTCAAAAATCTCCTAAGGAACGTTGACTACCATATAAGAGTGGGATCCACAAATGCTTGTTGAAATAATTAAAACTTAAATCATCACCAATGTGTGTCAAAAATCTGTGTATGGATTTAAGAGGACAAGTATACTGACAATCATCATGAGCTGCAACTCTTGAAAGTCAAAATCATTGTATGCATCTTATAGCTCTAGTATGATTTCCTAAACTTGCTAATCACTCTCGATGAAAACAGAATCTAGCATCAAAAGGCTTTGGTAACATGTCCCAAATGATTTGATAAACCTGTATGATTCCATAATGAATCATTCCAGTCTGATCAAAGTAACTTGACACTATACTGTCTAGAAGAAAAATCTAGTAGATACTTATCTTAAGATTTCAACCTCACACAAAAAAAATACAAAACTATGTTTTTAACTTTTTTTTATGTCTAGTTTTTTAATTTAGTTAATTCAGTTAAATTAGTAGTTAAAAGTCGGACTACCCCATCGAAGTAAATCTGGGATTCACTCATTAAAAAGGTCACGTCTGAGGTGACCAATGGGGTTTTCAAATGGAAAAGGGTCACGTCTGAGGTGACAAATTTTTTGTTGTTAAAATGATTACGTCTAAGGTGATCAACAGTTTACTAAATTAAAATGGTCATGTCTAAGATGATCAATGGTCAAAACGTCTTATTAATAAGTAAAAGGACTAAGTGTATGAATGGTCATAAGGTCTAACTCTAAGTATGAGCCATTCGCACAACTAGACCATGACTATGGACCAATCGTACGATTGGACCATACGTATGAGCCCAATCGCATGACTAACCCACACGTATGGACCAGACGTGCGATTCGACCATAAGCATGAGTCAATCCATACAATTGGATCATCAGAATGAACCAATCGAACGAATGGAGGTGACCGAATGAGACAGTCGCATGACTAAAACCTACTCGCACGACTGAAGGTGACTGACTGTGCCAGTCGCATGACTGAGCCTCACTTGCACGAATCAAGTGTGCGAGTAGGTTCAGTCACACGCTGAAGGAAACCCTAGTATAAATAGAGGGGGAGTCGGTCACAGTCACTTATCACCCCCAAATCACCCCTAAATCGCACGATTGTACCGTTACGCTGCCAAAATCTTGATTGAGTGTTATAGACTGATTACTGTTGCTTCTAACGATCGCTCTTGATTATACAGGTAATGTGCGGCATTATCCACTCAAAGGCTCATCAAATTGTGCCCTAAATTGACGCAATTTGAGCCTTAATATGACCCGAAACTTAGTTCACAAAATAAACCTTTAAAACTAAGTACATCGCAAACTTAAAATGTGTTAGTTGTTAATTGGAATGATTGCGAGTCTAATGAGCCAAACCACAACGTCTAACATCAAGTTTTGATCAAGATTTGAATTTGAATGGAAACATAGACTGTCATGCGAATGGACGTACTGATGAACTTCAATCGCACGATTGAGCTAGGCGAATGGCACAATTGCACGACTATACCATGCATTTGAGTTCAGTTGCACGACTGTGTCAACCGCATGGGACAACATACGACTAAGCCCAGTCGCTTGCTCAATCGCACGAATGAGGTCAATCACATGACTCAGACTCAATCGCACTGTCCATTCGCACGACAGAACAGAAGGATTCAAGTCCAATAAATTCAAATGTCATTTCGTTACACACACTCTAATATTTATCTATCTTGTGTTACAGCAGCATGGTGAGTCGTTGGATGATGAGAACAAAGCACAACATATGTGCTCATCTAGACATGACATCTCGGAATGCGTCTGAGTTCGCGGGCATTATTTCATTTCTACGGAGATCGAGTATCTTTAGAGCTATTTCCACTCCGTGCACCCTATACAGGTCGATACAGCAGGCTTTCTGGGAAAGCGCTGTTGTAGATAGGTCCTCAGAGCCTCACCGGATTCGGAGTTCCATCTTTGTCAGGACATCGACATCAATGAGGAGGACCTACGGATAGTCTTAGAGTTGGGAGATGATGGCGATTGCCCTACCAGACTGCATCCGTTGATAGTTCGTGGATGTTTTCTTCCGGCTAAGTACTCGGGGGACATCAATGCAGGTGTGCTCAACAAGAGCAACCTGTGCCCCCAGTTCAAATACTTAGCCCATGTGCTGCTGAGGTGTATAGCCTCGAGGAAAGGCGGATTTGATGAGTTGTCAAACCAGATCCAGAACGTTTATGTATCCTTGTGCTGAACCCCCCGTTCAGCTTTTCGAGGATGATCTTCACCTACTTGGTGGAGAACATAGAGGCCAAAGGCAAGGAAGGGTTCTGCATGTACCCACGTTTCATACAGATGATCATCGACCGAAGCTTCCTTTGCTGCCCAAGGAGAGAGAAGATGTCGTTACACTAGAGGTGATGGATGATACCACCCTAGGAAGGATGAGGGTGTACCGGGGCAAGCAGGTGAAGCCCCGAGTAAGGATATTGTTTGGACACTTGGCTCAAGAGGACTATGTGGCGCCAGATCGGAGGAAGTGGCGTCATGATGATAGTGGACTCAGATTCTGAGTCGATTGTGCTCCCATCTGACGATTCTGATGATAGTGGTGATGGTAGAGATACTGGCCCCATCCAATCTAGGGCCACTACCACAGATGTTACATCTCCACCGTCCACCCACGGAGGAGCTGAGACAGCAGGATTACATCAGGAATTCCGACCTAATGAGGAGGAGGAGTCCGATGAGGAGCCTTTAGTTCGGACAGTGGGGCACAGGGTGGTTGCCACCGAGCGAGGGATTAGGGCGGTAGGTGGCACCAGGGTGAGTCTAGGGAGGCTGCTACTAATCCATCCTACACACCAGACCAGCCTAGCAGCCAAGGGGGAGCCACTGTTTCCAAGGGCTCGAGGAGAAAGAGGATGGCTCAACCCTATGCAAAAAAGGGGGAATAGGCCAAGGTTCACTTGATCACCACCTCTACCACCACCACCACCACAGCCACCACCACTACTGCCACAACCACCACCACATCACCCATATCCACCACTCCTACCACCTCCACTACCACACCACCTATCACTACCACACTCCCTTCCACCACCACTATAGCCTATCCTTCACCACCTACTCATATATCACCCCCATATTCACCACTGCCACCACTACCACTACCAGCCACCAAGCTGGACCATTATCCCACCCAACATTCACCACAGGACCATCTCTACTCCCCATTAGGGTAGAGGAATAGCTGGCAGCACTTAACCGTATAAACTGAAGATGTTGGCTGTTGATGAAGAGAAAGCTGCCCAACTACGTCAGCTTGTGGAGCTAAATGCTACCCAAGCACAACAGATCTCATAGCAAGCTCAGCAAATTGCCCAACTCCAGGAGCATAACGTCCTATCAGCAAAGAGAATAGAGAGTTGGAGGCCTCTAACAAACCATCATGCTCAAATTAAAGGGATCAAAGGATGAGGCACTTAAGATAAGAGAAGGAGATCATGATGATGATGATGATGATGATGATGATGATGATGATAAGATGATGATAGTGATGATGATGAGGCCAGTGAAGATGAAGGGATAAATGAAGGCAGGATGATGATGATGATGATAATGAAGGAGATGCAGCTGCATCTGCCTCAGTTGAAGGTCAAAAGAGAAGGACAAAGAGAAATCAAGACCAGGAGCTTCATCTTCTGCCCCACCTGCTAAGAAGCCAGCCATACAAGACAAAAGTAATGCTTAGAAGTTTATGTATTTGTGAAAGCCTTGTACTTGAATCTTGTATTAATATTTTGTACTTAATGTTTATATATATTAAATGTGTAACTGCCTTGATTAATACTAACAATTGATGTGTTACATGTTTAAATCAAGCAGATCAAACATCTCAGCAAGACGAGTATGATGTTACTCCCCTTCAGCAAATCAAGTCTCAACTTACAATGATTCTTGATTTGCAAGGGATATTCAGAAGGTCTGTAAGCTATACTCTTGAAGAAGGAGAAATCATTCATAACCTTACTGATGAACAGCTTGTTGAGATGTTCAGGCTCAACCCTGATAAGATTGTCAAGGACGCTCCTACTTTTGAGGTTACAAGTGCCGATAAGCTCAACGACATAGATGAAATAGAGATAGAGGACGTCACTGCTGACCATTATCCAGAGTATGCTGACCGAGAAGGAAATGTAGTCCCCAACATGGGTGATACTCTCGTCAGTGATACATTTGACAAGCTAGATCAGATGGAGAAAGAGTCTGAGAAGAATGAGGGTTAAGCCCAAGCCTTAAACGTCGATGTTGACATCATAAAAGCTGAACAGGCTGCCTGTTTTGCTAAGATCCGAGCCATGCGCACTGCACAAAAGCCTAATGTCTACACCAAGCTGTACAAAGTCAAGAAACACTTAAAGTTTTCTAGAAAGATCATAGCATGGGCTTATTTTGAGGATCTGAATGTATATGCAGTGAAGAGAGAAAAGGGCATAGAGTACTTTAGATTCCCACACGATCTAAAGACTCTCCTTGGTTTTGAGCTCAACCAGCTGGCACGTCTAAAGTTGTTTTATGCTGACCTGAGAAAATGTCAGGCTGGTGTGAGGCTGCCTTAAGGAAAGAGTACCACACTAGGTGGGTTACCTCAGACCTCAATAACTAACAAGGTACATCAGATGATCTGAAGTTGATCCTATTACTGGAAAGTCTAAGGTAGTGCTGAAGTGGAGTCCTTCGCGTACAATGTCTAAAATCCCTCTAAGGGAAATGCCATAGGACCTTCATCCACACTTCAATGGTGTACAACGATCGGAGAACAGTGAACCGGTCATAGTCTTACAAAAGGAGAGCCAAATGATACTATCTAGGTATTTGACCCTATGTGGCTGACTAACTTGTCTGTGAAGATGTTTATACGTTATACAAGTGGCCACTATTCTATGACTCGCAAGATATTTACAAGCCTCCAGTTTTAGAATGTGATTAGGCTCTATTTTGCATTTGAGATACATGCCGAGCAACAAGAGAGGAAAGTACAAGAATTTTGAAGAGCTAATGAAGATGTTAGATAATTATGTAAACTAGGTCCAAGGGGGAGTTTCTTGATACATATGTACCTAGTTTAGGAACTTAATGTAAATGTCTATCATGTCTTACATATATGTAATTCATGGGTATGAATGAAATGCAATGTGTGGTTGATGCATATAATGTTTAATATTTCATTGTTTATTGTGTAATAAAGTATATTGAACTAACTATATAGGTTTGAGGTTATTATACATAGTTCTTAGTCAATAATGATTGAGAAACATGTTCAAACTTAATCAAGTGAAGTTCTCATGCGAATGGACCATGCTAATGGACCATACACATGAATACTTCATGCTAATGGACAAGTCGCAGACTGAACTAGGAGACTGGATCAGTCGCACGATTGAGACATAAGATTGACTCAGTCGCACGACTGGACCTTCAGTCGTGCGAATGGATCAATCACATGCTTCAGTCGCATGACTGAACCATGCTAATGGTTCAGTCGTACGAATGGAAAACCCTAACCTATAAATACCACCTAATTCATGGAAAAATAAAAGAATTCAAATACCTACGCACATAATCGTACCCTAGCCGTCCAGAGACTTAGGAAAACCTGTTCCAAGTTCATAGATCACAGTTGATCATGTTCTAATCATTCATAACATTTCATTAATCGTTAGATTGATCTTAACTGTGTTCTCCATGATTGGATCGCCAATCAAATAGGATTCCGCACTATTTGAGTTGGTATACGCGCAGAATCAGTTAGTACTCCGTACGAGATCGGTCCTAACATGAAGACATACAAACCATTCACCAGAGTCCTAAATGAAATGGTGTGTAACCATCCATCAGAAAAAATACAGAACTAACCTAGGATCGATCCATATGCCTCTGAGGAAAAATAAAATAACAGGATGGCCAATATAAATTCAGAGTCCTCATTTAGAGACGCCATGATCTCAGCTCATCGCCATGGTCGGTGCCACGTTATTGATGTCACAATAACGGTCTTGGTCACCCCCAAGATAGGGAGAGCTTGGGTAACAATTTTCCAAAATATAAAGTAGTCTAGCTACTTATAATAGAATCAAAAGCAAACTAACTACGTATGACAAGAATCAAAACTAGAGATGAACGGGTATCAAATATGAGACAAGAATCAGGAATCCGTACCTCCATTAAGTAAGCCAAAATAAGAAAACAAACAAGCTGCCTACTCCTCAAGAACCTCGAGGACCTACACTTTATTTATAGTTTAATTAGATTTCTATAACCTTAACTTTCATCTTTTGGGTTTGTTGACTTTTGTGATGCCCGACTACGAAAACATTTAACTTGTTAAGCCTTCAAACACTATATTTATTTTATTTAATATGTGAGCATCCAACTATCCTAATTATTCCTAAATAATGAGCCTAGGCATATATATAGTTTGCATATAGTTTGCTTTATTACATGTCAGTTATCCAATATTAAATAGATCAACCTTTCAATTAATTAAATTACGACAAGTGTGAAAGTTTATTTGACTTTTTCATGTTAATGGAGCCATTACTATCCATCATCCTCATTTTTTTCACTGTGATTACGTCTTCTAGAATATGAGTGTATAAAGATGGTTAAGCAATGGTTCTGTGTGCATGTGTGCATGAGCAAAATACACGCAGTTAAACTTTTAATTTTTTTATTAAATTGGTTGCTAATATCATCGAACCAACCCCACATAAAACAAATAAACTTCTATTGTTATATCAATTTACTAGTTAGCTAATTTTCTTCATTACTGGAGTTCTATTTGAGCAAGGTTTTAGTAGCCGGAACAAATCACGATTTATATATTATAACGAAACAGGTAGAATACAAAAAATTTAGAAAAAGAGGGTCAAAACTTCTACCTGATTTGGTACAATGAGAGATGATCGGAAGCTAACAAAAAAACGTAAGCTAGCAGAGCGAATTTTCAAATATCCAACACAAGCAAACTAGATTGGAGCACACTATGTTTTGGCTGCACGGTAACGGAACGATTAACCCTCTCAAATCAGTGGCATTATTTAAAGAGATTCATGTTGGTTACGAGTACTTTGTCTTATGATACGAAACAAATCGAGGATGAATATACTTTGGCGGTAACTACAACCGCGCAGAACTACTACACGAAGAGAAACGAGTAAATTGACGACGTCGATTGTGTGATGGAGGATGGTTGTCACCCACTAATGGCTAACATGAACAGAAGATTCAACAACTATGATCAAAGGACTTGTTCGATAGTGATTTTGTTGGAGAAAAATTGAAGGGTTCAGGGGTATTAAAAGCTAATCAAAACATGGGTTTAGAAGGATTAATATCTCGGTTCTTTCGTGAGCTATTAGAATAGGAGATGATGGAGCGTCCTCTGGCTGCACATCCTCAGGGTGTTCTGACTCATCCTAAGGTTCAGAAAAGGATGCAGTCTTCTTCTTCTTCTTTGGCTTTAGTTTAGAAGCCATCCTTTTCTTTCTCTTTACAACTTTTAACTAAGAAGACTGGCCTGCAGTACCGGATTTATCTTCATTGTCTTTCTCAGTTGGGTCTTCTACTCTCACAGGTTCAGATTGATAGTGAGTCTGGCCGTGCTGTGGATCAGAAGATGAAGCTTGCTGAGATTCAGCAGGAGGTCCAGGTTGTGATGTCTCTGGTTGTTCAACCTTAACCTCCACTTCAAGTGGGGCTTGACTTGGAGGGGAATGTAAGTCAACCAGCTCTCCACTTTTTATCTTCTACTTGGTCACCCTTATATGCTCATCCATAGTGGATAGAGACATGGGGCCAAGTCGCATTCTGGAGAATCCATACAACTTCAAGAAGCTCATCATCCTCTACCTATCAGTAGATTTCTTCATGCTTTCATGGATGATGGCTCTTGACTTAGCAGCTTCTTCCCTTAGCTTTCTTTTGGTCGTCTTTTCTCTCCTTGACTATCTCAAGTTCAAGTTGTTTAAGATACTCAAACTTAATATAGTCAAAGGATAAGGGAAGAAGTGCTTCTACCTGATAGAGGCCTGTGGCATGCATGTAGTTGATCATCTTGATCCTTTCTTCTTCTTTATCTACCTGAGGTTCTTGTTGAATCACATTCTCATATGCAGGGATTTCTTGAATTGGGGAGAGAGTAGGCACATGCTTGTATAATCTTTTCTTTCTTCTGTCTTCTTTGATTTGTACTAGCATCTCTGCATCTTTTGCCTCTTTCTTCTCCCTTGACCTTTCTAGGTCAACCAATTCATTGAGTTCCTCCAAGGGGAGAGAGATGACATTGTCTATGTCATAGTTCCTTGTGTACAGGTAGTTTATCCTGACTGCCCTTAACTTATCATTCTGAGTATCTGGTCTGGGGGCAGCCCTGATTGCAGTCTCCATGAGTCTTGTAGACCCAGAAGAGGAACTTTCTCCCCTCAGCTTCCTTTTCTCTCTCTCTCTTCTCCTCCTTAATCTCCTCAAAAGTCATTTTTCTTTTCCCTTTGTCACTCACAGACCTTTGTGACTCAGGGTGGAGAGAGCTTTGGCCTTCATTGCTTGATGTAGCTTCCAAGCTCTAGCCAAAGAGAGGTTGAGAAGCACCTTCACCAACAGGTGTCTCAAAAAGGGAATTGATCTCTGTAGCAGTTGTTGGTGATAAGATAGGGCTCTCAGGTTCTGTCACTAGGCCTTCAGTTAAAGTTTCCCCTATGAAACTAATCTTATGGTCTGCCTCAACATCCAGTTGACCGATGACATTGCCTGATTGCCATAGTCTTCTTCTAAGGCTGAACTCTGCAGTGATCTGGTCTTGGATTCTTTGGGCCAACTTGTCAGCTTGTCTTGATTGGCTTGGATTGACAAGTGACATGTTGACTAAATCCAGACCTTCATAGAAGTTCAAGGTCTGAAAGTTGAAGATCTCATGCTGCCCTTGAACTCTAATGATGATTAGGTCTTTCCTGTTGTTATCATACCTCCACCTAATGATGTGATTAGAAGATGGTGAAGATGACATAGCCCTTGGTATCCCATCCTCAAACAGACTCTGTATGAACGAGCCTATGTAGTCCACATCAATGTGAATTTGAGGAGGTTGCTAAGAATGCACAATTGCAAGTGAGGATGGTGAGTCCTCGGTGTCCATTCTCTCTGAAGAACTCCCAGGATCTAAGGAACATGTAATATTCTAAAGAGTCCAAGTTTGCAAGTAAATTAGTATAAACAAATTAAGAATACATGAACTTGACCCCCTAAACCATTCCATGGATAATAAAGGAGAGATCCTCAGGAATCTAGTCCCATCCACCATGCTTGTTTGATAAGTTGTGGATAACCACATGGAGCAGGAATCTCCACTGGGATGAGACCTTCCCTTTCCTGAAGGCTTGACAGAGTTATCTCCCTCATACCCTATCTGCTCAAAAGAATGATTGACTGCTTCTTTTGGGAAGAACACCTCACCTTTTTCATCATCCAGCTGAAGATCCATGTTGATGATGGCCGGAGTGATGAAGACTGTTCTCCCCTGCACTATGGCAGACAATGCCTTCTCCCCATCCATTACGACCTCTTGGCAGGTCTTCCAGAATTCTAACAGATGATCCTCATAGAGAAGAGGATCAATGGTTAGGGAGGTGAAGTAGTTTGACAAAGCTAAGAAACGGCAAACCTCTGAGAAATGAGGATCTTTCTCGGAGTTTAACAGAGCAACCTGATTATGTTGCCTGTGTAACTGCATGGTAAAGTTGAGTCATTTATGTGAAGAGGGTTGGCCATTTTGAGAAGCTTAAGGATGAAGAAAGATGAAAGAAAGTAATTTCAGAAAGAAATTTTCGGGTTTTAGGTATGGAGGAAGAAGCAGATGATAGAAAGCGGGGGAAACCGTTGGGTTTATATGTGAAAAGGATTTCAGATAAAGTTTAATAAAAAAGGATAAACTTTGAAATCAGGATGTCAGTTCCACCTCTAAAAAGGTAGTTTACTTTTTCTCAAAAAGTAGTTTTCTTGGAAGTCAAAAAGCTTCCGAAGGTAAATTATCTTCGAAAGTTTTAATGAAAAAGCTTCCGAAGCTAAAATAACTTCGAAAGATTTTCCTAAGAGTTGTGAAGATTTTGACTTCAGAAGAAAATCAAGACTTGAAAGTTTTATTTAAGAACAAAAATTTTGAGAGTTAATTTGCTTCGAAAGAAAAAGGTCCTTGAAAACATATAAATGCCAAAGAAAATTTTAAGGTTCGGAAGATATTTTAGAAATTTCTTCCGAAGGTAAATTACTTGGGCAGTTATTTGTTTTAAAAGCATAAATTTCTTCCGAAGTTAAAAAACATAACTTCCGAAGGATCAAAATTTTCATAAATCTAAGGAAAGTCTTCAAAAAGATTTTCATCCAAAGAAAAAAGAGCTTATGAAAGTGATGAACTAGACAATTTAGGACACACATGTTTTAAGAAATAATAAGAATTATTTTTAAGAAAAACCTACTCAAAGTTGATCATCCCAATGGCTGATACAAGATATTTAAATCTCTGTTCATCAAAAGCCTTTGTAAACAAATCAGCATATTGTTCATTGTGTTAACTTTGACTAGTTTAATTAATCCCTTTTTCATAATTATCTCTTATTAAATGATACATGATGTTGATGTGTTTGGTCCTTGAGTGCTGCACAGGATTCTTTGTGATTGAGATAGCACTATTGTTGTCTATGTGAATGGGAGTTTCCTTGAAGTTGAACCCATAGACTGGCATCTGATTCTGAATCCAAAGCACTTGACCACAGCAGCTTGCAGCAACAATGTATTCAGCTTCAATAGTTGATGTAGAGACACAGGATTGTTTCTTGCATTGCCATGAGACAACCCTTCTACCAAGAAACTGACATCCCCCAGATGTAGACTTTGCAATCATGTTGCAACCACCATAATCACTATCTGTATAAGCATACAGATTGAAGTCAGGATTCTTAGGATACCATAAACCAAGTGTTGAAGCACCCTTAAGGTATCTTAGAATCCTTTTGATAGTGATAAGATGAGACATCTTAGTGTTGGCTTGATATCTTACACAAATACAAGTGGCAAACATAATATCAGGCCTGCTAGTAGTAAGATACATAAGAGACCCAATCATAACCCTATATAAGTGTTCATCTACACACTCCCCCTCAAGATCATGTCCAGGGAGTGGTTTCTAGCTATGGTTGTCTTAGCAATCTTACAATCAGTCATGTTGAACCTCTTGAGTATGTCTTGAAAATTCTTTGACTGACTAATGAAGATGTCATCTTCAACTTGCTTCACTTGAATTCCCAAAAGAAATTGAGTTCCCCCATGACACTCATTTCAATATGTCCTTCATCAGCTTCTGAAAGTCTTTGCAGAGCTTTGGATTAGTTGAGCCAAAGATGATGTCATCCACATATACTTGAACTAGCAATATGTCATTTCCCTATCCTTTGATGAAGAGAGTTCCATCTATAATACCTCTCATGTATCCATGCTTGCAAAGATACTGAGATAGTGTCTCATACCACTTCCTGGGTGCCTGATGCAGCCCATGAAGAGCTTTGTCAAGTTTGCAGACATAATCAGGATGATCAACATCTACAAAACCAGGTGGTTGTTTGACATACACCTCTTCATTAATCACTCCATAAAGAAAAGCACACTTCACATCAAGTTGAAAGACCTTGAAGTTCTTGGATGCAGCAAATGCCAGGAATATCCTAACAGCTTCCAGTCTTGCTACAGGAGCAAAGACATCTGTGTAGTCAACTCCTTCTTCTTGTGTATATCCTTGAACAACTAGTCTAGCTGTATTCTTGATGATGAATCCTCTATCATCCTTCTTGTTCCTAACACCCATTTGATTCCAATGGTAGTCTTCCTATGAGGAAGAGGATAAAGGTTCTAAACTTTCTGTCTTGTTAATTGAAGCAGCTTCTCTTGCATACCTTCAACCCAACTTCCATCCTTCAGAGCCTCATCAACTTTCTTTGGCTCTATTTGGGAGAAGAAACAAGAGTGAAGACAAACATTTGCTTCATGGGTTTGTCCTCTTGTTCTTACCCTTTTGACAACATCTCCAATGATGTTTGTGGTGGGGTGGGACTTGTGGATCCTTAGCTGAGGGATAACAGCAAGTTGTTGAAAAAGATCTAAATTAGAGAAATTTAGATCTGGCATAGATGTTTCACCCACCAAATCAGCACACTTATCAAGAGAGACTTAATCCAAGGAGTGTGTGACATCATCGATGTTGTCATCTATGGAGTGGTTATCAGCATCAAGAAAGTCTTGATCACTGTCACCACTACCATCATTGTCATCTGCAATTAAAGCATCTTTATATGGTTATGGAGCCTCTGAGATGGAATTTGAAGGCATACCAGATGTATCAGTTGAGTTTGTCATTGTGGTGCTGATAGAAACCTCATTTGCAATTAAAGCATCTTGAAGGTCTTGTCAGCTCAATCTTGGATCAGGATCACCTGTATTTAATTTTCTACAGATCCTAAAACATTCTCATAAGATTTGTTAAAACAGTTGGTAACTAAGTCAAGATCAAATAACCAATCAGGACCAGAACCAGCAACACAGGGTGTGTGTTCATTGAAAGTCACATTGGCTGACTCCTCAACAATTATAGTTCTAAGATTGTATACTCTATAAGCCTTATCTTGAGAAGAGTATCCAATAAAGTGTCCATCATCTGATTTCTCAGCAAACTTGGCAATTTGATCTTTGGTATTCAAGATGGTGCAAGGACAACCAAATGAACTAAGAAAACCAATGAAAGGTTTCCTCTTGTGCCAAAGTTCATAAGGAGTCTTTCCATGAGTCATAACTACTAAAACTTTGTTCTGCACATAGCAGGCAGTGTTGACTGCCTCTGCCCAGAAGGTGATTGGTAGCTTAGAGTCAGATAGCATGGTTCTTGCAGCTTCAATCAGTGTCCTGTTTCTCCTCTTAGCAACACCATTCTGCTTAGGAGTCCTGGGAGCACTGTATTATCTTGTAATACCTTTTTTGTCACAAAATGCATCAAGGATTTGGTTCTTGAATTCAGTTCCCTGATCACATCTTATGATTTTGTTCTTGAATTCACATCTTATGATTTTGACCTTGTGATCAGATTGATTCTCAATCTTTAAGATGAAATTCTTCAAAATCTCAGGAGTCTCATCCTTAGTTCTAAGGAAAAAGACCCAAGTGAATCTTGTAAATTCATCTATGATCACCAAAGAATAAGAGGTCCTTCCTAGACTCATTACACTGATGGGGCCAAATATGTAACAAGTGTAGGGGTGTAGTGATGGAGTTCCTTTCCTTAGGCTTGTGAGATACCTTATGTTGCTTCCCTTTCAGGCATGCAACACAATGGTCATCACTTGTAAACTCCTTCTTTGGCATTCCAGTTACCAAATCATTCTTAATCATTTTATTCATGTTTTTAAAGTTTACATGGCACATTCTTTTATGTCATAGGAAAGACTCATCACTATTTGCTTTATACAGAAAGCATGAAACTTCTCCAGAGGGAGATGTTTTTTGCAGATCCATCTTGTACATATTCCCTTTCCTGGGGGCTCTAAGCATAATGTGCTCATGAGGAATGACCACCCCGGGCTTGAGAACAATGCACTCATGCTCAGTAAAGAGCATGTTATGACTTTGATCACAAAATTGGGATACACTCAAAAGATTGTACCCAAGATCCTTGACAAAGTTTACCTTTTCAATGCTAAGCTTACCATTTGTGACCTTACCCTTCCAGAAATGTAACCACCTTCATCTCCTCCAAAGGCAACTAGCCCTCCATCAATCCTTTCAAAGTTCTGGAGTAGTGACATATTGCCTGTCATGTGCCTGGAACAGCCACTGTTAATGATCCAGACATTTTTGTTTGTCTTCAGCTGTCCCTACACAAAGAAAATAATTAGTTACATTTAGAAACCCAAGCCTTACTTGCCTTGGGCTCATGAAGAGAAACAAAAGGTAATGCAACAGTAATGATCCTATTGTTGTGCTAGGAAGATCTTGAGCTGTTGTTGATGGAGAATTCTCAATCACTAGGTCTTTCTTAGACTTCCACGCCACCTTTGGAGTCTTGGACTTGACCTTCAACACTTCGGAAGCTTTTGATACTTCGGAATTTTTGATGACTGAACCTTCAGAAGATTCTGCAGACACTGCAGGAGACTTCAGTGCTTTGGAAGTATTCCTTCCTTCCGAGACCAACTTTTCTTCCAAAGGCAATTTTCCACTTGCATTCTTCTTAGTTTTGGAGCTTCCGAAGGAAACATATTTTCCTTTCGAAGCTTGAATCTTCTTAGAACTCTTGGAAGTCTTTGGTTTGATCATGTGAAAAGTACCTTTAGGATTGTATGGACAATCCTTAGCAAGATGAGCAGTACTCTCACACATGACACACTCTATTTTATTCTTCCCAAGAGCCTTCTGAGAGCAAGACTGACTTTGGCCACATCCCTTCTCCACCCTCATCTTTGCAGATGCTGAGACAATTCTTTTGGGCTAAGGATTGTTCTTGGAGTTGGATGGTCCAGGCTGTGTAGCAGTGGTACACAGCAGATCAGTCTTCTTCTTGGTACTGAGATGATTTGAAAAAGAACTAGAACTCTTAGCAGAAGAGTTAGGTTGATGTCTTCAATCTCTAATACTTCAAAACCTGCAGAAATAAAAACTTGCTTCTACTTGGAGTCGAAAGTAGCCTTGATCTCTCGAGCCTTCCTAGCTTTTCTTTTGCTCTTTCTGATCAAGTTCTTCCTCATTGACTTGGTCATCACAGTCTTCTTCTTCTCCTCAGAAGGATAGTGGCCCTTCTTAGAATCCTCATCTTCACTCTTCTCAGAGGATTTCTTCACTATCACTTCTTCATCCTCTTCACTCAAAGGATCTAGGAGAGGAAGCTCATCTTCACAAGTTCCACACCTAGGTGATCTTATAGACAAGATTGTGTGTGGAGGAGCTATCTCATTTGATCCTAGTCTCTGCTTGTTTTGATAGCACATTTTGTTGTGCAGGGATGAGGATATCATGTTCTTGAAGGTCTCTTCTTCAAGAACACACTTGTTTGCCCTGGCTTTGCTGATCACAAGCTCAACCTGACTCTCAGTCAGCTTGGTTATGAGATCCTTGATTTGAGTCCTAAAATTTGTATGCTCATGTTTTATAACTGAAATAGTTTTCTCTAAGTCCTCTATCTTCAGTTTATAATCATTTTCAGACTTTCTAAAATTAGTTTTTAAAATGTTTAAGGACTCAAGATCAGATCTCATCTTCAAGTGATAGGACCTGTATCTATTAACTTTAGCAATGCATTCAAGGGTACACAGATGTTCCAATACCTTGGCTTCATCATGATCTGCCATCAGTGCTTGGTTTGGAGAAGCATCTTCCACCTGAAAGCTCCAGTCAAAGCCTCTATATTCAACAGCAACAGCAGCCTGCTGCTTTGGCTTCTGATTCTAGGGAGCTTTGTTAGTGTAGTTGGGTCTGGACCGTGTTTGGCCACCATTTGTTCTAGGTGCCTTACACTCCCTAGCAAAGTGGCCCATCAAGTTACATTTGTAACAATTCACTTTGCCTTTGTCCAGGCCAAACTTTCCACTAGTTGAATTGCTTGAAAACTTCCTTCCAATCCGCTTGTAGAACTTCTTGGCTCTATGAGTGAGAAGAGCCATCTGCTGGACTATCTCCATGTACTCTAGATCATCTGGATGGATACAGTCCAGGTCTTCAAGGGTGAACATAAAGCTGCCACAACTTTTATCAGAAGACACAAAGGCTTGAGAAGAACTTGTCTCTTGAAATGGGCTTCCTTGAGTGTAGTTTTCCCTTGGTGTCTCTGGGAAGGTGATGAAATGGCCCTTAGGTGAGTTGCCAGGGTAGCATATGAGATGATGTTAGGGTTCTATGTTATCCCTTTCAACCACATACAAGGCTGAACCCATTTGATTGCTGGAGTTGCCAGATGAAACTTGCATGTTCATCTTCATCTGGTAGCCACTAAGAATCCCATATAACTCTATCAGAGTAAGAGTTTTGAGATTCTCAGTCCTCTTGATTTTTCCTCCTTTTTGTATCGATAGAATGAGCACTGTGAGCTATCTACTTTAAAAAAGATGGTTGTAAAAAAATCAGAGCAACATATCTAGCGTAGAACAGATTTGAAGTAATGGGGATCACATTAGTAGGAATATAGGCCAGTCTCCAGCTTCTATCCTTTTCTTTTCCGCTGGCATCTCGCATTCACGCCCCCGACAGTAGTGTGTCCACTACCTAGGAAGTGAGGACATGAACTTCCTTAAAATGTCCTTGTTCTCAAGAGGAACTCCTCCATCCACAAGGGTATCCATAATCTCAACATACCTGAAGTATTGCTAAGTCATGGTTTCACCTGCTTTAAAGGTGAAGTTGTCAAACTGCTGCTTCAGGAGATCCTTCTTGTTCTCCTTAGCTTTAGAGGAACCCTCATACATCAGTTTCAATGCATCCCACAACTGTTTAGGTGTTTTGCATTTCTTGAAACCTCTGTATATAGAGTTTGGAAGAGTAGTCTAAAGGGCTATCATGGCTTTTCTATCAATCTCTACTCTCTTCCTGTCTTCAACAGAGTAGTTTGCCACATCCTTGGGGATCATACCACCACCAGTAGCAGAAGGAGTGCTTGGTATGTAAGGTCCATTTTCAAAATACTCCTACATTCTTGAGTCTAGAGACCTGATAAAACCTTCTATTCTCATACACCAGGTGTCAAAGTCATCAAGAGTGATTAGTGGGGACTTGTTCATTGTTCCAGTTTCCATATCAGTTTTGGAAATGACTGTCATTTGAAAAGTTTAGTATTTGTGTGAGTGAGGGATCTTAAGATGGTGAGATCTTATATCAAGAGCCTGAATGCTCTGATACCAAATGCAGGACCATTGAAGGGTGGTCAAATACAACACAACAACACAAAGACGAGAGTAACTAAACTTAATCAAACTATGAACTGAATTAACCACAAGTAAAGAGACTAAGAACACAAGTAAATAAGAGACATAGCACAAGAGCAAGATGCACAAGGAGATGGTTTTCAAGATTGCAGTATATTGCTTTCTCAATTTTCTATTACAAGTGTTACAAAGTATAAAGATAAAGTTACAAGAACATGAGATACTTATACTACATCCTACAGCCAGCCATACTATAAAAGCCAGCTGAATACAATTGACTAGACTCAAAACAAAATCAATTGTAGAGTCAAAAAGGCAGATTGCCTCTTTGACTTTACGACTATGACATGCCATAGCTCACATCCTTATCTATTACAAAAAGGATAAAGTACATAAAATAGAAAGTTTACAGACTCAAGACCTCAATGTACAGTTACCAAAAGCATGGACCTTTTCATCAACTCATATTAGTTGGTGACTTTACAGAGTTGTAGTGGAAAGGGGTTCGGCTTTATGGAAAAGTACATCAGATAAAGCATGTTGTTAAAAGTCTTCAGAAGAAATCTGTCTTCAAGTGTGAAGCTTCGAAAGACTTTGTCTTTGAAGCTTCGAAAGACTTTGTCTTTGAAGCTTCGAAAGACTTTGTCTTTGAAGCTTCGGAAGACTTCATCTTTGGCTTCAGAAGATATTGGTCTTGGCTTCGGAAGATTTCACACTTAGAATATTTCTGTTGCATGTGTGAAACTTCCGAAGCATTCTTCTTCAGTACTTGTGCAGCATGTATGCAGAAAGACTTTGTTTGTTTCAGTCTCTATACATATTCTCTACAATATATATATATATATATATATATATATATATATATATGTATGTATGTATGTATGTATGCTTAACAATAGAAACTCACCAACTTTCATAGTTGACCTTTTGTTTTTAATATGTTTCAGGAAATGTACAAGGTTGATGATATCATTGAAGAATGCTTACACCTAGGATTTGGACCTAGCAAAAATAGATAAAATATCTTGGAACTTGGATGTTGAACTTATGTTATGTTTTATTTTGTTTGAGACTTATTGATTGAAATTTTTATTTCAAACTTACGGTTAATTATATTTATATTTAATGGTAGCATTATGTAGCTGTGAACAATCGTAACCCTCACATCTCGACGTTTCCGTTGTTAAGGTTGAGATGTGACAGATAGCATGGCCTTTACGGGGTTGTATTTTGTCTTGATGATGTTTGCTAATTGTTAGCTCTAGGATGTTGAGTGTACTCTCACCTGAGAGTTGGATTCTATTGACCTGTTGAAGGGTGTATGGTTTTTTGGGATATTCAACGTCGACACGTGATATATGATGTTAGTGCTCGCAAAATAATATGTTCATGTGTATATCAAACGCTCTAGCCTGTTGATGATGTTGTATGAATGGGTTCATCTAAAAACATATCCAAACTGTTTTTCTTACAACTTTAAACTTGATAGGCAATATGATGCTAAAGGATGCTATGTTTGTTTTTTCTCGCACGGTAAACGTGGTGTTTGCAACCGCAACAAACTTATACTTTGAGTCTTCAAATGTAATTACCTTATATCTCAAATCATGAATGAAATGAATAGTGGAGTTCTAAGTATATATGCTTTGTGTACTTTGTTTGATCCATGTAATGTTTTAGGCATTGTTATACAAGTTGTTTGATGTGTTTACCTGCTTTAAGGCTGATTTTAGAAGCTGTCCTTTCATTTTTACCATCTTTTATATTATTCCTAGATGAACCGACTTGCTTATGTTGTTTGCACTACAGCTTGATGCATACAAATTTTCTAAACACAGTTGAACGGCAATGATGACACGTAAAAATGATAGGTTTGTTATTCCAGAGTGGTAAACATCATGTTTGCAGCCATGACAAATCACTAGTTTTGAGTCTTTTGTTATTTTTTCTGGTAATTTGGAGTTTAGGCATGTTGCTAATCATGTTTATGATAACGCTACGATTACTTGCGTAACGCACGATTTAAGATATCCCTAGTCCTAGTTCAAAACCTAAAAAAATACTGATGAACAAAAGGGCGTACGACAATTCAAAACCACTTAGTTATAAATTAAAACAATTTTGATTATTTGAGGTCACAAATTCCCATCTTTATTTTAAAAAAATAAAAATAATATTTTTCTAAAATACAAAATATAGAGTACACACCTGAAAAAAGTATGATAGAAGTTAAAATAAACCTAAATGCTAGAAATCCCTAAGACGAAAGTAGTAGTTTAGATTAAAGGCACAATCAAAGTTAAATATCAATTTCACCTTATGATATAAAATATTTATTGGTGAATGGTCCTCCACCAACATAACCAAACTCTCTAGGATCCTTAGACGTTTATACTTGGCTTCAAGATTAAAAGTCCATTTCGATATAAGTAAGGTGTATGGTACTTGAGCGATGAATGGGTAAGTGATTAGAATAGCAATCCATTTTAACTGAGAACCTACTTCATTGTCCAATTATGCATTTAGGTCTACTAATATGGGACTTTCAATAATTAATGTCCCGTTACTAGAAGATTCACAGGAAAGTTAAACAAATGAAATAACTAAACAGCTATCTTTTGGGGGCCACCCACTTTAATTGAATCGGTGTTAGGTAGCTTGCAAATTGTGGTTGAGGCCTTAGGAAAAATTAGGAGCAACCTCGTATGATGATGGGATTGGTGGGGAAAGGATATTGCATTGGATTAATTGCAGTGTTTTGAAGACCGGATCGGACCGACCGGTCCATCCCGTCTGACCGGAAATCAAAAGGGTGGCCGAACCGGTTCGTATCAGTTTGTTTTGGAGAGGTTCGACCGCCGGTTCGTCCTGAATCGGACCGGATTTTAATTTTTGTTTTTATTTTTTGGATTTTAATGGGTAAAAACGGGGGATCGGATGATAAATTAGTGTGATGGACATAAGATTATTGTTAAGTTCTGTATATAACTATAAAATACACACATAAATTACATATATTGAATTATATATATATAACTAAATATATAATATCCTATATATATATATATAATTATGATATCATCCGATTGTTAAATCCGGTCCGACCGGTCCAACGAACTGACAAGTAAAGCGTCTGATTCGACGTCCGATCCGGTTATGAAAACATTGTTTAATTGAATAACATAATAATCAAAAGAACTTAGGTGGGCTTGGAATTGGAAGCTTAAGCTCGATATATATAGTGTTGTTAGCAAAATGGTATTGAGAATGAATAAAGAGGTAAATGCTTTATGGTTCCACTGTTGTGGATTCCTTGACCATATTACAAACTCAAAGTTTGATGCAATATTGGAAGACAAAGATCACAAAACCATCTTTGATCATATTAAAAATGACCAAATGCAAGAGAAAAAGAAACCAAAACATGTCATGTTAAAGGTTACCTCATCACAAATTAACCGTGAACACAACCTTGATTGGTGACTTCGTGTAGCGAACAAACAACCCTATGCACAACACTTTCAACTTTACCTTTTTGGTCATGACAACTTCTAGAGATTGTGAGCACCATCAACAACCAGATCAACATATCAGCAGCAACTCTTAGCAACAAAATTCAGCCTAGAAATAACATCTTCAAGTAACAATTAGACTGTCTTACTTGGGAGATGACACAATAATTTAACAACTTTGGTGGTAGACTTTATGCATAAATTGAAAGAAGCTCCAAACGCGAACCAAGATGGGCACCATATGCCTTTCATTTTTTTTTTCAATTGGGCGAAATACATAGGGGGATGCTAAGGTTTTCTCACTTTGTTATCCTTTTCATCTTATGTTTAACTCTTTATTTAAAATGCTTCTTTTGACCTATTTTAAATATTACTAATTATGAAGTTAGAGATGCATCAATGGTTGTCCAATGAGCATTAAAAATTGTATATTTTTTCATTTTATATTCAATACTTACATCTTTTACTAGATCAACTTTGTTATTATTTTCAATGTTTTACGTTTTACGTACGTGATTTAACGTTTTTATATTTACTTTTTGGTTCGGTTTTATTTTTCTGTTTTTACTGAGTGTTTTTTCGGTATTTGTGACCACTAATAGTGGTATGACATTGGTACTATTTGGAATGGTTTTATGTTCTCTCATAACGCGAAGGCTTAACACTAGTTTCTTCTTATATTTTTTTGACTTAATTATTCTTTTAATGGATTTAAATAATTATTTAGCCATTAAACAATTAGTCCACTTAAATTTTTTGGATTATCCAATAACCAATTATTTATGTTTAACCTAGTTAAGTAAAAATGATACAATGAAGTCGCTTAAATATTAATTGTAGTTATTCATAATAATAACTAATATCGTATGAGTATTATAATTAATTGTTCCAAGAATATTTAATATCATAATCTTTCCTCACATGTATAAGTTTATACTCTTTTAGTCGTATTAACTTAGTTTTGTCATTATATGATGTGTGACTTTTTAACAACTATTTATTAATGTCTAAATTTTACAGGGTATGTTAGTTATTTGTTATATGACACACAGCAACAAATAAATTTTCACTAAAAAAATTAAATGACCGTTCAACTTAAAAATACTAAACACGATTGTGGCCTTAGTGGAAAAAAGGCATGACATCATTTCGGGCGGGTGCATGTATATTATCACCCTTTCGATATCATTTCCCTTTGAGAATAACATGTGAATCCACCACAAATTTTCAAACGACAAGAGTGATGGTTTGTGTTTCTTTTAGTCGAACCACATGCAAAGTGGTCACACCATCATTCAATGAAAAGTTAAGATTATTAATTGACTCCCACTAACCACAGCCACAAGTTGTATTCTTTCATCCCTCCATTTGTTGCTTCAATTTCGTCACCCTAATCGCACGCCCAAATGAGGAAAAAAGAATAAAAATAAAAATAAAATTTGAAGTGTGACATAATTTGAATTGAATCAACTTCTCTGGAAGGTGTATCGTGTATGTGTGTATCATCAGATCAAGAAAATTATTATTATTTTTTCAGCTGCTGACCCCACTTGAGATAAAGTGATAAACTTGAATTTCGCCATGTCGGTTTTCTTCAATCCAAATCCATTGTTCAATCACTTGTTTTCGTTCTTCGTTTTCACTTGATATATGTTACTTGGGTTCAGTTCAATTGGTTCGATAAACGATTTTCCCTTCGTTTGTGTACGGACATACAAACAGTGATTGAATTCAATTTTTTGGGTTTTCGTTCAGTTTAGGGTTTGATTGATTGGGAATCAAGTTTATACGAAGTGGATTTCAGTTCACATTTGTCAATTTGTGTATCGGTGTAATCCAAGAATGGAAGTGAATATAAACGAAGAATTTGAAAACGAAGGTGGGATATTGGCTCTGGAGCAGAAGATTGATCAGCCTATGGATGAAGAAGCTGGTAGGCTCAAGAATATGTACAGAGAAAAGGTAACCTATTGTCACTTTCTCTTGTTCATTGTATTTTTTCGTTTGTTTGTTTTAGGAATTAATCTGGTCTTTGATGTTTGCATTCTTTGTTCATGTAATCAGCAGGTTGATTAGGGGTTAAACTAAACTGTTCAATCATAATATTTCTCAGATTTATGTGTAATTTCTTGGAATTCATGTTTAAATCTCAATAACTTTGAGTTTGATACATTGGTTAAACTGAATGTTTGTTGATTAAGAATTGTTTAATATGCTGGTTGTTTTACTTGATTAAGAAAAGTCAATTGTGTGTTAAAAGCTCTTCAAGAATGACGAAATAGGGGAATGATGAGGACTCATATCAAAATCATCTTCATACTTTTGTGTAGGATGCAATGGTTAAATAGGCAATTTTAGCATAAAAAGGAGCATTGTAGGAACCATTTTGATTCTTATAGGGGTTCTCATAATGGAGATTGTGGCAATTTTGGCAAACACTTTATGATTATGGTTTTCTTTATAGATTTTGATTTGGCATTTTGGCTGCCTTTGGAATTTAGGTTTATTAGGTAATATAAACAAAAGGTTACCAGAATTTTGACTTGATTTGTTTTTGCTAATTTAGTTATAAAGTTTATAAGTTTTTGATGGCATACTATTGTTTCATGCAGAAATCCTCTGTTATATTGCTTCTTCGTCTTGCATTTCAAAGTCTCGGAGTTGTGTATGGAGATCTGGGAACTTCACCCCTATATGTATTCTACAATACATTTCCAAAAGGAATCGATGATCCGGAGGATGTTGTTGGGGCACTTTCCTTAATCATATATTCTCTTACTCTCGTGCCTCTAATTAAATATGTTTTTATTGTTTGCCGTGCAAATGACAATGGTCAAGGTACATCCATTTCCCTATGTTCAACTACTATTGTTTTTATTAAGTATTTATCCTATATATTATAAAGGTATTAATTTTCATATTATGATTAGTTATTTAGATAGAAGAGGACTATATTTAGGAAAATCTATGTAAATACGATTAGCAGGAGGTGAATTACGTTATGATTAGGGGTTGTAGGTGAATTACAATGATCTATTAGAAACAAAAAAATATAAATGTTGCATCATCGGAGAGACGGGCCATCTCTTGTACTTCGGGCAACCTACTTGCTTGTTATTATCGGTTTTTGTTCCATGAACATGCATAGATCCTAACGTATTTCTTCCAAAACAATGCAACCTAAGTACCTAACACAAATCAACTTGTTGTGAACTCTATACAAGAAGATAAAAGGAGTTTTTTTAGCTCAAGTATGGCCCCACACTATTAAATCAGCAAAAGCCGAAGCCTTGTTGCACCAAGCTCGCACTTAATTTTTTCATTCTCGAGTTTATAGACCCCTTCATCCTGTTATCCAATAAGCTCATTTCCAATCAAACGTCTATCCTCATTAGCTCTTTCTGGTTGTGCTTTTTTGCAGGCTGATTGAGCTGTGAAATAGACTTAACTTCCAAAAACATGAGGCAGTACATGTGAGTTTGGTGTGTGTTAATTGTTCACACAATCATAACACTTTTACGTATTTTGGATTCAATGTAATTTCTTATTTAGTTAATCCTAGGATTCATGGGTTCTTGAATGAAGTCTAGGTGGACTCTTTATGTTCTCTATTATAGAGAATAATTTTATGTCTAAGGATACTAGAAGTTTTGACTTGAGAAATGGAGGTGAGACCCATAAAGTGATACTGTTATAGGTCACCGCTAAATATACTTTTCTTTGTGTAGGTGGAACTTTTGCTCTTTACTCATTACTGTGTCGACATGCAAAAGTTAATACAATTCCTAATCAGCATAGAACTGATGAAGAATTAACCACTTATAGTCGAAACACAATTCATAAACAATCATTTGCTGGAAAAACCAAAAGATGGTTGGAAGCACATGCATTTAAAAAGAATGCACTTCTTTTACTTGTTCTTGTTGGTACTTGTATGGTGATTGGAGATGGAATTTTAACTCCTGCAATTTCAGGTAATCTTAGTCAAAGTCAAATTGTTAATTAAATGCTTAATAAGGAAAATTCATGTTCTGGACCTAGGCTAAACTTCTATATATATATATATATTTATTTATTTATTTATTTCTATATTCCATGTGATATTTGGATCATCTTTTGTACCCTGCAACTACTCCCTGACTAAAGCGATATATTATTTAAATCCCACCCCCCTTGTTTAGCTGTCAAGTAATATCATTGTAACATGTGATTAGTCAGGCACTCTGCCTTAAAGAAGGGTAATTTTGAACGGCCCTTAAAGATGGTTTGGTGGGCAAAATGTGGTTAAATCATGAGGTATGGTAGTCACTACTCACTAGTCAGGTAGTAGATACCTTCATCTCATGTGGAGTAGTAAGTCAAAACAGGCTCTTTTTTCTACATAACGTAATGGGTTGAGTTGGCCAAAATACTTTTTCTAGAAGTTTTTTTTACCTTTTATAAACATTTTGCGTGTCAAATATGATTACAAAATGTAACTTGTTAGATATAAAACATAACCTGATTTGACACATTGAAAAGTAAAAGAACATGTGTTTACTTGACATTAAGATATGCTTGTAACATGTAAGCACAATAGTAGCCTTTCTCTTTTTTGAAATCAATCAAATCGTATTGATTATGAATCTTTAACCAATATGTTTTTACCAGTTCTATCAGCTACTGGCGGTATCAAGATAAACAATCCTGGAATGAGCAATGGTAAATCTGTATTTTCTTTCTAGTTTTTTTAAAAATATATGTACATTTTGTTTCCTTTTCATATGAAAAAATCGAACGTTTTCTTTGATTTTTTCTTTGCTGCAGATATTGTAGTACTTGTTTCCGTGATCACACTAGTAGGTTTGTTTAGTGTGCAACGTTATGGTCCAGATAAAGTCGGATGGCTTTTTGCTCCTGTTGTGTTGCTTTGGTTTCTATTAATTGGTGGAATTGGGATTTTTAACATATGCAAACATGATAAGGGGTATTAAGAGCTTTTTCACCCATATATATATTCCGTTACTTTAGAAGACGAGGAAAAAATGGTGGATTTCCCTAGGTGGGATCATGCTCAGCATCACAGGTAAGAAAATATATTGTTATAAAGAAAGATTGACCGGGTTGGTATCATTGATGGTTTGATGCTATATCTAACACCACATGTGGATGTATGATCTATCAAATTTTGCAGGGACTGAGGCACTTTTTGCAGACCTTGCCCATTTTCCGGTTTCAGCAATCCAGCTGGCATTTACCGTTGTCGTGTTCCCTTGCCTTCTGCTGGCTTATTGTGGACAAGCAGCATACCTCATGAAGAACAATGAACATGTGTATGATGCTTTTTACCGCTCTATCCCAGGTACATTTTTGGACAGCTTGACCTCAAACACTCTGTCCTTTATGAAAGCTGTTTTTATGAATACTTAATGCTTTAGTTGTTATTATAAAAATAATTTGAATAAAACGATTTTGGAGGTTGTATGGATCTGGTGACTTTCACCTGCTTTACCTTTTACAAACCTTTTGATTTGACTCATTTGATATATAAAACACAGCCCAAATTGACCAACTCTGTATCGTAATTGCCACATCTTTTTTTGGAATCTGTATTACAATTGATATTAAATTATATCGAATATATTTCTGATTGTGCAGATGGTATCTACTGGCCAATGTTTGTTGTTGCAACTTTAGCTGCTATGTTGCGAGTCAAGCTACTATATCTGCTACTTTTTCAATAATTAAGCAGGCAAATGCACTTGGCTGTTTTCCTCGAGTCAAAGTTGTTCATACATCAAAGAAATTTCTGGGGCAGATATACGTTCCTGATATTAATTGGATTCTTATGGTTCTTTGCATCGTTGTAACCGTTGGGTTCAAAAATCAAAGCCAAATTGGCAATGCCTATGGTAATTTTAGCTTACTGACAGATAATCAGTTCGATTATACAACCCTTAAGTAATCAGATTATCAGAAGTTTAACCATGAGTTGAAATATAATTATTATTTTCTTCTATCTTGCTTGATTGCAACAGGAACTGCAGTTGTCATAGTGATGGTGGTGACAACATTTCTCATGGTATTTGTAATGCTACTAGTTTGGCGGTGTCATTGGATTCTGGTGTCGATCTTCACTGGGTTATCTCTGGTAATCGAGCTCACCTACTTCTCATCTGTCCTTTTCAAGATTAACCAAGGTGGGTGGGTCCCCCTCGTGATAGCGGTGGTGTTTCTTCTCGTCATGTACATTTGGCATTACGGGACAGTCAAAAGATACGAATTTGAAATGCATAGCAGGATCTCAATGGCATGGATTCTTGGTCTCGGGCCTAGTCTTGGTCTAGTCCGTGTTCCTGGGATTGGGCTTGTGTACACCGAGCTAGCAAGTGGGGTCCCACATATATTCTCACATTTGATAACCAATCTACCGGCCGTCCATTCAGTGGTTGTTTTCGTGTGTGTTAAGTATCTTCCAGTTTACACAGTCCCAGAAGACGAAAGATTCCTTGTAAAACGAATCGGGCCCAAGAATTTCCACATGTTTAGATGCGTGGCGAGATACGGTTATAAAGATCTTCATAAAAAGGATGACGAATTTGAGAAGAAACTTTTTGATAATCTGTTTATGTTCATAAGACTCGAGTCAATGATGGAAGGGTGCTCGGATTCTGACGACTACAGCATATACGGGGGATCCGGGCAGCAAACTGTCCGCTCAAATGCACTGACTCTGACCAAAGATGATACATTATCGTCTGTTTGTGATTTAGTCTTGACGGGGGGAGTTTCATCCGGGAAGGCGAGCAGCCATACAGAGGTGGATGAAATGGAGTTTCTGATGAGTTGCAGGGCTGCTGGAGTGGTGCATATAATGGGAACACGGTGGTGATGGCGAGGAAGGGGTCTAGGTTTTACAAGAGGATAGCAATTGATTACATTTATACATTCTTGAGGAAGATTTGTAGGGAGCATAGTGTCATCTTTAATGTTCCTCATGAGACCCTTTTGAATGTTGGCCAAGTGTTTTATGTATAGTATAAACTCTGTTTTGGGTATAAATGAGAGTTTAGCATATTTTGTATTTATTAATTTTTGTTGTCTAGGTTATTTAGTTTTCAAAGGCCTGAAACCAGGCTCAATTTTTGGTTGTATCAATGATTTTGGGATAAATGTTGATTGGTAAGAATATGTTCATGTTATTAGCATATAGTGTGGAAGGTTGGACTGTCGTCTCTCTCTCTCTATATATATATAGTCTAAAATTATGAATCTTGTTATTTAACTTTCAAAATTACACTGGCTATCATTTTTATTGAACTTACTTTCACTTAATACTCTTTGTACTAACCTCCGTTAAAAAATGTTGTTAACCCCACTCACGTCCCTCTCACGTGAGGGGCAATTTCGTCCTTTTGTATTTTAACGGACTGATGCCCCCATCTTCTTCTCCACTAAAATAAATACCGAGATACCCCCATCTTCTTCTCCACTAAAATTAGTGTTCTTACTCTTCACAATTATGGTGTATTGTTGTGTGGTAGGCAACCTGTTCTAAGAACCTCGTGGACCCCTAGAAATCCTGGTCGTCGGTTCTATGGATGTCCTGAAAAGGTAAGTCTCCTTCATCTTTAATGCTTACTTTTTTTGTTGTTCTTCATCCTCGTTTATCTATAAAAGTTCTATTTTAATGCAGGGGTCAATTTGTCGTTTCATAGGATGGTTTGATTTGCAAATGTGTGAAAGATCAGTGTTGATTATTCCAGGTCTGTTGAAGGCAAAAAATGAACTTGACGAAAATCTGAAACTTAGTCAAGCTGAATCAAGAAAATGGAAGAAGTCTTTGTTTATTACCTGGATTGGGATTGTTGTGTTTTTAGTTGCTATGAAAATGTACTAAGCTAATGTCTTTCAATTGATTATGTATTAGGCAAATGTAGTAAGCAAATGTAAAGTTTTAGGACTAATCTATTGTTTCACTATGCTTATGGGATATGCAGTCAATGTTTTGAATCATATATTGTTTCCTCTTTTATGTTTGACAATATTACTACAATTGAAATAGAGTATAGTTATGTACATAAATATGCATTACATGAATTCAATTCAATCAAAACTATAAATTACAAATGCATTTAACCAAAATAAACCATCATATTGCATTAAAACCATACAATCAACAAAGTCTTTCAACATACACATAAAACAGACACCATCACAGTTATCAAAATACACCATAAAGTTTGTTCATTACATAAACCATATACCATTCATTAAATAAAACATAAACCACCAAAAGACTAGTTACACAAAACTAGCTTTGTCCTCTGGAAGTCCTGCTATTGTGGCCTGTTTGTTTACACTTGCCACAGGTCACTGATGTTGCTTTCCTTGACAACTTCCCACCTTGTGTCACCTCCTCTAACTCCACTGTTGATCTCTTCCTTGCCTTCTTGGCCTCCTAACAGGCTTATGATAAATAGGTGGTATGATAATTGTTGGCACTTAGGATTTTGGCCACATTGATTTACCATTAATTGGATAGATCTTAAACTTGTAAACTTCTTTCCACCTTTCCATCCTATAAATAGGATTCAAAAGGCTTTCAGGTAAGCCAACTGATTGTCCATTTGCAGCTTTATTCCAGATGGCTGCCACTACATGTTTGCATGGTATGCCTGTGAGTTCCCATCTTCTACATGCACAGCTTCTCTGACTCATGTTTATAACACATTGATCTCCAAATGGCCCACATACTTGATAGTGTTCTTCCCCATTTCAAATCACAGTATACCTATCAATAATGTTTTGATAGAATATATTAGTACCATGTAATTTTCACTTTAAAAGCATTCATACTTTTATAATGACCTACTAACCTGGTAGCATCCTTCTTAGTTGACTCAAACAGTTTAGTAGCATATGATGTTAATAAACCCTCACTTCTATCAATAACTTTAAGAACATTCACTATTCTTCTCATCAAATACTCCCTTATGTACTCCAAAATAGAGATTATGGGTTTGTCCCTACCATCTAAAATCTTGGAATTCATAACTTCACACATGTTATTAAGCATGACATCCGAGATTGCCCTGCCTATAATGAAAGAACTATCTTAGACAACCATATGTAATGATTAACTAATGTAAGCCTGATGTACTGTATAATTACCTGAGAAGTGTGATCTTGACTAGTGTTTGGGTGGTATTTTGGATAACCACACATGTGCATCATTATTGAACTTCTTCAACTCATCCATTTCCTTTTCAAATCTAACAGTTGTTGTAGCTGTAGCAATTTTCCATAGAAAATCCTTGTACATTTTTCCTTTGAAAGTTTGTCTCATATTCTCATTGATATGTCTGAGACAGTATCTATGTTCAGCACATGGAATACCTTAGCCAATGCAGGTATAATGCCCTGTTTTGAACATAAAACACATATAAAATTAGGTGAGTTATAAAAATTGATTTGAAATTATTAGCTGTAAATGTAAAAAAATTAAAGTCCATATGAATACCTTTTGCCTATCACTTATGAATGTAAAGTTTGAGTTCCTTTCCAAGTCCAAGTCATCACCAAGGCATTGTAGAAACCATGTCCAAGAGTTGAAAGTTTCAGCTTCTACTATGGCATAAGAAAGTGGATAATACCCATTATTTGGGTCGATACCCACTGCGGTAAGAACTTGGCCCGGAAAGGGACCTTTCATGAAAGCCCCATCAAGGCCTAATAGATCTCTCCCAATTGCTTTGAATCCTTGTTTTAAGGAACCTAAACAGACAAACACTGTCTTGAATCTTCTGTGTTCACTTGTTGGGTCTGTTAATGGCTCAACCTCCAATTTCACTATTGTACCAGGATTTGTGTTCATCAATTCATCCAAATAATCTCTAAGCATACCATACTGAGAGTTGTAGTCACCATGGATCTGGACCATAGCTATGTTCTTAGCCCTGAAAGCCTTCATCTGAGAAACTCCAACTTCATACCTTCTTTGAAACTGCTCTTGAATTGCTTTCACTAGAATTTTTGGATTTTCCTCTAATTGATCCATAAGTTGTTTAGAAAGAAAAGTTGTTGTGCATGCTTTAATATGCCTGCTTTGAAGGCATTTATGCTCATCTACCAAGGTTTTGACCACCTATGTCTCTGATATAGATTCCTTGAAAAGTAAAAGCACCCAAGGGCATAAATACTGTTCAGGGTTTGTCTTTTTCCTCTGCCTCCAACATTTTTCTGTTTTGGTCTTTTGTTTTTATTACAACTGCTAGACCCAACTTGACTCTCCTTGCGGACCCCATCTGTAGACTCAAATCTAGGAATATCACCCTAACAAACAGCTCTAACCCTCTTCCTATCATCCTTTAGAATTCTTAACTGTCTTCTTGTTTCAATAGCATGTTTCCTAATTAACTTTTTTACTTCTTCTTTAGTTCCAAACATTTGACCTAGATAGAACCTTGATTTGTTTTCATTCTCCTTCCTTATGGTCCTTAATCTTCTTTTTCTAATCCTACTACCATTCTCATCAGACTCTGACCCACTATAAAATTGTTCATTATCAATTTCAATCTCATGACCATCTGCATTATCATTTACATTGGCATCATTTTCAACCTCTACATCATCAACATTGTTCCTGAAATCTCTCATATCAACCTCTACATCATCAATATTATTCCCATCATCTACATTGAAATCACTGTCATCCTCATCACTTTCATTATCAACATGCTCTCCTTCATCACTTTCATTATCAACATAATCTCCTTCATCACCATCTATATCATCAACTTGTTCTTTTTCATTTGCACTAACATGCTCTCCTTCATTGCCATGTATATTATCAACATGTTCTCTTTCATTTGCACCAACATGCTCTCCTTCATCACCATCCATATTATCAAGATCATTGTAATCATTTTCAACCTGCATTCCTTCTTTCTCATGTAGTTCATTTTCAAAATGCACTTCTACATTCCCATCAATGCTATCACCTTGAACATTACCACTACCAAAGAAAGGATCAAAGTTTGGATCATCTAAACTGATTTCAATTTGATATTGTTCAGCTTTATTAACAGTATCATCAGTCCACCCTAACAAAAATCTACATCTACTGTCATTAGTCATTTCCTTTATCATTAACTGTTAATCACTAAGTTCTTCAATTCTAACCACAGATGCAATTTTATAGAAAATAGATGAGAAACCCACTGCCATTGGAGAATTACCAGAAAAATATTAGACATTTTACATGTAAACAAAAACTTAAAATTTCATTCTTAATCGCATTTCTTGATCAAAAGATCAACTTACCATAAAAAGCGTCAATCTCATCTTGTTGTAGATGCTGTCGTATCAGATATGAAGAGGCATTGAAATTTTTCTGACTGAGATTAGAGGAAGGTTAGTAGGAGAGGGAGATTAGAGGAAGGTTAGTAGGAGAGGAAGGCTAGAGGAAGGTTTAATCCCGCAGTAGTATAAATATATAAAAGGATGAAATTGCCCCTCACGTGAGAGGGGCGTGAGTGGGGTTAACAGTATTTTTAACGGAGGTTAGTACAAAGGGTATTAAGTGAAAGTAAGTTTAATAAAAGGATAGCTAGTGTAATTTTGAAAGTTAAAGGACAAGATCCATAATTTTAGACATACTTAAAGACAATTTCTGTAATTTAGTCTATATATATATATATATATATATATATATATATATATATATTTACAAAAGATTGCTATACATGATGTGAATATATATATATAATATATATATATACATATATAGGGGAAGGTTCAAACGAGAACCATCTTTTTTTTCTGAAAACTCTAGGAACCAATTTCAGCCACTCATTTTTTATTACATGCAAATCACATGTCATTTCTTCTTTTTTTAAACGTTCGTAACTTTTTTCACGACAACATTTTTTCAAAAAAAAATCACTATAAAATTCAGTATTTTTTATCTTTCCAACGCCTACTATATTGATATACTTTTCTAAAAAAATCATACATCCGTTGTTTATATATGTATAATGTAGTTATACACATGTGTAGTACTGGATTTACACATGTGTAAACGAATTTCGTTAAAAAACGGGATTTTTTTTTTTTTTTATAAATTTTTTTATATTTTTTATGAAAGAGGGAAAGTTGGGGAACATTTTTGTGTTTTTATTTTTTATAAATTTTTAAATATGTTTTTGTTAACAATTTTGCCATTGAGAACTAGAGGTTGAGATTGGTTCCCAGAGTTCTCACAAAAAAACTAGTTCTCATTGGATCCCTCCCCTATATATATATATACGTATATGTGTATATATATATATATATGTATATATACGTATGTGTGTATATATATATATATGTATATATACGTATCTGTGTATATATATATGTAATACATATGTATATATATATGTATATATATATGTATATATATACATATATATATATACATATATACATATATATACATATATATATATAGATACATTTACATATAGATACATATATATATACACAGATACATATATATACATATATATATATGTGTATATATATATATGTATGTATATATATATGTATGTATATATACATACATATATATGTATATATATATGTGTGTGTATATATATGTATATATATATATATATATTCATGTCGTGTATAGCAATCTTTTGTAATGTGTAAATAAAGAAAACCCTAGTTGCAGCCCGTGGATGTAGATCACACCAACCGAACCACGTTAAATTCTTGTGTCGTTTATTTTCTGTCTACGTGATATTTGTTTGTGCTCGTGTGTTGGTTTCGTTGCGTTGCTTGAGTCTTAACAAGTGGTATTAGAGATTTGGCTTGTAGAGATCAATGAAGAGCTGATGCAACCTAAACATCTAATGTCTATTCTACATGCTGCACAAATGCATTGAAGAAGAATGCTTAGGAAGTTTCACACATACAACAGAATTATTCTAAGTGTGAAATCTTCCAAAGCCAAGACCAATATTCCAAAGCCAAATATGAAGTCTTCCGAAGCCTCAGATACAAAGTCTTCTGAAGCTTCAACCCATTCCAAGAGACAAGCTCTTCTCAAGCTTTTATGTCTTCTGATAAAAGCTGTGGCAACTCTCTTTTCACTCTTGAAGACTTGGACTGTATTCATCCAGATGATCTGGAATACATGAAAATAGTCTAGCAGATGGCTCTTCTCACTCACAGAGCCAAGAAGTTCTACAAGAGGACTGGAAGGAAGTTTCCAAGCTATGCATCCAGTGGAAAGTTTGGCCTGGACAAAGGCAAAGTCAAGTGTTACAACAGCAACTTGATGGGCCACTTAGCCAGAGAGTGTAAGGCACCTAAAACAAATGGTGGCCAAACACAGTCCAGACCAAACTACACTGACAAAGCTCTCCAGAATGAGAAGTCAAAGCAGCAGGCTGCTATTGCTGTTGAAGAAGGAGGCTTTGACTGGAGCTTTCAAGCGGAAGATGCTTCTCCTAACCAAGCATTGATGGCAGATCATGATGAAGCCAAGGTATTAGAACATCTCTGTACTCCTGAATGCATTGCTAAAGTTAATACATATAGGTCCTATAACTTGGAAATGAGATCTGACCTTGAGTCCTTAAACATTTTAAAATCTGATTTTAGAAAGTCTGAAAATGATTATAAACTGAAGATAAAGGAGCTAGAGAAAACTATTTCAGTTCTAAAACATGAACACATAGATTTTAGGACTCAAATAAAAGATCTTATAACCAAGTTGACTGAGTGCTAGGCTGAGCTTGTGATCAGCAAAGCCAGGGCAGAAAAGAGTGTGCTTGAAGAAGAGACCTTCGAGAACATGATATCCTCATCCCTGCACAACAAGGTGTGCTATCAAAACAGGCAGGGACTGGGATCCAATGAGATAGCTCCTCCACACACAATCTTGTCTATAAGATCTCCAAGGTGTGGAACTTGTGAAGATGAGCTTCCTCTCATAGATCCTCTGAGTGAAGAGGATGAAGAAGAGATAATGAAGAATTCCTCTGAGAAGAGTGAAGAGGAGGATTCCAAGAAGGGTCACTATCCTTTTGAGGAGAAGAAGAAGACTGTGATGACCAAGTCCATGAGAAAGAACTTGATTTGAAAGAGCAAAAGAAAGGCAAGGAAGGCTCAAGAGATCAAGGCTACTTTTTGTTGATACATGTGTCCCTAGATTCTGATCTGAATGTAATATGTCTTTGTTGTCTTGCGCTTATGTAATCGTTGGGTACTTAATGAAATACAAATGTTTGGTTGTGTTTATAATGATTAATATTTCATTAATGAGTTGTTTAATGCACATTGACTTGATTATATAGGTTTGTGATTGTTTTAATTGATATGCATAATGTTATAATAATGAATACATTCAAACTTGGTGAAGTGAAGTTCTCATGCATCCGACTGGACCATCCGCCCCAACAGTGGTCATGTGTCCGAATGGCCATGCGACTGAGTGTCCATGCGCCTAAATAGTCCATACGCCTGAACAACTTCATGCGACTGACTTAGTCGCACGATTGAACACTCAGTCGTGCGAATGGATCAACCGCATAACTCAATCGCACGACTGAACCATGCAAATGGTCCAGTCGCACGATTAAGAAACCCTAAGCTATAAATACCACCTAATTCGTGGAAAAACGTAAGCATTGAATCCACTTCGACTCCAGACGTACCCTAGCCATCCAGAAGCCTCTAAGTTCGTACTCCAAATTCATAGAACGCGGTAGATCGATTCCTAATCAATTCTTGACGTTAGATTCAATACGTTATTGTTTCTATGTGTGTTCTCACTGATTGGATCGCCAATCAAATAGGATTCTGCACTATTTGTTTGGTTTAACACGTTAATCAGTTGGTGTTTTAGTTCAAATACCAGATCCTAAGTGGTATCAGAGCCTTGGCTCTTGATTTCGTGTTGATTCAATAGTTTTGACACAAAAATTGTGTTTTTGCATAAAAAACACAATCTTTTTGTGTCTAACGGAGTTTTAGACGTTTCCTGATCGAAAAGTTGAGTTTTTCCGGCATACGGCTATTAGGGTTTGATAAAATTCGAGTTTTTACGGACAAATCAAGTTAAACCTATGAATTATCAAATTTCAGCAAGTTCAGTCGCACGATTAGACCAATCGTACGACTGAGTTCATTTGCACTCTCCAACCACCCGATTGGACTCATTCGTACCTTCAATCATACGACTGAGAACTTCACTCGGACTGTTCAATCGCATTTGTTCATTCGGGCAACTGACTCATCCGCATTTGTTCAGTCGTACAATTGAACCATCCGCTTTGTTCAATCGCACGAATAAGTTAAATCACATACCTCCATTCACATACAGTAGCAGTTTGTTAAATAGTAAAGTTAAATCTAATGGAGGACCAGTTTTTAGCATACATAACAAGTAGAGACACACATATTCAGAATCTACTGCTATTGGAGAACGAAGTGGGGGATTCACAATAAATCCCCAAAACTTATTACGTTAGATGACTACCCACAATGGAAGCAACGTTTCGAAATCTACTTAAATGGGGTAGATACAAATTTCTGGTAGGCCATCGAGTCAGGTTATAGCATGCCAGTAGGAGCTGACGTAGTCAAACTTACTCTAAGTGGCATGTCGGATGCTCAGAAGGTAAAACACAATGCTGAGAAGAAAGTCTATGCGTTGCTTACTCAGTCTATTCCGAAGGATATTTTCCATCAGTATTCAGAGTATACACAAGCAAAGAAACTTTGGGATGCATTGAAAAAGAGTTATGACGGAAATGCCTCTCTGAAGGCCATCAAGGCAAAAGCCTTGAAGAAGGAGTTTGACAACTTCTCCTCTATGGGAAAAGAAAGCCTTGATGATGTGATTGATAGATTCTATCACCTGATGAGTGAGATGCACACTCATGGAGTGGTTACATCAATGGAGGATAAGGTATCCAACTTTGCTGATGGATTACCAGAAAAATGGGCTTCGTTTGTCTCTAATCTCAGACCGAATGAAATGCTCTCGAAGTTAGATATAAATGACTTCATTCTGAAACGAGAGAAGAGGAGCTTAGGATGAAGTATCGAGCCCAAAAGGCAAACTACGATCAGAATCCTGCACTCTACAATGCTACTCCTTTGGTCAAGACATCTGGAGCGCCCCTGCAAACCGCCTTCATCTCAAGCGCAGCAGTTCCAGCACAACCCTCAACTTCGGGATCCGAAATGTCAGGGTCGTCTAGCACCCAATATATGATATCTGAAGCTAATGCAGCAAAGCTTAAAATCGACAACCTTGGGAATGTAACTAAGGAAGTGGCTAGAGAACATATGGACCTTTTAGCTGAGGTGGTTCAATCCTACCATGGATTAATTGCTGGAAAGATAGGTAACTGCCACCTGGCAGATGAAGATTATGAGCAGGTGGATGAAATGGAGTTGGAACGTATGGACATAATGTGGGCTCTGGCAAATGCTATCCGACGAGCTAAAAGTTTGTCAAAAAGACCGGACAAAACTTGGTTGCAACAAAAGACACAACCTTTGGGTTCGATAAGTCAAAGGTTACATGTTTCAACTGCGGTGAGAAGGGACACTTTCAAGAGGGAGTGTATAAAACCAAAGAAGACAGGTAATGGCAGTCCTTTCTCATCATTTAATCATCAGGACAAGGCCACATCTAGTAGTTCTAACTCATCAAGTAAGGATCCAAAAGCCTTAACCGCTAATGAGGATGAAGGACAGGACTGGAACTTCCGGTTCGTCTCACCAGGAGAGTCCAATATAGCTAGTGTGGAGGATATTGATGACGATTCTGCAAGTGAGGGAGATATAGCAGTAGAGCTTGCGATGTCAAATTCTAAAGACACTGAAAATGTGGTCAACCGCCTGCCTGAAGAAGAAAAATCTGCATCATCATCTGAATCACTAGAACCAGAGACAACCGAGTCAGCACTCATGGTTGATTCTTCTTCAACATCTCAGGTAAGTACTACTAACCAACTGTTTAATAATCATGCTTGCTTAGAATGTAATAAATTCAGAGAAGTTATATATTAAAAATTTGGAGGCTATTAGATCATAATGATAGCTTAGTAAAGTATCTGGAACTGTGCACAGAAGCAAATAGAGTGTTGAAACAAAACGAGCATAGTATAAGGAAAAGATAGACCTATTAATAAACAGCTTAGGGAAACTGAGGTAGTTGCCTTAACCAAGCAAATGACATTAGGTACTATCTGAACTCTCTTGAGGAACTAAGAAGCAAAAATCAGTTTTAGAAGTAGAAGTCAATTCATTAAAACAAAAACTACATAGTTGGACAAGCTCATCACACATTGTCCAACACTTAGTGAGAGAGAGAAATAATGGGGAGGGACTGGCATACAAAGTGGTTCCACCACCACCTGAAACCTTGATGAACACCAAAAGCAAACCAATTAACAATAACCCCATCAAGGATCACGTGGTGTCTACTCCTCTTGTAATGATCCAGATTCCGTAAGTAAATCAAGTGAATCCGATTCTAAACAAAAAGAGGACACTTCAAAGGCAAGAGAAAAGATTCCATGTGTTAACCTGGAAAAAGAATTTGGAAAAGTTAGTTTAAAGTCAGGGTCAAACAAGTCAAACAAGAACCTAAAAAGACTATAAAATCTAATCAATCATGTGCATCATGTCACAGTCCAGGGAAACAAGAGATCAAAGATGTAAAACCAGGTAAAGCAATTAAGTTTGTAAAACCAACTTATACATCTAACAAAGTAGTGTCTCAGTCCAAACATAATAAGGTCAACAGTGTGATATCTACATCTCCACCAAAAAATTTAAATAGGAAAGTTGAAAGCAGATCTTGCTATAATTGTGGAGAGTATGGTCACATAGCGTCTCATTGTCCTAATTACGAGACACCGACGAGAAAAGTTGAACTTTCTGCATCCACATCTAGATCCTTCAAGAGGAACTCAGTGACACATCCAAAAAGGGATATTGAATCCAAAGTTCAACCCATTATCCAGTCGTCTGTTTATCACAAACAGGCCTTACACAAATCTGGATTATGGAAGGAAAAAACCTCCTCAGTGCCTGAAAATGAGAACAAACAGAATTTTCATCAATCCTTAACCTCAAAGGGTCAGTGGGTTGAGTTTGTGATATGTGATGCCTCAGGGAAACCCAAGCCAGTTAAGGCTTGGGTTCCTAACATGAACTAATGTTTTCATTGAATGTGCAGGGTGTTCGCTATAGTGCTGAGACTAACATGTGGATTGTAGATAGCGGAACATCCAGGCACATGACATGGAATAGAGCTCTCTTATCAAATGTCAAACAAATTAAAGGAGGGCATGTTTCATTTGCTAGAAACAAAGGTGGGTATATCACATCCCAAGGAGAAGTGGTAAATGAGAAGGTTAAGTTTGATAAGGTAAACTATGTCCAACAATTACAAAATAACCTGCTTTCTGTCTCTCAAATTTGTGATAAAGGATTCAAGGTAGTTTTTGACAACCAAAAGTGTTACATACTAAAGAAGGAATACATGATCCCGGAGGACCAGATCCTAATGTCAGCTTCAAGATATAATGATCTTTATGTCTTGGATCTCTCAAAGGCATCCATAACTTATCGTGAAGTCTAATGCTTCCTGTCCAAAGCAACTGAGAAGGACTCCATCTCCTGGCATAGGAGAATGGGACACATAAATCCTAGAAAGATAAATCACTTGATCCAAAATGATCTTGTGAGAGGAGTAAATGTCAAAAACTTTCAACTCCCGGATTTTTGTGTTGCGTGCGAAAAGGGCAAACAGATGAAGAAATCTCATAAGGAAAAGAAAGTTCATTCTATAGAACTTCCTCTTGAGCTTCTTCACATGGATCTGTTTGGTCCAGTCAGTACAAGAAGCATCGCTGGCGACCTGTATTGCTATGTAGTTACAGATGACTACTCAAGGTTCTCTTGGGTAATGTTTCTGAAATCCAAATCAGAAAATTTGAATCCTTCAAGGAATTGGTAACTACACCGGAATCCCTATACAAGCTGAAGGTACGACAGGTGCGCCCAGATAACAGAACCGAGTTTAAGAATCAGACGATGGAGGCATATTGTAAGGAAAAGGGAATTGTACATCAATTTACCTCAGCTTGTACCCCTCAGATGAATGGCGTGGCTGAACGGAAGAACCGCAGCTTGATAGAGACAGCATGGACTATGCTGGCAGACTCGAAACTGCCTATCCAATTTTGGAATGAAGGAGTGGCAAATTCATGTTATACCCTTAATCGAGTTTTAGTAGTAAAAAGGCATGGTAAAACATGCTACGAGTTATTACAGCGACGTAAACCTAACTTGGAATATCTCGAGCCGTTTGGCGCTCCCTGCACCCTGCTGAAGAAGACTCAGGAAGGAAAATTCACTGAGAAGATTGATGAAGGTATCTTTTTAGGATAAAACATACCAAACAAGAGAGTTTACAATAACTCAACAGGCCAAGTAGAGGTGTGGTGTAATGTTGATGTTCAGAGATATATCAACCGCCTGCTGGAAAAGGGCCTGCCTACTTCTTCGACTATGATGGATTCTTCAAGACCTTCAACATACCTATTTCCTCTTCAGAAGACGAGTTGGAAAACAAGATGATGTACGATGTATTGAACACACCATCTCTAGATTCAAAAAGTCATGACACTACCAACTCAGCGGGAGCAGTTGATGTGAGTGATTCTTCCTCTAATGAAGAAAATGAAGAAAATGATCAGATCAACTAGGATGTACAGGTTCTGACTACCACAAGTTCACAAGCATGAACGAGTGATGCTTCTGAGCCATCACAACCTCAGACTCCAACTGCCTCAAATCCAGAACCAAATGTTCATAATCTTGACTCTGAGGTGATTGTTCCGACAACTCCTGGCTCACGTCTAAACGTCTATCACCCATTGGATAACATTATAGGAGATGTGAGATCAGGGGTTCAGAATAGAAATCTGCTCTACACAGCTAATTATGCCTCCATGATGGAAAAAGGATACCTTCACGGCGGTGCATACCATTGCTTTGTGTCTTAGTTTGAATCAAAGTATGTTAGTGAAGCACTAAATGATGAGGCTTGGGTTAGTGCCATGCAAGAAGAACTTCTTCAGCTTAAGAAGTTAGGTGTGTGGACACTAGTTGATAGACCTAAAGGTGCTAAAGTCATTGGCACCAAATGGGTCTTGAAATGAAAGAAAGATGATCAAGGGGTGATTATCAAAAACAAGGCTCGGCTTGTTGTTCAGGGTTTTCGACAAGATGAAGGTATCGACTACAATGAAGTATTTGCACCAGTGGCAAGGATGGAAGCCATCCACATCTTCCTTGCCTATGCATCTTATATGAAAATCAAGGTCTATCAGCTAGATTTTAAGAGTGCATTCCTTCATGGTGAGATTAGAAAAATAGTGTATGTCAGTCAACCTGAGGGATTTGAGGATCCATATCATCGGGATAGAGTCTACAAACTCGACAAGGCTCTATACGGGCTTCATCAAGCTCCACGGGCTTGGTATGAGAAACTCTCGACTCATCTTGTGAAACACGGATTTTGCAGGGGAGTCATTGACTGTACACTGTATATCAAAGAAAAAGATAGAGACTTACTGCTAGTACAGATCTATGTAGATGACATAATCTTTAGTTCAAAGAACAAAGAATTATGCAAAGAATTCAAAGTAGTAATGAAGGCGGAGGTTGAGATGAGTGCCATGGGGGAGATGAAGTTCTTTCTCGGGTTACAGGTGGATCGGACACAAAAAGGAATCTTCCTACATCAGACCAAGTATGTAGGAGATATTCTCAGTCGGTTTCATATGGAAAATGCTTCCACAGCTGGCACTCCACTGGCTACAAACCATGATGTAGCACCTGATGAGAACGATGATCTGGTAGATGCCACTAGGTACCGAGGGATGATTGGATCTCTCATGTATCTCACGGCCTCAAGACCTGATATCATGTATGCTACATGTTTATGCTCACGATATCAGGCAAAGCCTAAGGTGAACCATCTAATTGGAGTCAAAAGGATATTTCGTTATCTGAAGGGCACACCCACACTTGGGTTGTGGTATCCTCATGATGATGACTTTGAACTTACAGCATATAGTGACTCGGATTACGACGGCTGCAAGATGAACTACAAGTCTACAACAGCAACGTGTCAGTTCTTTGGGAGAAGATTAGTACCCTGGCAGTGTAAGAAGCAGACCTCGGTTGCTCTGTCAACCTGTGAAGCCGAATACGTTGCTGCTGCAAGCTGCTGTTCCCAAATCATATGGATTCAACAGCAAATGCGAGATTACGGTTTGCATTTCACTTCCGTTCCTATTTTTGTTGATAACTCTGCTACGATTGCAGTCACTAAAAACCCGGTCCAACATCCTAAGACCAAACACATCATAATCAAATATCACTTCATACGTGACTGTTTTGAAAAGAATTTAATCGATGTGATAAAAATAAACACTGATTTTCAACGCGCTGACCTCTATACAAAGGATTTTGACAAACCACGTTTTCTATATCTGTTAGAGGTAAATGGCGTTAAAAAGAAAAGTGAGGTCATTCCTGAAGATGACCATGTATAGTTCGATGCATCGCGTCTAGTCTCTTTTAATTTTTAAATTTTAGTGTTATTTTAGTTTTTTTCTTTTGTGTTTGTTTAACTAGTTTAATTACAATTAGTGTCTTTCCTTGCCCATTAAAATCCTAAAACGCACATCCTTAGAAGTTTAGTATTTAGGGGGAGAATAGGTAAAAAACAAGGGAAAAGGAGAGGCGAGCTAAAATAAATAAGATCGTATGTGTGATACTGATTAAATGTTTGGAATATGATAGTACACAGGTACAAACCATTTGGGACTTTAAAATTCAAAACTGAAAAAGATGCAAATTCAAGTATAAGTCTGTGTAGTCCGAGCATTATAAAAGGAAATATGATAGATAAGCTAGCTACTACTGAGGTAACATAAAGAAAGTAGACCTAGAGGTTGCTAGACCACAGTTGATATGTTGGTAGATTCAACACAATAGATGACTAGACCTTTTGGTGATCTCAAGATTAAACTAAAATGTTTGACTAGCTGTGGGTAACGCCTTATCCCTGGTTAACACAATCAACAAGATTCCAATAAGGGGTGAAGAGCAAAATAAACGCCACAAAAGTGTGCGTAAGACCAAAGCATGAGCAAAAGCACATGAAAATTGCAAATACAATCAAACTGCTAACCTATGGTGTTGGTGAGATCTGTGCAAAAAGAAGAAAAATTGCTCAAAGAAGAAGATAGATTATGTGCTTCTCTGCTGTGTGGTGGCACTGACCTGAGGATAAACATAACCTATATATTCTAGAACTCATTGTTGTTTGCCGCCTCTCTGCTGTGCGATGGCACTGACCTGAGGATTGGCTTCTCTTTGAAAAATTCTATGAATAGTCTCTTCTTGAATTCTACCCTAAGACCGCTCAAAAATCTCCTGAGGAATGTTGATTACCATATAAGTGTGGGTTCCACAAATGCTTGTTGAAATAAACAAACCTTAAGACGATCACCCAACTGTGTTGAAAGTCTATGTATGGATTTAAGAGGATAAGTATACTGACAATCACTGTGGCTACAATTCTTGAAAGTTCAAATCAGTGTGGGGACCTAATAGTACTAGTATGATTTCCTAAATTTGCTAAATGACTCTAGATGAAATACAAGGAAAGAGCATCAAAGGTTTTAGTTAACTTGTCCCAAATAATTTGAATATCCTGTATGATTCCAGCTTGAATTGGTCAGTGTATGGTTTAAAAGATTGAAGCTGCCCTCTCAGAAAAATTATTCCTTAGAGTTACATCTTAGAAATTAACCCTCACAAAACACAAAAACATGTCTTAGTATAATTTTTAGTGTTAATTCTTTTACGTAGGTACAACATTAGTCTATTTCAGTTTTGTGTAGTATCAGACTATGTCATGGAAGTTGATAAGGGACCTTATCATCTAAAAGGGTCACATCAGAGGTGACAAAATGTCTTTGAAAGGTTCACGTCTGAGGTGATCAAATGGTTTTAAGTGACAATGATCATGTTTGAGATGATCAAGTGTTCAAAATGTTAAATGAATAGTTTAAAAGGGTCTAAAAGTCAAATGGTCCTAAAGTCAGAAAAATTTCAAGAGTATGACCCATTTGCACGACTGGAAGAGTATGGACCAATCAGGCGAATGGACCATACTCATGCATTAAACAACCGAATGGACATGAGTATGAGCCATTCACCTGAATGGCTTATCAGAATGAGCCATTCGTCCGATTAGGAGTGTGCGACTGAGTCAGTTGACAGACTGAGCTTCAGTCGGCCGACTGAAGGTGATCGACTGAGTCAATCGCCCGACTGAATTTCATTCGCCCAAATGAACTGAGTGAATGAGTCCAGTCGGCCGATTGAACTCAGATTCAGTATATAAAGGGCCACAGTCAATCGCATTCTTCTCACCACTCTCAATCGCCCTTAAATCGCACACCATACCGTTACTCTGCCCATATTTCTTTAGACCTCAATTGCTCTTCCTTCTTGATATTCTGAAGTGTGTCTGCTTTCTTACATGTAAAATGTGATGAAATCTCACCGAAATCAAAAGAAATGGTGCCCTAATTAGTGATTCGCGATTGAAACAAGAACCGAACCACTCAATGGACTAATAACCTACTGAAACCATGTGAAATGTTAAAAATAATGTTATTAGGTTATTAGTTAAGTGATTGTGAGTCTAAAGAACCTTTTCACAATGTTTAATTTCATGATTTGGTCAAGACTCGATCCTAAGTCAATCAAACAGTGGGTCATGCGACTCATCGGATGGATGAACTCCAATCGCACGATTGAGCCAGACGAATAGCTCAATTGGCCGAATGGGACATGCAAATGAGCTCAATCGGCCGACTGAATCAATCGTAGGCTCAGCTAACCGATTGAACTAAGTTGCAAGTTCATTCACCCGAATGAGTCCAGTCGCATGATAGAATAGCCGACTGAACACAGTCGCATGATTCATTCGCATGAATGAATCAGAATGAATCTTATCAAGTTACTTAGAACTGGTATGTGTTATGTAAGTATCTAATGATTATGTGTCTTGTGTTTCAGATTGATGGCTGCTAGATGGTCTATCAACCCTAAGCATAATATATGTGCTCATCTTGACCATACTACTCGGAATGGTGCCGAGTTTGCAGAGATCATCGCTTTTCTTAGGCGATCAAGGATCCACAAGGCCATCTCTACTCCATGCACTCCCTACAGATCTTTACACCAGGCCTTTTGGGAGAATGCTTCTGTTGATCGATCACGTGAGCCGTATAGCATACGAAGCTCTATCTGTGGTATGGCTATTTAGATTATTGCTGTCGATATTCAGAGAGTACTTGAGCTGGGGGACGATACTGATCACCCCACCAGCTAGACCCGCTGACAGTAAGAGGCTGCTTTCTGAGGATTAAGTACGCTGGGGACATCAAATCAGGTGTGCTCAACAAGAGCAACCTGTGTCCCCAGTACAAGTACTTGGCACATGTCATACTTAAGTGCATTGCTTCCAGAAGGGGTGGGTTTGATGATCTTTCAGACCAGATCCAGAATGCCTATATGGCACTGGTGCTGAACTACCCCTTCAGCTTCTCGAGCATGATCTTCTCTTACCTTATGGAGAATCTGGAGGCAAAGGGTAAGGAGGGTTTTTGCATGTACCCTAGATTCTTGCAGCTGATTTTCGATGAGAAGCTGCCATTACTTCCCAAGGAAAGCCACGATGCTGTGGTTCTAGAGATCATGGACGATACGACCCTGGGTCGTATGAGAGTCTACCGGGGTAAGCAAGTAAAGCCCCGGGTGAAGAGACTGATAGGCCATCTGGCCAATGAGAGTTATGTGGCGCCAGGCAGACATAAGTGGCGTCACATAGACAGCGACTCCGACGATGAGCAGCTACAGCTCCCAGAGCATGACTCTGATGACGATGATAGCAGGGATGCAGGAGATACATTGCCCACTCGACCAAGTGACCCCACTACTGATATTGTATCTCCAGCATCTGCCCCCACTAGAGATATCGTTGAGACTACTGGATTCCACCAGGGTTTCATACCTGGTGAGGAAGAGGAGGAGTCAGATGAGGAGCCTCTGACTCAAACTGTGGGAAGTAAAGTCGTTCCCACAGAACGAGGGCTCCGGGCGGTTGGTGAACGCCCAGGCGGATTGGGAGAGACTACTGCTGATCCTACATATACTCCTGATCTGCCAGGCCGTGTTCTAGGGGGAGCATCCTCCTCGACTGGATCGAGGAAGAAGAGGATGGCTCAGCCCCACGGCTTGAAAAAGAAGAAGCGCAGAATCACCTTCATCACCACCACAGCCACTACCACCACCACCACCACTCCACCTAACACCACTACCACCATTCCACCCACCACCACTACCACCTCATACACTACTTCCACACCTACTCCACCAGTTACACACTTCCCATCCACCACCACTACAGCTCATCCACAACCATCCACATCTATACCACCCCCAATCTTCTCTACATCCACTACCACCACCACAGGCCATGGAGTCAGGACCTCTCCACAGGTCCCACCTGTTTTTGGATCCTCTTACCCATTTGTCGGGTTGGAGGAGCAGTTGGCTAACCTTAACCGGTTAGTGCTGAAGCTGTTGGCGACGGATGAACAACGAGCCTCTCAGCTTAATCAGCTGATGCAGCTTAATGCATCCCAAGCCCAAAGGATAGAGGCTCAGAGCCAAGAGATCACAGAGCTGAGAGAGATGCATACATCCTCAATACAAAGGATATAAGATTTAGAGGCCCAGAACAAGAAGCTTATGCTGAGACTGAAGGGATCCAAAGATGAGCCTCTAAAGATCCGAGAAGGAGATGGAGATGATGGTGATGACGATGACAGTGATGATGATGATGATGGTGGTGATGATCAAGGGGATGACACTGATGCAGGTGATGATGTCGGTGATGATAATGATGAAGAAGGAGATGCAGGTGCATCTACATCAGCTCAAGGTCAAGAGAGGCGCACAAAGAAAAATCAAGACCAAGGAGCCCCATCATCATCTGCTGATCCTACTGACATACCAGCTATTCAAGACAAGAGTAATGCATAGTTGTTTATGTTATTTAAATCATGTGTATTTGAATATTGTATCAAATAAATGTAATTAATGTTTATGATTATTATTGATGTTTACTGCTTTGATTGTTGACTAATGGTTGATGTGTTACATGTTTTACATCAAGCAGATCCAATTTTCAAAGAGATGAATATGATGTTGCTCCCCTCCAACAGATCAAGACTCAACTCACAATGATTCTTGATCTGCAGGGGATTGTCAGGAGATTGGTGAATTACAATCCTGAAGAATGAGAGATAATTCATGATCTCACCGACGAGCAACTAGCTGAAATGTTCTGACTCAATCCTGATGAGATCGTGAAAGATGCTCCAACAGTCCATGTTGAAAGTGATGACGAGCTCAAGGACATCGATGAGATAGAGATCGAGGATGTCATAGTAGCTCACTATCTAGAATATGCTGTGTGACATCCGGTAAATTTCCGTTACCAAACTCCGTTAGTTCCGTTAAGTCTTGTGTACACGTGTCGTGAGCACACACTAGTTGTCGTATAACGTTGGTGACCTAATAGTAATGAATAATGCTAATTTGGTGTGAATCTAAATGACTATGTGAATATTGGGTTATGTTTATGTGTTTACACATTTTTAAAAGGTTAATTAGAAAATTTATCGCGTAACGCGGAAACGTGCCTATATTCGTTTGTCTTGTGTTTTTATAAAGATAAGATATATAATGATTTTCATAAGTTTATATCTTTATATTATGAAGTTAAAAACACTTTACAAAGAGTTTAAGCTTAGTTTTTATAAAATACAAATTACAAGGGTTAAAAGGGTAATTAGGTAAATTAAACTAAACAAAACAAAACCCTAATCGACCCACACCCATTTCGGCCGTGACCTCAACTCCTCTCCCTCTCCATCTTCGAAATTCGACCTAGAACAAACAATTTCATGTGATTTTGGTTCGATTACAAGACATATAACACATAGGAAGCATCAATTTCAAGCAATTACACGTTTAAAGGTTAGATTTTTCATGTTTTTGTGGGTGTTTGTTTATGGCCGAACCTTGGATGTGAAATTGACCCTCATGGGATCGAATTGGATGTTGTTTGGTGATGTTTATATGTTAGTTATTTTGAGTACATGTTAGTTAACGTCGATCATGGATGAATTACATGTTGTTAGTGGTTTAATCATGGGTTTTGATTCTAGTCAAACCCTAATTCGATTTTGGGCATGATTATGGATGAATGATGATTGTTTGATGAATGTGTGGTGATTAATAAGTTGTATGAATGTTAGGAATCGTGGATCTTGCAAGAATTTGATGATTTAGGGTTGATGTTCATAGGTTACTAACAATAGTAACTTTATTTGCATGAAATGTTGAACTATGGATGTTATGATGTTATGGATGGGTTCATGGTGATAATTAGATGTTAGATTGTTGTTGTGATAATGGAAATTCAAGAAAACATGTTATAGTTCATACATTACTAAAGATAGTAACTTTTAAGATATGAATTGATGAGTTATGATGTTTGAATGTGGTTGATCATGCTTAGATGATGATATGAGTTTGAATTGGTATGTTATTGATGAATCCATGAGCATATTGGGTATTTGATAGATTTGGGATATGCTTTCCCAAAAGGGAAACTTATTCATGTAAAATGTGATAGATGGTAGCTGGAACCTATCTGGATGTTAGGAGCATGTTAGTATGATCATGGATAAATTCTAATGTGGCAAGATATGATAACTTGGTTGTTTGTGATGTTGAGATAATCATGAATGATATTGGACATTTGTGGTCATGTATGGTTTGGATGTTGGGTAGTAGTAGGACATCATGTTTGGGACTGGTAATTGATTGTTGTGATGTTATGAATGCAATGCATATGGTTAAAGAATATGGTTATGATCATTATACACGCGTGCGAATCTGAGGCCCCTACTTAGTAGGATTGGCAGGGTTTAGGATGTGAAGTCGTGAGTGGCTTCACATGGCATGTGATGAATGGTTGAACTTTGTGTGACATGTTAGTGTATTATAACTAGTGGATATGTTAATGTTCTAGATTCGCATGACTTGTATAGTACTTGATTGTATGATGATCTAAGTGATACACCTGGTTGATATAGCATACACATGATCTATTTGAATGATAACCATTTATGATATATGTGTTTGATTGCTCAAATGGTTTACAACACATAAAGTCACCAACGGGTCAAACGGGTCAACTAGGTCAAACGTGTCTATTTTTCTGGAAGCTTGAGTCTTTGGTTTTGGTATGATTAGGGTTCCACATGTCTTTCATTACACGTACTTATGTACTCACATGATCTAGGTAACCTTTGAAGGTTGGCTATCCTCTCGTTTCTCAAATAAACCCTAAGTACTCTTTGCATACATCAGGTGAGTTCATGCCCCACTCTTTATTTAATCTCTTTTGAGGGAGATAGCATACTGGTATTTATACGAACGCTTTTAAATATTTAAGTTGTGTATAATATTAATATAGTGCTGTTTACCATGGGAAAAGTCCTCACACTTTTGAATTGTTAATATTTAATAGCGGGGAAACTTGGGTAGTACTACTGGGTCTGACGAGCCCCACCTGTGTGACTCGAGGTCAACCGGGTGCAATTTGTCCTATTGAACATTGTCACGAAATGGTAAGTCGTGACAGGAGGCAACAGTTATCACAGTCAGCTTCAATTGCGAAATCACTATGTATTATATTTACTGATAATAGACTAGCTATGTATTACCATACACTGCTTATATATATCACAACTGTTTATATGTTTATTGAACTCAAACTCTTGAACTCACCAACCTATGTGTTGACATTTTAGTATGCTTTTCTCAGGTCCTTAGCTTGCTTGCCATAGGAGCACTGCATGGTTCACTGCATTCTAAGACACGATTCTTCAAAAAATTTAACATTTAAATAATTATGGTTTACTCTTTTGGGTTGGCACTTGTTTTGCCATAGTTATACTTTATTGACTTGGGTTGTTTTCAAAACGCTTCCGCATTGTTTAAAGTTTTTATTTTGGTGATTTTGTTTAAATTATGGCATTTAGAGTCGTTCTGAGTAACTATTGACTGTGATCCTGGTTTGTTCACACGCCTCGCGGTAAAACTCCGCAAGTGGATTTTGAGGGTGTGACAGATTGGTATCAGAGCCATTGGTTATAGGGAACTAGGTTGCATACACACTAGACTATAACCGCACACAGTTAATTAGTTACCCGTGCCTTACTCCCATTTACTGTATACTCATTGGCATACACGTCACACTCTCTGCAGCATGGAATCGTCTTCAAGAGCTCCGGGTAAACGACCCGAATCACCTACACGATCTGAATCCCCACCTCCCGCACCTGTACCTGATGATGGATTCGATTGGCCCCGACTGGCTTATCCCCGAGAGAAGATTGACTGGGATCAACCATTCGCATTGATGAAGCGAGACCCTCCACGAGACTGGCGTTCTTATCCTAGGTTTGTTGACCACATCATGTTTAGGGAGCGTGTACCTGTCCTAAAGCCAAGGACTAGGAACAATGCCAATCAACCCATGCTTTCACTCCCACGAACGGCGCAGTCCAACGAGCAATTGCTGCTGCACTAATGGCTGCACTGGATACTGAACAACATCGTGTAAGATGACTCACGGTGATGTCTGTACACTACAGCAAGAGGTTACAACCTGAGACATCAATTGGATGAACTCAAGAAGAACACGGGAAGACGTTGAACGGTTGTCACCATATGCAAGATGGTGTTATGGCACTCCAAGGATGCGTGACTGCTCGTGAACAGCGGGACGCCATAGCCGATAATAGGATTGCCATTTTAGAAGCTCAACTAGCAGCACTTTAGATTGCTATAGCTCCTGCTCCTGCCGCAGACTCTGAGGATGAGGAGGATCCGAGGAGGGACCCGAGGAAGAGGAACCGGAGGAGATGGAGGATGATAGTGATGGGTCAGACATTGTCGATTGACTTCTTTATATGACTTAGACTACGTAGTGTTTTTTTTTGAAACCTATGTGGGAAGGGTTGTTTCCCCACACGAACGACAAAACTTCAATTTTGACATTGCTGAATACATTGTGACTTATTGCAATTTATTTACTTTGATTATTATGTTGTTATGAATGTTGTGGTAGTGATGATACGTTATTTCTTTCATTTACTATTTACTACGCTTCAATGAGTTAAATATGTATGATGTTACTCATTATTGTATTGTGAATATAAAGTGAAAAGAATGGACGCCTGGACGTGGACGTGGACGTGGTCGTGGACGCGGACGTGGACGTGGCACCGGAGAACAGGGTGGTGGTGCTATTAACATGACTCCCGCAGAATTGGCTGCTCTAATTAATGAGCATGTTCAGGCGGCAGTGGCTGCTGCCCACGCGGGTCAGCCAGCAGGTAAACAATGACAGAAAAACAAATCTGATGTCCTTTATAACTGTAGGGGATGTCTGATTAAGTGTGTGTTGTGTTAAAACAGGACCACCAGTGTGTACATACAAGTCCTTCATGGACTATAAACCACACACCTACAGCGGTACAGAGGGTGCTGTAGGGCTAGTACGCTGGTTCGAGAAGACTGAGTCCGTTTTCTCCAAATGTAACTGTCCACCAGCGGATCAAGTAAAGTATGCCACCGGGACTTTGGAGGGTGTGCTCTGTCTTGGTGGAACGCGCAAGTCCAGATGCTTGGACAAGCAATGGCAAATGGACTCCCCTGGAATGAGTTCAAGGATATGATGATCGAGGAGTACTGTCCTCGAAATGAGGTGCAAAAATGGAGATGGAATTCTGGCAGCTCAAGATGAAGGGTTCGGAAATTGAGGCTTACACGACCCGTACTCATGAGTTGGCTACATATGTCCAGGAATGGTTAATGAGACACATAAGAGAATCGAGCACTACATACGAGGATTGGTGCCTGAAATCCAAAGTATGGTAACAGCTTCTAACCCGACTACGATTCAGCAGGCCATCCAAATTGCCCATAAACTTACTGATCAGGTGGTAGAGCAAGGGCGGTTACCCAAACGGGGCGCTGTAGTGAGCGTGCCCGATAACAAAGGAAGTGGGATGCTCCCAGCAACAGCAATAACAAATCATCATCATCATCGTCTGGCGGTCAACAACAATCAACCCCAACAGCAGCAACAGCCAGTTCAGCAGCAGCAGCAGCGGCGGTTCGATAATTACCGCAATTTCAACCAAACTGCCCCAAATAACCAAGGACCCAGCGGTTACGACGGCAGACATCCCAAATGCCCATGGTGTAGCTACCACCATGTGGGACGGTGTGATATCTTCAAGTGTCAACGTTGTGGAAAAATTGGACACGCTGCGAAGGATTGTCGGGGTGAACTAATGAGGAGGCCACAACAATCTCAAGAAACTCCCAAGGTTGCTTTGAATGTGGGAAAAGGGCATTACAAGAGAAACTGCCCACAACTAAGGAGGAACGGAAATGGCAACAACAACAACAACACACACAACAACCATGGTAACAACAACAACAATGGTAATAATAACAACAATGGTGGAAATGGCACTGGAAATGGCGGCAATAAAGATGGAGCCAAAGGGAGAGCCTTCGTCATGGCTCAGGTGAGGCTCTAAATGATTCCACAACTGTTACTGGTAGATTCCCTGTTAATGGTTGTTTTGCTACGGTACTATTTGATACTGGAGCCGATAGGAGTTTTGTGTCCTTAAAGTTCTGTAGTCTTTTAAGTGATATACCCTCTGCTTTAGAATCTAAATACACTGTGGAATTAGCCGACGGTAAACAAATCCATGTAACGCATATCCTTAAAGACTGTAGGATAGAACTTGCTGGTCATACATTCGCTATAGATCTCATGCCTATTACGCTGGGGAGTTTTGATGTTGTGATAGGCATGGATTGGCTCTCTAGCAAGCAGCGGAAGTCATATGTCACGAGAAGATTATACGGATCCCGGTTGGTGATCAAATTCTTACCGTCAAAGGTGATAGGAGTGGTGCTGTGATAGGCATCATCTCGTATATGAAAGCTCAAAAGTTGTTACGAAAGGGCCACATGGCTATCCTAGCCTTGTAACCGATAAGCAAAAAGAAGAAAAGAGAATGGAGGATATTCCGTAGTACGCGACTTTCCGGAGGTGTTCCCAGAAGATCTTCCTGGATTACCACCGCACCGCCAAGTGGAATTCCAGATTGAATTGACTCCCGGCGTAGCTCCGATTGCTAGAGCACCTTATCGATTAGCACCAAACGAACTACAGGAGTTGTCGTCACAACTTCAGGAGCTTTTGGATAAAGGCTTTATTCGACCTAGTACATCACCTTGGGGAGCTCCTGTACTCTTTGTTAAGAAGAAGGATGGCACATTCCGGATGTGCATCGATTATCGAGAGTTAAACAAAGTAACAGTCAAGAACCGATACCCTTTACCTCGTATCGACGACTGTTCGATCAGCTTCAAGGATCAAGCTATTACTCGAAGATGACTTGAGATCTGGTTATCATCAACTCAGAGTTCGAGAAGAAGACATTCCCAAGACTGCATTCGTACTCGTTATGGTCATTATGAGTTCTTGGTCATGCCTTTTGGGTTGACTAATGCACCTGCTGTGTTCATGGACCTCATGAACCACGTGTGCAAACCTTATGGATCAGTTTGTCATTGTATTCATCGATGATATACTGATATACTCTAGGACCAAGGAGGAGCATGAAGAGCACTTACGAATGATCTTGGAACTGTTTGAAAAATGAGCTGCTGTATGCTAAATTCTCAAAGTGTGACTTTTGGATAAGAGAGGTACAATTCCTAGGTCATATTGTTAATGAGAAGGAATACACGTTGATCCTGCTAAAATTGAGGCGATAAAGAATTGGACTACACCCAAAACGCCAAGCGAGATAAGACAATTTCTAGGATTAGCAGGATATTACCGCCGATTCATAGAAGGATTTTCTAAGATCGCACAACCTCTCACAGCCTTGACTCACAAAGGAACGACATACAAATGGACTGAGAGTCAAGAATCAGCTTTCCAATTATTAAAACAAAAACTCTGTACTGCCTAGCATTACCAGAGGGAACAGATGACTTTGTGGTGTATTCTGATGCATCCATTCAAGGATTGGTTGTGTCTTGATGCAATGAGACAAGGTGATAGCTTACGCCTCGAGACAACTAAAGGTTCATGAGAAGAACTATATACCCATGACTTAGAATTGGGTGCAGTAGTTTTTGCCTTAAAGCTGGAGACATTATGTACAGTACCAAGTGCACAATCTACACCGATCACACAGAGTCTTCAACATATCTTCGAGCAAAAGAGTTGAATATGAGGCAGCGACGTTGGGTGGAACTACTAAATGATTATGATTGCGCAATTAAGTATCATCCGGGAAAGGCGAACGTAGTTGCTGATGCTTTAGTAGGAAGGAAACAGCTAAACCCCGACAGGTGCGAGCTTTACAGCTTACTATCAGTACCCAACTGCCCGAACAAGTTAAGGAGGCACAAATAGAAGCTTTAAAGGTGGAAAATATTGGTTCTGAATGTTAAGGGGAATGGATAAGCAGCTAGTGGTGAAAGAGGATGGAATTCGGTATTTCATGGATAGACTTTGGGTGCCTGTTCATGGAAATCTGAGAGATTTAGTTATGACGAGGCACACAAATCTAAGTATTCTATACATCCTGGATCCGACAAGATGTATCATGACCTAAAGGCTCACTATGGTGGCCTAACATGAAAGCGGATGTAGCTATGTATGTGAGCAAGTGTTTGACCTGCTCGAAGGTAAAAGTGGAATATCAAAAACATCCGACTATTACAACAACCCGAGATTCCAATGTGGAAATGGGAACAAATCTCCATGGATTTTATTACTAACTACCCCGGACTAGTACTGGTTGTGACACGATATGGTTATTGTGGATCGATTGACAAAGTCTGCTCATTCCTTGCAATAAAGGAAACCGAAAAGATGGAGAAGTTAACTCGCCTGTACCTCAAGGAGATCGTTCGAGACACGGGGTACCGATCTCAATTATCTCTGACCGTGACGCTCGTTTCACGTCACATTTCTGGCAATCATTGTAGAAATCTTTGGGTACACGTTTGGATATGAGTACCGCATATCATCCACAGACGGATGGTCAGAGTGAGTGTACTATACAGACGTTGGAGGATATGCTACGTGCTTGTGTGATTGACTTCGGGAATAACTGGGAAATTCACCTGCCATTGGTGGAATTTTCTTATAACAACAGTTATTACACTAGTATACAGGCAGCACCTTTCGAGGCGCTGTATGGGAGAAAATGTCGATCACCGGTTTGTTGGGCAGAAATTGGTGATAGTCAGATAACAGGTCCCGAGTTAATTCATGAGACGACTGAGAAAATTATACAGATACGGAACCGTATGGCTGCAACACGAGACAGGCAAAAGAGTTATGCTGACAAGAGACGGAAACCTTTAGAGTTTCAGGTTGGTGACAAGGTTTTGTTGAAAGTCTCACCATGGAAGGGCGTAGTTCGGTTTGGTAAACGAGGGAAACTAAATCCGAGGTACGTTGGACCATTTGAGATAGTGGAAAGAATAGGTCTAGTAGCCTATCGATTAGCCCTACCTGATTTGCTAAGTGGAATTCATGATGTATTTCACGTGTCAAACTTAAAGAAGTGCATAACTGCTGAAACAACGCGTCGACTACTAGAAGAAATTCAAGTGGATGAACAATTGGGTTTTATTGAGGAACCAGTGGAGGTGATGGACCGTGAGGTGAAAACACTTAAGCAAAGCAAGATACCTATTGTTAAAATCCGTGGAATTCGCGACGTGGACCGGAATTCACATGGGAACGGGAAGATCAATGAAGCTTAAGTACCCTCAACTATTCGAAGGGACGATGCCAGCAGACGAAGGTATTGATTTAAAATTTCGGGACGAATTTCTTTCAACATGGGGATGATGTGACAACTCCTCCAAAACTCACTCGATTTCGATTTCTATGTGCCAATGCAGTAGACCAGTGATGGAAACCAGTGATGGAACACTCTCACCATGTAACGCAATTTTCGGGACGAAAAATTATTCAACATGGGGATAATGTGACATCCGGTAAATTTCCGTTACCAAACTCCGTTAGTTCCGTTAAGTCTTGTGTACACGTGTCGTGAGCACACACTAGTTGTCTAACGTTGGTGACCTAATAATAATGAATAATGCTAATTTGGTGTGAATCTAAATGACTATGTGAATATTGGGTTATGTTTATGTGTTTACACTTTTTAAAAGGTAATTAGAAAATTTATCGCGTAACGCGGAAACGTGCCTATTTATTCGTTTGTCTTGTGTTTTTATAAAGATAAGATATATAATGATTTTCATAAGTTTATATCTTTATATTATGAAGTAAAAACACTTTACAAAGAGTTTAAAGATAGTTTTATAAAATACAAATTACAAGGGTTAAAAGGGTAATTAGGTAAATTAAACTAAACAAAACAAAACCCTATCACCCCACACCCATTTCGGCGCGAAATCAACTCCTCTCCTCTCCATCTTCGAAATTCGACCTAGAACAAGCAATTTCATGTGATTTTGGTTCGATTACAAGACATATAACACATAGGAAGCATCAATTTCAAGCAATTACACGTTTAAAGGTTAGATTTTTCATGTTTTTATGGGGTTTGTTTATGGCCGAACCTTGGATGTGAAATTGACCCTCATGGGATCAAATTGGATGTTGTTGTGATGGTTATATGTTAGTTATGTTGAATACATGTTAGTTAACGTCGATCATGGATGAATTACATGTTGTTAGTGGTTTAATCATGGGTTTTGATTCTAGTCAAACCCTAATTCGATTTTGGGCATGATTATGGATGAATGATGATTGTTTGATGAATGTGTGGTGATTAATAAGTTGTATGAATGTTAGGAATCATGGATCTTGCAAGAAATTGATGATTTAGGGTGATGTCATAGGTACTAATAATAGTAACTTTATTTGCATGAAATGTTGAACTATGGATGTTATGATGTTGGATGGGTTCATGGTGATAATTAGATGTTAGAGTTGTTGTGATCATTGGAAATTCAAGAAAACATGTTATAGTTCATACATTACTAAAGATAGTAACTTTTTAAGATATGAATTGATGAGTTATGATGTTTGAATGTGGTTGATCATGCTTAGATGATGATATGAGTTTGAATGGTATGTTATTGATGAATCCATGAGCATATTGGGTATTTGATAGATTTTGGGATATGCTTTCCCAAAAGGGAAACTTTATTTAGTAAAATGTGATAGATGGTAGCTGGAACCTATCTGGAATGTTAGGAGCATGTTAGTATGATCATGGATAAATTCTAATGTGGCAAGATATGATAACTTGGTTGTTTGTGATGTTGAGATAATCATGAATGATATTTGGACATTTGTGGTCATGTATGGTTTGGATGTTGGGTAGTAGTAGGACATCATGTTGGGACTGGTAATTGATTGTTGTGATGTTATGAATGCAATGCATATGGTAAAGAATATGGTTATGATCATTATACACGCGTGCGAATCTGAGGCCCCTACTAGTAGGATTGGCAGGGTTTAGGATGTGAAGTCGTGAGTGGCTTCACATGGCATGTGATGAATGGTTGAACTTTGTGTGACATGTTAGTTGTATTATAACTAGTGGATATGTTAATGTTCTAGATTCGCATGACTTGTATAGTACTTGATTGTATGATGATCTAAGTGATACACCTGGTTGATATAGCATACACATGATCTATTTGAATGATAACCATTTATGATATATGTGTTTGATTGCTCAAATGGTTTACAACACATAAAGTCACCAACGGGTCAAACGGGTCAACTAGGTCAAACGTGTCTATTTTTCTGGAAGCTTGAGTCTTTGGTTTTGGTATGATTAGGGTTCCACATGTCTTTCATTTACACGTACTTATGTACTCACATGATCTAGGTAACCTTTGAAGGTTGCTATCCTCTCGTTTCTCAAATAAACCCTAAGTACTCTTTGCATACATCAGGTGAGTTCATGCCCCACTCTTTATTTAATCTCTTTTGAGGGAGATAGCATACTGGTATTTATACGAATGCTTTTAAATATTTAAGTTGTGTATAATATTAATATAGTGCTGTTTACCATGGGAAAAGTCCTCACACTTTTGAATTGTTAATATTTAATAGCGGGGAAACTTGGGTAGTACTACTGGGTCTGACGAGCCCCACCTGTGTGACTCGAGGTCAACCGGGTGCAATTTGTCCTATTGAACATTGTCACGAAATGGTAAGTCGTGACAGGAGGCAACAGTTATCACAGTCAGCTTCAATTGCGAAATCACTATGTATTAATATTTACTGATAATAGACTAGCTATGTATTACCATACACTGCTTATATGTATCACAACTGTTTATATGTTTATTGAACTCAAACTCTTGAACTCACCAACCTATGTGTTGACATTTTAGTATGCTTTTCTCAGGTCCTTAGCTTGCTTGCCATAGGAGCACTGCATGGTTCACTGCATTCTAAGACACGATTCTTCAAAACAATTTAACATTTAAATAATTATGGTTTACTCTTTTGGGTTGGCACTTGTTTTGCCATAGTTATACTTTATTGACTTGGGTTGTTTTCAAAACGCTTCCGCATTGTTTAAAGTTTTTATTTTGGTTGATTTTGTTTAAATTATGGCATTTAGAGTCGTTCTGAGTAACTATTGACTGTGATCCTGGTTTGTTCACACGCCTCGCGGTAAAACTCCGCAAGTGGATTTTGAGGGTGTGACAGATTGGTATCAGAGCCATTGGTTATAGGGAACTAGGTTGCATACACACTAGACTATAACCGCAACAGTTAATTAGTTACCCGTGCCTTACTCCCATTTACTGTATACTCATTGGCATACACGTCACACTCTCTGCAGCATGGAATCGTCTTCAAGAGCTCCGGGTAAACGACCCGAATCACCTACACGATCTGAATCCCCACCTCCCGCACCTGTACCTGATGATGGATTCGATTGGCCCCGACTGGCTTATCCCCGAGAGGAGATTGACTGGGATCAACCATTCGCATTGATGAAGCGAGACCCTCCACGAGACTGGCGTTCTTATCCTAGGTTTGTTGACCACATCATGTTTAGGGAGCGTGTACCTGTCCTAAAGCCAAGGACTAGGAACAATGCCAATCAACCCATGCTTTCACTCCCACGAACGGCGCAGTCCAACGAGCAATTGATTGCTGCACTAATGGCTGCACTGGATACTGAACAACATCGTGTAAGATGACTCACGGGTGATGTCTGTACACTACAGCAAGAGGTTTACAACCTGAGACATCAATTGGATGAACTCAAGGAAGAACACGGGAAGACGTTGAACGGTTGTCACCATATGCAAGATGGTGTTATGGCACTCCAAGGATGCGTGACTGCTCGTGAACAGCGGGACGCCATAGCCAATAATAGGATTGCCATTTTAGAAGCTCAACTAGCAGCACTTTAGATTGCTATAGCTCCTGCTCCTGCCGCAGACTCTGAGGATGAGGAGGATCCCGAGGAGGGACCCGAGGAAGAGGAACCGGAGGAGATGGAGGATGATAGTGATGGGTCAGACATTGTCGATTGACTTCTTTATATGACTTAGACTACGTAGTGTTTTCTTTTTGAAACCTATGTGGGAAGGGTTGTTTCCCCACACGAACGACAAAACTTCAATTTTGACATTGCTGAATACATTGTGACTTATTGCAATTTATTTACTTTGATTATTATTTTGTTATGAATGTTGTGGTAGTGATGATACGTTATTTCTTTCATTTACTGTTTACTACGCTTCAATGAGTTAAATGTGTATGATGTTACTCATTATTGTATTGTGAATATAAAGTGAAAAGAATGGACGCTCGTGGACGTGGACGTGGACGTGGTCGTGGACGCGGACGTGGACGTGGCACCGGAGAACAGGGTGGTGGTGCTATTAACATGACTCCCGCAGAATTGGCTGCTCTAATTAATGAGCATGTTCAGGCGGCAGTGGCTGCTGCCCACGCGGGTCAGCCAGCAGGTAAACAATGGCAGAAAAACAAATCTGATATCCTTTTTAACTGTAGGGGATGTCTGATTAATGTGTGTTGTGTTAAAACAGGACCACCAGTGTGTACATACAAGTCCTTCATGGACTATAAACCACACACCTACAGCGGTACAGAGGGTGCTGTAGGGCTAGTACGCTGGTTCGAGAAGACTGAGTCCGTTTTCTCCAAATGTAACTGTCCACCAGCGGATCAAGTAAAGTATGCCACCGGGACTTTGGAGGGTGCTGCTCTGTCTTGGCGGAACGCGCAAGTCCAGATGCTTAGACAAACGATGGCAAATGGACTCCCCTGGAATGAGTTCAAGGATATGATGATCGAGGAGTACTGTCCTCGAAATGAGGTGCAAAAATTGGAGATGGAATTCTGGCAGCTCAAGATGAAGGGTTCGGAAATTGAGGCTTACACGACCCGTACTCATGAGTTGGCTACATATGTCCAGGAATGGTTAATGAGACACATAAGAGAATCGAGCACTACATACGAGGATTGGTTCCTGAAATCCAAAGTATGGTAACAGCTTCTAACCCGACTACGATTCAGCAGGCCATCCAAATTGCCCATAAACTTACTGATCAGGTGGTAGAGCAAGGGCGGTTACCCAAACGGGGCGCTGTGGTGAGCGTGCCCGATAACAAAAGGAAGTGGGATGCTCCCAGCAACAGCAATAACAAATCATCATCATCATCGTCTGGCGGTCAACAACAATCCCAACAGCAGCAACAGCCAGTTCAGCAGCAGCAGCGGCGGTTCGAGGAGATCCGAGCACAACGCTCTGCTCCTAAACCAAATTTATACACCAAGCTCTACAGAGTAAAGAAACATCAAAAGGTGTCAGGCAAGATTATCGCATGGGCTCATTTTGATGATCTTAACGTATACGCGGTAAAGAGAGAGATGGGTATCGAGTACTTTAGATTCCCGCATGATCTAAAGTCTCTACCTGGTTTTGAGCTCAACCAGCTAGCTAAACTGAAGTTACTATATGCTGACTTGAAGAAGATGTCAGGCTGGTTTGAGGCTGCCCTGAAGAAAGAGTACCACACCAGGTGGGTCCACTTCAAACCTCAACAACCTACTAGGTATATCAGATGTTTGAAAGTTGATCCCATAACTGGAAAGCCTAATATAGTGCTGAAGTGGAGTCCCCCAAGAACAATGTCAAGAATCCCTCTCAGGGAAATGCCACAGGACTTCACACCACACTTTAAATGGTGGTACTATGATTGGAGAACAGGAGAGGCGGTCATAGTTCTGAACAAAGAAAGGAAAATGGATACTATCAGGGTATTTGACCCAATGTGGCTTACAAACTTGTCTGCTGATGATGTATACACATTATACAAGTGGCCACTATTTTGTGACATGCAAGATATTGTACAAGCCCTCCTATTCCAAAATGTGATACGACTATGCTTTGCGTTTGAGATACACACAGGAGTCACAAGAGAGGAGAAGTACAAGAAGTATGATGAGGTTATGAAGAAGGTAATACAATAGATGAATCTAGGGCCAAAGGGGAGTTTGTTGATACATGTGTCCCTAGATTCTAATCTGAATGTAATATGTATTTGTTGTCTTGCGCTTATGTAATCGTTGGGTACTTAATGAAATACAAAAGTTTGGTTGTGTTTATAATGTTTAATATTTCATTAATGAGTTGTTTAACACACATTGACTTGATTATATAGGTTTGTGATTGTTTGAATTGATATGCATAATGTTATAATAATGAATACATTCAAACTTGGTGATGAAGTTCTCATGTGTCCGACTAGACCATGCGCCCCAACAGTGGTCATGCGTCCGAGTGGCCATGCGACTGATGTCCATGCGCCTAAATAGTCCATACGCCTGAACAACTTCATGCGAATGACTCAGTCGCACGACTGAACACTCAGTCGTGCGAATGGATCAACCGCATAACTTAATCGCACGATTGAACCATGCAGATGGTCCAGTCGCACGATTAAGAAACCCTAACCTATAAATACCACCTAATTCGTGGAAAAACATAAGCATTGAATGCACTTCGACTCCAGACGTACCCTAGCCCTCCAGAAGCCTCTAAATTCGTATTCCAAGTTCATAGAATGCGGTAGATCGATTCCTAATCGATTCTTGACGTTAGATTCAATACGTTACTGTTTCTACGTGCGTTCTCACCAATTGGATCGCCAATCAAATAGGATTCCGCACTATTTGTTTGGTTTAACACATTAATCAGTTGGTGTTTTAGTTCAAATACCAGATCCTAACAAGTGGTATAAGAGCCTTGGCTCTTGATTACGTGTTGATTCAATAGTTTTGACACAAAAAATTGTGTTTTTTCATCAAAAACGCAATCTTTTTGTGTCTAACGGAGTCTTAGATGTTTCCTGATCTAAAAGTTGAGTTTTTCCGGCATACGGCTATTAGGGTTTGATAAAATTCGAATTTTTACTGACAAATCAAGTTAAACCTACGAATTATCAAATTTCAGCAAGTACAGTCGCACGATTAGACCAATCGCACGATTGAGTTCATTTGCACTCTCCTACCACCCGATTGGACTCATTCGTACCTTCAATCGTACGACTGAGAACTTCATTCGGACTGTTCAATCGCATTTGTTCATTCGGGCGACTGACTCATTCGCATTTGTTCAGTCGCACAATTGAACCATCCGCATTGTTCAGTCGCATGATTAAGAAACCCTAACCTATAAATACCACCTAATTCGTGGAAAAACATAAGCATTGAATCCACTTCGACTCCAGACGTACCCTAGCCGTCCAGAAGCCTTTAAGTTCGTACTCCAAGTTCATAGAACGCGGTAGATCGATTCCTAATCGATTCTTGACGTTAGATTCAATACGTTATTGTTTCTACGTGCGTTCTCACTGATTGGATCGCCAATCAAATAGGATTCCGCACTATTTGTTTGGTTTAACACGTTAATCAGTTGGTGTTTTAGTTCAAATACTAGATCCTAACAGTTTTGACTCTAAGCAGAAATAAGTTTTTATCTCTACAGGGTTTAATGTGGTAGGGACTGAAGAAATCAACCAAAACTCTTCTGCTAAGAGTTTTGGTTCTTGTTCAACTCATCTCTGTAACAAGAAGAAGACTGATCTGCTGTGTACCACTGCTGCACAGCCTAGACGATCAAACTCCAAGCATAGTTCTCAGCCTAAGAGGACTGTCTCAGCAACTGCAAAGATGAAGGTGGAGAAGGGATGTGACCAAAGACAGTTTTGTTCCTAGGAAAAGGCTCTTGTGAAAAAGAAGATGATTTGTGTCATGTGTGAAAGTATCACTCACATTGCTAAGGATTGTCCCTACAATCCAAAAGGTACTGTCCATATGACCAAAACAAAGACTTCAAAGGGTCTTAAGAAGATTCAAGCTTCAGAAGGAAAATCTATTTCCTTTGGAAGCTCCAAGTCTAAAAAGAAGGGAAGTGGAAAATTACCCTCGGAAGAAAAGTTGGTCTCAGAAGAAAGGAGTTCTTCTGAAGCACTGAAGTCTGTTCCAGTGTTTGCAGAATCTTCCGAAGGTTTAGTCATCAAAACTTCTGAAGTCCCAAAATCTTCCAATGTTTTGAAGGTCAAGTCCAGGACTCCAAAGGTGGTGTGGATGTCTAAGAAAGACCAAGTGACTAAGAATTCTCCATCAACAATAGCTCAAGATCCTCTTAGTACAACCATAGGATCTATTACTGTTGCATTACCTTCTGTTAATGAGCCCAAGACAAGCAAGGCTTGGGTTTCCAAGTGTAACTAATTCTTTTCTTTGTGCAGGGACAGCTCAAGACAAACAAAGATGTCTAGATCATTGATAGTGGCTGTTCCAGGCACATGATAGGCAATAGGTCACTACTCTAGAACTTTGAAAGAATTAATGGAGGACCAGTTTCTTTTGGAGGAGATGAAGGTGGTTACATTTCTGGAAGGGGCAAGGTCACAAATGGTAAGCTCAGCATTGATAAGGTAAACTTTGTCAAAGAGCTTGGTCCAATCTTTTGACTGTATCTCAATTTTGTGATCAGAGTCATAACATGCTCTTTACTGAGCATGAGTGCATTGTTCTCAAGCCTGGTGTGGTCATTCCTCATGAGCATATCCTGCTTAGAGCCCCCAGGAAAGGGAACATGTACAAGATGGATTTGCAAGAAACATCTCCCTCTGGAGAAGTTTTATGCTTTTTGTCTAAAGCTAATAGTGATGAGTCTTTCCTATGGCATAAAAGAATGTGCCATGTAAACTTTAAGAACATGAACAGATTAATTAAAAATGATTTGGTAACTAGAATACCAAAGAATGAGTTTACAAGTGATGACCATTGTGTTGCATGCCTGAAAGGGAAGCAACATAAGGTATCTCACAAGCCTAAGGAATGGAACTCCATCACTACACCCCTACACTTGTTACATATGGATCTCTTTGGCCCCACCAGTGTAATGAGTTTAGGAAGGACCTCTTACTGTTTAGTGATCACAAATGACTTTACAAGATTCACCTGGGTTTTCTTCCTTAGAACTAAGGATGAGACTCCTGAGATTCTGAAGAAATTCATCTTAAAGATTAAGAATCAATTTGATCACAAGGTTAAGATCATAAGATGTGATCAAGGAACTGAATTTAAGAACCAAATCCTTGATACATTCTGTGATGAAAAGGCTATTACAAGTCAATACAGTGCTCCCAAGACTCCTCAGCAGAATGGTGTTGCTGAGAGGAGAAACAGGACAATGATTGAAGTTGCAAGAACCATGCTATCTGACTCTAAGCTGCCCATCACCTTCTGGGCAGAGGCAATCAACACTGCCTGCTATGTGCAGAATAGAGTTTTAGTAGTTAAGACTCATGGCAAGACTCCTTATGAACTTTGGCACAAGAGGAAACCTTTCATTGGTTTTCTCAGTCATTTGGTTGTCCTTGCACCATCTTAAATACCAAAGATCAAATTGCCAAGTTTGCTAACAGATCAGATGATGGACACTTTATTGGATACTCTTCTCAAGCTAAGGCTTATAGAGTATACAATCTTAGAACTTGAACTTTTGAGGAGTCAGCCAATGTGATTTTCAATGAACACATACCTTGTGTTGCTGGTTCTGGTCCTGATTGGTTATTTGATCTTGACTTAGTTACCAATTTTTTTAACAAATCTTGTGAGAATGTTTCAGGATCTGCAAAAAATTTAAATACAGGTGATCCTGATACAAGATTTGAGCTAAGAAGACCTTCAAGTCATATATCTTTAGCTCCAGTTGGAATTACTTCTGCTAATGAGGTTTCTATCAGCACTATAATGACAAACTCAGCTAATATATCTAGGGTGCCTTCAAATTCTAGCTCAGAGGCTCCACAACCAGATAAGAACATCTCAATTGTGGAAGACAACAATGGTGGTGGTGACAGTGATCAAGAATTTCTTGATGCATCTAATCACACCATAGATGAGAACATCAATGATGTCACACACTACTTGGATCAAGTTTCTCTTGAAAAGTGTGCTGATGTGGTGGGAGAAACATCTATGCCAGATCTAAATTTCTCTAATATAGATCTCTCTCAGTAACTTGCTATGATCCCTCAGCTTAGGATCCACAAGTCTCACCCCACCACAAACATCATTGGAGATGTTGTCTCAGGGGTAAGAACAAGAGGACAAACCCATGAAGCAAATGTTTGTCTTCACTCTTGTTTCTTATCCCAGATAGAGCCAAAGAAAGTTGATAAGGATCTAAAAGATGGAAGTTGGGTTGAAGCTATGCAACAAGAGCTGCTTCAATTCAATATTGCAGAAAGTTTGGAACCTTTGTCCTCTTGCTTGTCGGAAGACTACCATTGGAACCAAATGGGTGTTTAGGAACAAGAAAGATGATAGAGGCATCATCATCAAGAACAAAGCTAGACTGGTTGTTCAAGGATACACATAGGAAGAAGGGATTGACTACACTGATGTCTTTGCTCCAGTGGCAAGATTAGAAGCTGTTAGGATATTCCTCGCATTTGCTGCATCCAAGAACTTCAAGTCTTTTAGCTTGATGTGAAGTGTGATTTTCTGTATGGAGTGATTGATGAAGAGGTTTATGTCAAACAACCACCTGCTTTTGTAGACCCTGATCATCCTGATTATGTCTGCAAGCTTGACAAAGCTCTCTATAAGATGCATCAGGCACCCAGGAAATGGTATGAGACACTATTTGAGTACCTTTGTAAACATGGATACATGAGAGGTACTATAGATGGAACTCTCTTCATCAAAGGACATGGAAATGACATATTTCTAGTTCAAGTATATGTGGATGACATCATCTTTGGTTCAACTAATCCAAAGCTCTGCAAAGACTTTGAGAAGCTGATGAAGGACAGATTTGAAATGAGTGCCATGGGGGAACTCAATTTCTTTCTGGGAATTCAAGTGAAGCAAGTTGAAGATGGCATCTTTATAAGTCAGTCAAAGTATGTTCAGGACATACTCAAGAGATTCAACATGACTGATTGTAAGATTGCTAAGACACCCATAGCTAGAAACCACTCCCTTGGACCTGATCTTGAGGGGGAGTGTGTAGATGAGCACTTATACAGGGCTATGATTGGGTCTCTTATATATCCTACAACTAGCAGGCCTGATATCATGTTTGCTACATGCATTTGTGCAAGATATCAAGCTAACCTTAAGATGTCTCACCTCATCACTTTCAAGAGGATTCTAAGATACCTCAAAGGTGCTTTAACACTTGGTTTATGGTACCCTAAGAATCCTGACTTTAATCTGTATGCTTATACAGATAGTGATTATGGTGGTTGCAACATGACTGCAAAGTCTACATCTGGGGGATGTCAGTTCCTTGGTGGAAGGGTTGTCTCATGGCAATGCAAGAAACAATCCTGTGTCTCTGCATCAAATGCTAAAGCTGAATACATTACTGCACAAGCTGCTATGCCCAAGTACTTTGGATTCAAAATCAGATGCTAGACTATGGTTAAACTTCAAGGAGACTCCCATTCACATACACAACAACAGTGCTATCTCAATCACATAGAATCCTGTGCAGCACTCAAGGACAAAGCACATCAATATCAGGTATCATTTAATAAGAGATAATTATGAATAGGGATTAATCAAACTAGTCAAAGGTCACACATATGAATAATATGCTGATCTGTTTACAAAGGATTTTGATGAACAGAGATTTAAATATCTTGTATCAGCTATTGGGATGATCAACTTTGAGTAAGCTTTTCTTAAAACTAATTCTTATTTCTTAAAATATGTTTGTCCTAAGTTGTCTAGTTCATCACTTTCATAAGCTCATGTTTTCTTTGGATAAAATTTCTTTTTGAAGACTTTCCTTAGATTCTTGAAAACTTCTGATACTTTGGAAGTTATTCTTTTAACTTCGAAAGCAAATCATGCCTTCAAAATAAATAACTGTCTAAGAAATTTACCTTCGGAAGAGCTTTCAGATCTATCTTCCGAAGCTTAAATACTTGTCTTAGACACTTACTTATTTTCAAGGACCCTTTACTTCCAAGCAAAATTAACTCTCGAAAGCTTTGTTGTTTTCTATATAAAGCACTCAAGTTTTAATTTCTCTTCCGAAGCAAAATTCTCAAAACTCTCAGGAAATTCTTCCGAAGTTATTTTAGCTTTGGAAGCCTTTTTAATTAAAACTTCCGAAGATAATTAACTTTCGAAAGCTTTTTGTTTCCAAGAAAACTACTTTTTGAGCAAAAGTAAACTACTTTTTTAGAGGTGGGACCAACATCTGGATTTCAAGGTTTATTCCTCTTTCATTAAACTTTATCTGAAATCTCTCTCACATATAAACCCAACGGTTTTCCCCTTTCTATCATTTGTTTTTCCTCCAAAACCTAAAAACCTAAATTTCTCTCTAAAATTTCTTTCTTCCTTCTTTCTTCATCTTTAAGCTACCTCACAATGGCCAACCTTGCTCATAGAAATTATCCCAACTTTACCATGCAGCTACATAGGGAACATAATCAGGTTGCTCTGTTAAGCTCTGAGAAAGATCCTCATTTCTTAGAGGTTTGTCGATTCTTAGCTTTGTCTAACTACTTCACCTCCCTAACCATTGATCCTCCACTCTATGAGGATCATCTGTTAGAATTTTTGAAAACCTGCCAAGAGGTTGTTATGGATGGGGAGAAGGCACTGTTTGCCACAGTGCAGGGGAGAACAGTCTTCATCACTCCGGCCATCATCAACATGCATCTTCAGTTGGATGATGAAGAAGGTGAGGATTTCACTCCTTTGATCAGTTCTCCCAAAGGAAGCTGTTAATCACTCCTTTGATCAGATGGGATATAAGGAGGATTTCACTGTAAAGACCTTTAGGAAAGGGAAGGTCTCATCCCAATAGAGATTCCTGCTCCATGTGGTCCCCAGCTTATAAAACAAGCGTGGTGGATAGGACCAGATTCCCTCATAATCCATGGAATGGTTCAGGGGGTCAAATTCAGGTATTCTCAGTTTGTTTATACAATTTACTTGCTAATTTAGACTTCTTAGAGTATTACATGTTTCCTAGATATGTCCAGTACATTCTTAACTGTGAACCGGGCTCACAGTTGAGGGAAACATGTAACATTCTTAAATTGGGACAGATGAAGCTTGGCATCTTTAAAATACTGAGAAAGCCCACTATTGGCTTTACTGGGGTAGAAACAGCCCTTGTCCCAAAAATGTTAGAGCTCATTGCTCAAGGTGACAACCTAGCAGCACAAGCTAGTGTTGAGCCCACACCTGCTACCTCCCAACCACCCACACAACCTCAAATCACCATCACTTACCAAAGAAAATCCAAATGAACCCATGCTCAGGCTATTCAGTCTGTGGAGGCCCCCATATACTCACCCATACAGAAGAAGTGGACACTGGAGCTCCCACTTCTCCTGAGGAGCAGACCACTCCCATCTCTTCAAGGATCAGTGCTGAGGTTTCTCATGCTCAGCCTGATGAGCTCATTTCCTAACTGCCTTAAGCCATCACTCTGAGTCTCAACACTCTAGTGATCAACCTTCAGTGGACAGTTACCATCCCCAGCCTATATATCTCAACCAACCAATTCCCAACCTTGACTTCTATACTGATGAAGATCTGGGTTTCGGTGAGTATAATGAGTCTCTCTTCTTTAACCCTACTCAAAGAGAGATGAATGCTCCTGAGTCTCCTATATCTATCCCACATCAGTCACCTACAACTGAGGTGGACACTTCTGAACCTGTTCAGGATGTCCATATGGAAGTGGCTCTCACTTTGAAAGTGATTACATCATTAAGACCACAACCATGGCAACTCAGCCCACTGACATCTCAACAGAGATTGCCAGTGAGTAGAGGAAAACCAGTAGCCAAGAACCTTAAGCTGGTGGTGAGAAGAGGACTTTGGTCCACTCATCTCATCCCCCACTGATTCTTCTGATAAAGATGAGGGGAATCTGAGACTCATGGTGCACAAACTGTCTAAAACATGCACTTACTTAGTCTCAAAGGTCAGTCACCTTGAATCTCAGGTGACTACCTTACACAATAGGATCAATGATCAATAACTTGAGATTTCATATCTTAAGGAAAAACTAGCTGGGAGACCCTTAAGAAGAGCTCAACCAGGAACACAAGAACCTATGGATGTGGTTGACCTATCTTCCAGCTCACCTATGCAAGTGGGTGATGCTATAAAAAGGGGGAGAAAGTCATCACAGTGCAGAACCTGGGAGTCTTTCAGAGATATTGGACATTGAGGACTCACCATCCTCACTTGCAATTGTGCATTCTCAGCAACCTCCTCAATTCACATTGATGTGGACTACACAGACCCCTTCATACAGAGTTTGTTTGAGGATGGGATACCAAGGTCTATGTCATCTACACCATCTTCCAATCACATCATTAGGTGGAGATATGACAACATCAGGAAAGCCCTAATCATCATAAGAGTTCAAGGACAACAAGAAGTCTTCAATTTTCAAACTTTGAACTACTATGAAGGTCTGGATTTAGTCAACATGCCACTTGTCAATCCATGCAAATCAAGACAAGCTGACAGACTGGCTCAAAGAATCCAAGACAGGATCACTGCAGAGTTCAGCTTAAGAAGGAGACTTAGGGAATCAGGCAATGCATCGGTCAACTGGATGTTGAGGCAGACCCTAAGATTAGTTTCGTAGGGGAAACCTTGACTGAAGGCCAAGTGGCAGAACCTGAGACCCCTGTCTCATCATCATCAACTGCTGCAGAGATCCACACTCCTATTGAGACACCTGCTGGTGAAGGTGCTTTTCAACCTCTCTTTGGCTAGAGCTTAGGTGCTACAACAAGCAATGAAGGCCAAAGCTCTCTCCACCCTGAGTCACAAAGGTCTGTGAGTGACAAAGGGAAAAGAAAGATGACATCTGAGGAGATTGAGGAGGAGAGAGAGAGAGAAAAAAAAGAGGCTGAGGGGAAAAGTTCCTCTGCTGAGTCTTCAAGACTCATGGAGTCTGCTATCAGGGCTGCCCCCAGACCGAATACTCAGAATGATAAGTTAAGGGCAGTCAGGATAAATACCTACATACAAGG